>OX596199.1:7034490-7554482 GCA_951394215.1 Glyphodes perspectalis
TATCGCTAAACTATCAAATAGCATTACACATAATTGAGATTACAAGAAATAATAGAAATTGGTACAATTGTCAAATAAATATAATGAAATTAGTGCGAAACCCAAGCTTATTGATTAAGTGTGCATTAATACAACAAGTAAAACATAGCAACGAGCGGTTTTTTTATTTATTTCTATACTTACTATGTTCCTAACCTACCATGACGTAAAGTCGACTGCTTCGCATCAGCCAAGCGAGAAACTTAAGTCGTAAGGGTAAGAGTTGAGGATGGAACAGGTTAACCGTCTCGGTCAAATAATTGGCGATACCTCAGAGCATAAGTCACTTACCTCGATTAACTCAGCGGGCGCCATCGCCAACCTCAAAATCGCTCGACCGACTTCATACTATCGTGTGGTAAATTCACGTTGCTCTAGTTCTAGCTGTGACGATTTTCGTTAACAAATATTCAGCGGTTGTGGAGCTATTATACTCAAGTGTCGGAGCAATTCTAGATCTATTTTAAATGATTCAAAAGCAATTTCTTCGGAAACAACATTCGGTGCTAAAAGATTTGCGGAGAAAGGGGCCACAGAGTGTAGTGGTGCCACAAATAAATCGGTGTGATGGTATTTAAGCATGTCAAAGAGGGGTGCGAATCACAAGTCAAATACTAACAATCCTGTACAGTATCGATCAAACAAAGAGTAAACTACCCAGAGCAAGCAAAACACAGAGAGGTAAATTGCAAAGACTACAACAACAATTCGGCGTTGTGCGTAAAGTCAGGCTACGTGCGGATCCTCCATGGCCGGAGAAAATCGATCCTTGACCTCTTTACCACCCGACCCGCACCCGGGCGAACGAGCTTTGTTATTTATGCTTAGCTTAATGTACGCGCAAACGCGTGTAGGACCTTTCGAGTTTGAGAGGATACAATAATATTGTACAAACAGATAAGATTTTCCCTATAAAGTCTAAAACCAGAGAGGGATCAATAGATTCCTATAATATTTTTATTCTTATAACAGTCTGAATTTTTGTCGTCATTCTTTTGACGCTTTTCTAATCTAAAAAAGAAATACGACCTATTTCATTTATTCTAAACCATTTAAAACATTGGTAAACCAATATATAAATCAAACAATTCAAAAGGTAAAATGCGAAATATGCATTGTCACATTTCTGGAAAATTATGCGTACACTTCATAGTATACAATTCATAGTAGGTATACGCATAATTTTTTTATTATATATCTCTTATATAATTAGTTTTTTTAATAAGTCCTTTCTGGCCCTTCTTCGCTGATTAACTGTTTCTTCAATAACATAAAATATATGTAATAGCTCGAGCTAGTTAGACCTTCACACGACACTTTATTATTATTGAATTTAAAAATTAACATACAGATTTTTTTCTCAACGGTTTCGACATGGCTTTAGAAATAAGCCGGCATGTACCTACTTCGCGATAGACTATAAATACTCCTTTTGATAAATGTTATCTTATTCAATTATTCTACTCTGTTGCTATTACATATGCAAATTTATACAGAAAAAAGGATCCTTTAATAAATTACTTCAAGATCTTTACTGTATTATGGTTACAACACAAAATATACGTTGCGAAATAAAAGCAATATTTCGAATATAGCAGAAATTTAATATAAAATTTATATTTAAAAACTCAATACAGAAGACAAAACAACACCACTAGTTTGATGGGCCCAGTGACCAGTCCCACCGCTAGTTTGATGGGCACACGTTTGATGATATACAATTATTAATTAAATCAGACTCCAAGCGAGAATCATAAACGAGATCGAATTCGCTTGACCCTATGACTTGTCTGTGTAATCAAGGTGTCTGCCAATTACGCCCCACGGTGACGTGTCACATACCTGCGGCAGAAGTTTTGGGCTTCCACTTACAAATTGAAGACCCATTTGCCTTGCGTCGCCCCATGAGCGAACAACTTTGGCCGTTCACATTTTGTATTTTGTGTAATATGGAGGAGGAAGTTATAATGTGGCTGCGGATGAGGATTGTTTAAAAATCAACCTGAAAAATTAGCCTGATTGCAGTTAAATGGATATAAATATTCCGTTGCACATTATTCTTTGCGCGTTTCCGCTGATGTTAAAATTAGAAACGGCTTCGGAAAAATCTTGGCGAATGATCTCAATTTTAATAGACTGGCCGTTATATCGCGTGAATAAGTCGAAATATTTCTCGCATTTCGCATTTCGTATTAATTCACGAGTTGATATTGTGACTTGTGTCATACCCAGCGCAACTGACATGTAGGACAATGTAAGGAACTTCACGATATACAACGAGACTGTTTCGATTAAAAACCCTTACAAAACCACAGATCGTTGTCTCTATCAGATAGGCAACGAGATTTACTAAGCGTTTATCATAATATTTAAGTTATTTTTTTTTTGTTGACTTATGTGTCAGAGTAAAGGGGACGTGCACGACGACGGTGCTGCCAACTGGTGCCGTCAATGGGAAATTTGTACGCCATGAATACTTGAGATTGATTTTTTATCAAGTAAACAGAATTAGTTTTAATAGTGAAATTTATTATTCTAGTTAGTTATAATGTATTGTTATGTTTCTGGATGCACCAATCACCATCTCCCTAGCTTTATATGCCGTGCTTAGACCATGATTAAGGATTTAGCGAGTTTGGTTATTACATCGAAGCGAGTGCCTATCTGAAACACACCGTAACCTTTATATAGGGGAACCAGACAAATAAGGTTTATGGTAACACATGCATATATGTAGTTGTATGTGCAGAATTCATCACGTTTTGTACCTCAACGTCGAGCTAGTGGTTTAAATACGTTCATAGATTTGAAAATTCCAAAGGTACGTGTCCGCGTCTGAACCCGCACCCCTTGTGTATGAGACGCGTGTCCTTGCTAATGAGCTACCACCTCACTTATTTTTATTATTCCGGATGCACCAATGCTTAAAAAATCGTCTGAAGCAAAAATTTTATTACTTTCCAAGGAATAGCATTCTCATGCCACGGTTATGTGATAAAGGCCAAAAATAGATAACTACAGTAATAAAATATATTCTGCCATTATATTCCCGTCGTAATCATTAGATATTTTAGTTTGTGCGACAATTTTTCCAGTTCTAAAATCCTTATTTACTTCGTTTATTTACTCTTTAACTTTCAATACATGGTCCGCCTCTAAGAACTTTTGACATTTACACATATTTTGGCTACGCTGTCGAGCGTTATTTATAATTTTTATCATATAAAAAATAATGCAATTGAAGATATAATTTTGTTTACATTATTCACAGTACGATGACAGATCTGAAGCTTCCTTTACTGTCCGCATAGTGTCTCTTTTGTTGATTTAGTGCTGCCCCCTATAGTTGTTGCACGTTCCCTAAACATTAACATTTTCAAAACGTACTGACATTGACGTTTATCTTAAATATCACACTGCCTTCAAATACAATTTTGGGTGAAAAATGTTTGTACATTGACAGGATAACATATATTAAGAATTAAAAAGACGCAGTAATTTCTTGTTTCTTGATACATTACAGAAGAAATAGAAAAATCTTTATTCATGTTGGCTTTACAAAAAACTTATGAATCGTTACAATACGAATAAGTTATGACGAGATGAACCGGCAAGAAACATCGATAATTACTTTATTATATCGCCAAGTTTACAATTACAATTCTCTTTAATTTAAACAATAATTAATATATAATACATTACAATAGCACATTCGTCTAATAATTAGAGAGCAGATTAAAATTTTTAATTATTAGTTACGATCTTAGATAAAAATGAATTATATTATAAATGTGAAAATTTTACTAAAAATGAGAGACTAACTTTTTTCTTACTTATTGATCGTACTTACAAATCTTACAGACCTCTTACCTGACAATTTTTTTTTATTCGGGGAAACTCCCACGAGCCCTCGCCATCTGCTTGGGGAAACAGAAGGCGGTGTGTCGGACTCGAACTGACTAAAACCCCAATATGGCGTGCGGCGTTGGTCGATGTTGTGCACCCCACGGTTGTTTGGCGTCGGATGCACAACGCTGAGCACGAGCACAACACAAGACGTGCTAGGCCACCCAGCATGTCTCAACCCTCTCCGCATAGGAATCCGACGCCGATCGTCCCGGCGACCGGAGTCATGGGCACACTTTCGCACTGTGCCGTCTGCTATACCAGGGGACACGCGGAGAATGTCTTGTCAAGTTCTCCTTTCACCCGGCAGCCCAAATTTAGGACGAGAAATACGCGCGGGAATATCTCCCGCGCCCAACGCAACTGCAGTCGGGTTGCTGAGGATAGGGAGGCAGGAAACGACAACACCCAGCTCCTCCTCTTCCTCGGAAATCTAAGTCGCGACAGGTTGACAAGACACCAGTCACGGCCCATCTCGAGGTCCCTCTTAGCTTCAGCCCTGGATGGTCCAAGTCCAGGGGCGTACTAAGTCCCCCGTACGACAAAGCCTGGACCCTGGCGGGTGGGAACTGTCCAACTGTAACGTTCCCAACTTCTTTTTTCACGCGGGAATGCATTAGGTGCCGTCAGATCGTCCGGGATAGAGCATGTGGTTTGTACCCCTACGACCGTCGTTCCTGAAATCTTTGTCCAACCAATAGGGAGCGGCCGGGGAATAGGCTCGTTGGCATAATGTAAATTCCATGGTGAAAGCTATAACAATCGGAGTTTTAACATCGTAACCAATTTTCATACAATTTATTGCGAGTACGTCAAGAGAGTGCAATCCCTTGGACGCGGCAAAAACAAAACATGCCATAAAGTCTCTTTAACAGACACAATTTTGAAGATGAGTTCAAAAGCTAGTTCCATATATTAAGGTGTCTTGCGAAGTAGTGTTCGAGGAGACTATTTGAAGGCATTTTCTATTTTATCTTTAATAATGCAATAAGTTTCTGAGCGAGGCTTTCGTCGTGTTAACCTGTATGATATTTATCTGATTTTTGCCATGGCACTTCAAAGTGGATATCGAATAGTTTCGGTTGAAATTGCAAACTATGGAATTTCCAGTTTGATATTTCCCTTCGCACTCCTAACTCGTGACGCTTGATAAAATACTGGCGCATTTCCTTTCTTACATCCAATGTGACTTTCATTTTCGTTCGTCAAGGCATTTTTAACGGCGACAGTACTGATAGAAATGAAACTCAATTTTTATTTGATTTTATATATTATATTTTTTTTTTTTTTTTTTAATTCAGGTCCCAAATTTGCATGGGACTTAAAAAGAAATGTGTCAGTGGTGTCCCTTGCTTAGCATGTCGTAAGAAGCGACTAATTACAATTGTATTTCGGGTTGGGTATGTGATTGTGTAAGCGACGAGCTAGCCACTTTTCACTACTTTTTCATAATATTCCATCTAGCCCCGCCCCGTTTAATTTGGCTGAAAATGGGCTAAATGCCCATTTGACTCTGCCTACCCCTTCGGTGGTAACAGGCGTGCAGATATGTATGTATGTATTATAAAACTTGTGCACCATCGCAATCTAGATCGTAGTTTGATGGCGAGGTGTGCGTAGTTCATGGAAAATGTTTAGCTCAACTCCTTCTCCATTGCCTTTTCAATACCTACTATGTACATATATAAATTTTTTCATAATTAATATTATAGGTGTTCGTGACTAAAACACTTCGTTAGCAACAGAGAGCAGTTAGTTACATCAAAGGATATCCGATATTCGATTGGAAATCGTTTTCGTTGAATTTGATGCTTATCAACGATATTGACACTTCGGAAATAGCGCTGATACACTTTGATATTGTATTATATATATTCTACTATCTTATACAAATGAAGATTATTGTTACTTTTTTTTAAATAAACTATTTAAAGACGGTGGTAGATTTCCAGATACACACTCTATTCAAACTTGTTTCCAGTAAACAAACGGCAGTAATCAGGCATAAGGAATCTCAAAGAATTCATGCAGTTCCCACACTTTTCTACCCTAAGCTTTTGCCACGCTCTTATTGATATTCAGACTCCGAAGTGGAAAAAAAATAAGTCCTCTTCATACGGAAATCGACATTGTATTAAGTGTAACTCGAATTACTCAAATGGAGAAACTATTAACACAGTAAAATACACTCGATGCACTCGTACAATATATACATATACATAACATCACGTAGTTTCTTGTATAACCCGAGGCACTCAGCAAATATTAATTGCATTATTTCATTTAGCGCCGAATAGGATAAACGCCGAATAGTGCAAACTTTATTTCGGAAAATTAAGACCATGCTTAAAAATTTGTCATATGCATACGCAGATTAAAATGACACAAAATACAAAATATTAAACCACAAATTAACTATAAAAAAATAGTCTGCAACGGTATTCACACGTCAACATATGAACAAGCTTCCAAGGGTATATTAATCTTAGTTATACTCATATATATATTGTTTGTCTGTGTCTAGGTGTTAATATCTAATATTTAAGTATATATTTGTAATGATTCTGATATCCATAAGTCATGTGCTTTAGCTACATACCTCGGAATCAGATCAATGTGTGTGATGTAGTCGAATATTTATTATTATTTATACATATATATATATATATACACAAAAATTACTATATTTCTCAATAAACCGTTACTTGCATGTATTGCGAAACCCTCATTAAGTAAAAAAAAATTATATTAACAAATATATATATAAACTTATACATATTTATAAACATAGATGTGTATATTAAAGACGGTGTAGTCACAATGTTGCTAATTTAATCAAATTGTTTTGGTATCCGACAGGATCGTACATATTTGTACGTTCACGCGAGATCAGTCGCGAATTTCTTCAAGATAGATTCAAGCTGTAGAGGTACATAGCAATGTACCTCTACAGCATCAAAAAGGCTGTGGTGTCATCTTCTCTTTTATGTCATCAATAAAATCTGTGATGTCATCTCTCCTTTAATATGTCATCAATGAAGTTGTCACAGAAACATTGTATTTACAAAATTGTACCATTTTACGTACTCCTACTTTCTAGGCCGCTGTCTTATTTGCATAGATAAAGTTTCAGTGACGTCATTTAATACAATATTAATGCTTAACTAAGTGATGGCACAAGTAGAGCAATCAGAAGCTGCAGTTTACTGTTGCGTTTGTACTGTGAGTTGGAAGTTATTATTAATTCTCTCGGTCGTATATCGGTCAAGATAACTCAAACTAAAAACTTCGCCAGATTGGAGTTAGTAGGAATAGGAGTTGAACGCAACGTATAATGCGAAGCCTGTTTTAAAATATAGAATAGGATTTATTTCACAGCTAATAGATTTAAAATCCTTAGAAAGTAAAATCAGTTTAGAGTTTATAAATTTATCTCAAATATATACCCCGAACTAAAGATAAAAATCGTATAGAATTTATTTAAATCATAAAGATATCGGGTTCTGTGCAAATCTGTATTACCTACATACACAATGCTGTACAAAAGCTTAAGCTTCAGCTTGGTGCGCAAGAATAAAAACAGGTCCTCACTGACGTAATCCTCTGTTAGTAGGACGCCGAGGTACCATAATTACACAATGTTGCATCTCAAGCATGAAGATATTTAGTACAGAATATACATACCGCGAAAAGTATAGTGCAAATTCGGAACTTGAAATGTAGCACAGTCACCGAAGGAAATTTAATATGCAAAATGTGAAGTAAGTACTCGAACATCTGTGTCACTGGTTGCATCCACGAGAGTCCAAAAACGCAAAACACGTTAATGTAATCTTTCGTCCCGCTCTCACGCCTTGCCATCTAATTAAAATGTAATGCCAAAATTTCAGTCTTAAATTCCTTCTGCATTAAATCTTGCGGTACAGTCGATAGCAAGGTAACCAAAAGATTCTAAAATTAAATGTATAGGTACTTAGTAAACAATTATTCGTTCCACAGCGAATGAGAACTCAAGTCATGATATCACGAGAAATGCCTCGTGATTGTAAAAATTCATACCTATTTACGAAAAGGTTACATTATAAAAAGCACGTGATGGTTGATGCTACGAAAATTATTTGAAAATTACTTGGCTATCCGCTACATCATCTATCGATCATCCAATTTCTACACGTTGAGTACTCAGATATCTTGCAATATGAATCCGCGAATTAGTCCAGTGTTGGTCTGGGACTATATAAGAATTTTCCAACTGTGTTTCTTGCCTAGCTTGTCTTAAAAGGCGACTAATGGTTTATGGGGTTTTGGGTATGTGATTGTGTAGGCGACAAGCTAGCCACTTCTCACTACTTTTACACAATTTTCCATCTAACCCAGCCTATTGTCCCGTGTTGGTCTGGGACTTAAAAAGAATGTGCCAACTGTGTTTCTTACCTAGCATGCCGTAAAAGGCGACTAATGGTATATCGGGTTTTGGGTATGTGATTGTGTAGGCGACAAGCTAGCTATTTGTCACTACTTTTTCATAATTTTCCATCTAACCCAGCCCAGTTTTATTTTTAGCTGAATGTGGTTAAAGGGGACTGCTGCCCCTTTAATCTGCCTACCCCTTTGGGGATTACGGGCGTGATGTTATGATGATGATGATGATGTTGAATCTGCGACATCCATCAAAGCTTGGTAATTATCCAGTGGATAAATTGCTTCTTACGATGACGAATGCTGATAGCGTCTTGTGGCACCTACATATTATTTTAGGAAAATTAGCCTTGTAGTTGATATTGCCGTAACATGGGTTTTATATAACGGCAATATAAACTGTACTTTTACAATACCACTTATACAGAGCTGAAGAGCAGAAATTAATCACCCAAGACCGGGCGAATGTAGTTCACTTCTGCATCTGTACGCCAATTGAGCAAGCATTTACCTCTACGCTCGAACCTCCTCTCGGCACCGAAGTCCCGTAGATAGACTTACAACCAAACGAGAAAGATACGGCACGCCCGTACATGTCCCCCTGTATGAAACGTGACCGGAACATGTTCTGTTATTATGCCTGTACCAAATTACCTACTTGAACACTTGGCTTATTACAGTGAATAAATATGTGAACATTTTTTTAAATCTTTCGTCAATAATAATAGCATTTAGTTCACTAATTCTTTTCAGTAGTACTAATGAAGATGTGTTTGAGATTTCTATTTATTACTTAAAAATGGGTTAGTATATCCATTTGATTTTTTCTAACTAGAAGAAAGAACTTCAATAGTAACTCGTGTGATTGCTTTGGTTTCATGTAAGTGTAATATATAAAAATAGATAGATATATATTTGTGACGGACATATTTTTACTCTTCATATTTAACAGGGTTATTGGAGTTTGGTCATAGTGTATTTTCGACATTACAAAAAAATGGTGTAGTTTGGTCATTGCTATATTAAATTTAATTAAATTAACCTGGTGTAGTGATGTCATGAACTCAAAGTACAGTCTGCATCGCACTTTAAATAAACAAAAAGTAAATGTTTTAACAATACGTTATTCTTTTTATTACAACCGTCCGTCAGCTTTAAAGATTTTTAAATTTAAACTTTGCTACATATCCACTTTTTGAAGTGCCATAAATCAGTTTTTGCTTCGATAAAACTGTGGCATTTTGTTTTCAACAATGGGCGCCCGGATAGAGGCAAATAATTATTTTACTGTTCTGTATTTGGAGAGAAGAGAAATTTAACAGTGACTACAAATTGAATGAATGAATTTCTGATATCGTAGGCGCAGCAATGATGTGACGGTGGTTTTGGACCACTATTATTAATAATATCAGTTTTCAAATGTTTCCTGGTTGGTATATTTGGGTATTTATTTAAACATATATGTATGTATAATATGCAGCGACATTTGTAAAACATTAATAACCTCGCAGGAGTATATTACAACAAACGCTTGTTCTACTACTTTTCTTAAATCGACAAAAAAAAATCTAAAAAGGCTTTCTATAGTAAATAACCAACCAGATGTAATTTGTATGAAAATTCGATTTTTAAGTCAGTTTAAGAAAAATCGTAGAACAAATGCTATCGATGTTTATAATGTCATTAATATACTCCTGCGAGGTTATTAATGTTTTATAAATGACCCTGTATAGGTTCGACCAACGAACGTATCAATGATTGGTTGGTTGTTAAAACTCTATACTAATAAACATCTTTAAACTTACGTACACATGTCCAGACGCTCACGAGCAATAGAATTTTCACATTTATTATATTTACATAATAAGCGGTTATTATATTATGTCTCCGTCCGCGAAATTTATTGTGTATTTTTGATTTAAGTATATAAGTATTTTATATTACTAACAATTTCATCTTTCTGGATCTACTTGTGTGACGATCATCTAACACATTCGTGTAATAATGTGATTATTTATTTGATTCCTTGAACTTACCAGCACTTAAAGAAACCAAAAAAAATTGTTTCTATTTTTTTAATACCTACGAGAATGTATATAATTCGGTACAACTATAATAAACTTTTTTTTTTTGGTTTCTTCAAGTGATTAAATTTTGTTTTTTACTGATTAGTTCGATGTCAACCTGTACGCTGGTTAGTTGTTAGCACACAGTATCTCTATATAGTCAGTAAGTAAACATATTTGTTATACTAATATGTTATTTTTTCAGTATCTACCTACATCTATTCCTTGTCTCGCATCAAAATCATTATCACCATCCTGTTTTTACTTCCATAATTATGCATTTTTCATTTAAAGTTAAATCTGAATTAACTTTTCTGCTGAAGTTGGGATTACTCGCAAAGAGATTGCTTTGATTAATTGTACAAGAAGAACAAACAATGTAAGGAAAGGTTTTGCGGAAAGTCTGAAATTTGAAAAAGTTACAGCAGGGGCGTATTTAGTAAGGCCTATTGTAATTGAGTTCTGCAATATTTTTATCCTATTCATTCTGAATCCCATTATACATGCCCCCTTTTTCCTCGAGATGGAACAATTTAACGGACTTATTCTACTGGCCATGATTTTTGCAACCCAGCGTCCTTAATAAACCAATATCGACCATCGTTATGAAAGTTTAAAATGTTAATCAACGCTCTCTTGTACTTTATTTATACGGAAACAATTGATGAATTTGGCTTAAATTTTAATTATTTGTCTATGAATAAGTTTATTTTCTATGAAGTAGTAATTCAATAGTTAGATAGTATCATTTAAATGTTGAGTTGTCTTTTAAAACGTAAAAAACTTAATCACTCAAAACAAACAATAAAAGCCTACATTCTGTGTTATGGGACCCGGGCCGCGTTTACCGGAATAGTACTTGTCGTACATCCATGCATGCATATCATCACGCCCGTAATCGACATAGGGGTAGGCATAGGGGCAGCAAGCCCCCTCAACCACATTTGACCAAAAAAACCCGACAGTAAGGTGCGTCACGAGGAGAGATAAGATAACCATCAACCCACGCATCAACCACTAGTTTCAATCTAACCGAATTGGTCTAGACAAAAATATTTATTTAGTTTTCAACACTATATTATAAGGAGAGAAGATGTGATTGTTTATTTGCATTAAATAGGCTGCGACTGGACCGGTATTTCTATTCAAATTGCTAATTGCGTGCGGTTATCGGCTCAATTCAATTACTAGATCCAGTAAAATATCCAAGTTACTATTTTAATTTTAAGTACATTCTGAAAATTAGAGTTCGGCTAATTGGACGCGTGATTTTTAAATACCTTTGTAACATTTAGGTATATAAATTGAAGTACTACTTCCACTGAAATTTATCCTGTAGCATTAGTTAAACATTGTCTGGTTACCCTATCTTAGAATTACAAGGTCAGATCAGATCTTCAATTTAACTACCAGACCCGCTAAATCCTGGATCATGGTCTAAACGGCACATAGGAACGCTAGGAAGATGTTGATGATGATTAGTTAAAAGTTAAATTATATGTATCCATCCATCTGTTAAATCTTAACGATATATCATAATAATATTGTTAAATTATTATATTACCTTTACAGAAAAATGTTATAAAGATTTGTATAAAATGTATTATTTACTTCTCCCAGCTTCGATGACCATTCGAAGCAGGAATGAGAGTCAGCGTGACCTAGTTTACATCAGAGCTTAAATGTATCGTCAACTGGGGGTGACGACTACCCTCCATAGTTTTACGTTGTATAATCTGGATACACATTGACAGTGACAAATAGAGGGGACGCAGATGCTGCATCACGCCACTCGGCCGCCAGCCAGTTGCCTCCCAGTTTCCGCTCTTAGTACAACATACCTAATTGCAAACCTGCTTTTATGCCATCGACCAACCAACGACCCATTGAATACGAGAACGAGGATACTTACATTTATTAGAATTTTATTGAAATAAATTTTATACTAAATGTTTTTTATACAAAATTTTGTCCTATTTTGGTCTGGGACTTAAAAATAATGTACCAACTGTGTTTCTTGTCTAGCATGTCGAAAAATGGCTGGTATATGTGGTTTTGGGTATGTGATTGTGTAGGCGACGAGCTAGCACTTGTCACTACTTTTTCGTAATTTTCCATCGAAACCAGACTAGTTTTATTTTTGGCCGAATAAGGTTAAAGGCGCCTGCCCTTTTGACTTTCGCTTCGGGGATTATGGGCGTGACGTTATGTATGTGTGTACATATGTATGTTATACTAAACCTTTAACATTCAGATTACATAACATTAATAAAGGTTCTAACTATATTCAAAGTTAATATATGTAATTAACTAACTAACTGAACTCGACGCCACTTCCCTAGCGGGGTAGGCAGAGAAAACCGAACGCCCTACGGCACGATACTTACGCGAGCCTTAAAGAGCAAGAGTCGAGCCCAACATTTCTGGCTGGGTGTTGCTACTGGAAGGTACTGATTAGTGAGTACAGTACCAGGCTGAATCAAAAAAATCGCGATTTGTCACCCTCGTGTCTTTGATACAGTATCGTACTTAGGTAAAAAGTAAAAGTAAGTATCTATTATTTTTAAATCAATATCACATTACCCAAGATTAACATGATTTCCACGCAATAGATTAATTAAATCAGTATACTATTCTATATCTATGAATATGAGTATCAATAGTTTCGGAAGCTAATTGGATACGTGATATGATTTGAATCGCGAAGATATTTTCGCAAATCGATAAGAAGTTTGATAGATTCACGCTTTGTTACCATGCGTACAAACGACCTACCGGTACGAATTAATCGAAACGCAACACATTAAAACTGGATATCAATTAAAAACATTAAAAAAAGAAAGTATGAAGTAGTTTTGCAAACTAAATCGGCTCGGTAATAAATGTGCACGCAAAGATCTGTTACGTGTACATTTATTACCGAGCTTGATTATGGGGCAGGTCCCCTCCTAGCCGTCCGAACTGGAAGGGTGCACCCCTAAAAAGGAGAGTAAAGCAATCATAGAAGGGGTACAATTTGTATAAACGTGAATAAAAACTTCTCATTTGCCGTGTTGAATCATAACAAACCTATGTACTACTAATAAAAAATCGAAAATAATCCTTTCTGTCTATAATTTAATATGTAGTTAATTAATTTGAAATTCTAAAATGTCCAACGTCCAAAACACATTATAAATAGCAGTACACAACAAAGCAGCTACGGATATTTAATAAACGATTGATTTGTTTGTGGAAATGAACAATAAGTAGACGTAGTCATGAATCCTGTTTCGTATGTACCAATATTCTAAAATCGAAAGGTTGTATTGATCACTGAATGTTTGTTTTCAATCACGCAAGAACGATTGAACGAATATAGATGAACGTTGGTACACGGGTTTTTTTATGCGAACAGACATGCATATTTGCTATCCTGAAAAAATATCGTTCCTGTGGAATGAGGATAAACAACTCCGAACAGACGAGGATACGAGTCCGGGTAGAGAAAACTAAAATTAGAGGCGAGGTATACCTACATGCGATTCTAGTACTAGAAGGTTCAGCTCAAAAACAACACGAGTAGGATCGATTACTCAACTCGTATGCAAAAAATATAATGTCAATTAACGATGACAAATAGCAGCAGGCAGATGGTCACGTGTGGAGCCCGGCAGACTGCGCGCTTCGCGGCCTGATCTCGAGACAATGGCCGCACCATTACGCTTAAGTGGCTGATGTGCCTGCCGGTCTGGTGCCAACGGCCCACCAGGGCTTGCACGGGTCTCCTATATCGGAAGTTCAATGAAAACTGATATGAAAGCAAATAATGAGCGTACAAACGACCTTTGCTTGCACCACTCTTGTTTGCAAGCAAGAGGACAGTAATCAAAAATAATTTCCGGCCAATATACCTGTAAAAGATGATAGATATATCGATATCTATCATGAAATGAATTGCAATTGATCTAAATTTGTATGCATTAATCGTAATGCATACAAATTTAGATCAATTGCAATTCATTTGAGGAGTTCTTTTGAACTGATGATAAAGGTGACTTCAGAAATTAATCAAGAAACCAAGAGATAACATTCGCCTTTTAAAACATTTTAATAATAAACTTAATCATTCAAATTCAATGGAAATACGTATTCGTCTATATCATCACGTTTCCACAAATTGTATACAAATAGGTAGCTATTTGTCAGCAATAAAAAGTATTGCAAATAATATAAGTCGACGCTAATCACATGACTGACCACTTTGTTATCTATGTTAGTGCCGAATTTTTTTTACAGGAATACGACTGAAGTTACATCAGGTCTGTATTTACAGTTTTTGGTCGAGCACTGATAAACATATTATAATAAATAATAACGATCATAAAAACAAGGAATAATTTTCGTCCATCCGAGCTCAGTGGCATTAATAGACCTGTCGTTAATAATGCTAAGTCCACCGGTGGACGAATGTAGGTTGATGGTGATAATTATGATCTGAAATGTAGACGCAGTGCGATAACTTAATTTTTCAATGGAATATTTACGGCACGAGGTACTCCGTCATTGACCAGATCCTTCAGCATATTTTTCCTACAAACTTCCCGGTGAACCGTTATCGAGTTATCCTTTTCGTTCGTTTTCTGTTATAGCATTCTCACACGATATACAGTCACACGTTTCCACTCCACCAACATATATAGGTATATTCATCACATGTCCGTTCTAAAAGAAACAGCCTCATTTCTTCTTTTGTCTCAATCGTTGTATTCAGAACGAATGACTGTATAATAAAAGTAAACAATGAAGTATGCAAGAGTGTGCATACATTAATTGTTTACTTTTGATTTAGAGGCAATGGACCAGTCCACCACAGTCAACCCTACACGCGGGTATCCCAATTACAACGTCTGATAGATGAGACTGCTCTGTATGGCGTCCGCCTGTGTAGCGACATCACAGACGGGCTGCATAATGTGCAACGTTCGACTTGCTTGCTCGTTGCCTTGCTGAGGCTAATTAGAGTGTTGTCACTCCGCCCCTTAGCTAACTTGCTAACACCGGGGGCTATCAAAGAATCGTTATTTGGAACAGACTACGCTAAGCTGCTAAGACGGGAGTTAGAAGGCCTAGACAATTTTTTATTTAACATACACCATAGTGCATGCAGTATCAGGGTATACTCGTATTAAGATGTTTGATATCACACGGACAATACGTATCGTCATACATGCATTAAATAAATGTAAAATTATGCTAGTCCAGAATACTTGATAGTCCCTAATTGGTATTTAAACCCCTCCCCACTAAAACATGCGCACAAATAACAAAGTGCACTCGATATGTTACCATAAAATGGAACTCTTATAAGTATTATTTGTGGCTAAATAAAGTGAAGTAAGAAGTCCATTATTCGTCTCCCTAACGTGGACAATGCCGTTCCGAACTTCAAGAGATGCCTAAACTTCCTTCTACTAGCCCATGAACTAAGCTGTATCCTTAGTTCATGGGTGCCCAACCAGTAAATTGCAGATATTGATGCCGTGAACTAAACATGTTATGTAAAACTTATTAAGTAGTCCGTCGCCTTTACAGGGCCTAGATAGTAAAAAGTAGAAGATGGCCTCAACTACCGGGACCAGAATATGCTGGAACGCAAGCGTCTAACAAAGACACTGTTCCAAATAGTGGGCAACATTCTTAAAATATCTGAAACAAACTTCCGATGAACTTACGGACGAGTAAATACCGCAAATATATCTGCTGCGCATTGGGCGGGATCGGCACGTAGGCCAATACTCGTTAACTCTATGGTACGAGAGCCGGTAGTACATCGATCTTCGCCCATCTGATCAGATGAGACATATTTTTTTCGAAATACAGTTGATTAAAGAACACACCTATGATGGCTTGCCCATCGTAAAGCCGTCATAACTATTTATAATAAAATTTTAATCATATTTTTCATCACCTTCACTGTTTTCATAACCAAGTAAATTAAGTCGAAATTGTTAGTTCAATATATTATGAATCATAGCTACCTGGCAAGTAGGTATGTATGAACAGTTAAGTTGGTAGTAGCTACACCGATCTGTTAACTACTCGAAATTGGTATCAAAATAAAGATAATTTAATAACAAATAGATTAGTAAAAAAAATCGATGATTTTTTTTTTTGTAAGATTTAATTAAAATAATAATAATAATACTCTTTAGTCAACTAAATTTCGATCTGGTTATCAGTTGGGTGAAGGTTATGTACCAGCTCTTAGACGATTAGCAAATTAAAATGCAATTAAGCAAATCTGATATGTTCCCACCTGAACTAAACTAATATTCAGTAGAAAATTTAAATATAATCAAAGGATCATGTTAAAATGTAATTAATATATCTACCATTCAGTTAATAGAAATGCTGAAATTATAAACAAATTATCGAAATTAATCAAGTATGTGTATACAAACCCTCAAATTAAAGAGTCGTGTTTTGAAGATGAGAGAATGTATGGCACATAGAGGAAGGAAACAGGGATACCGGGGCCAGATAAGCAATTTTCAATATATTTGCTGTAAATATCTCTCCTCCCCCCCCCCCCATCTGCGTACATACCATAACCACAGATTAATAATAAATAGCACAGCACATCTTATAATGAGTAGATCAATGATGATTAGCATCGTTAAACATCAGTAAAAGGTCTACTTACCCTAATATTCAACCATGGCGCCCCAAGGTTAAAGGATCCAAAGCTTACCTGTAAAAATAAAAAATATATATTTGATATGTGATATAAACGATTATATTTATATTTAAAGCTCCATTATACATCTGTCTCATACGAACACGTCCATTAGTGGAGATAAAATGTTTTATTGTTTAAACTGGTTCATGTATCATCATTTAAACGTACTCATACTTATTTTTAGTTTTGTGATAGATGACGAAACAAATGACATTGTTTTAATAAATATCCTGTTCCATATCTTAATAATAGCAGTTCAGTCCGTAGTATGTATGTTACATCGCGTTAACAAATTACCTCCTATTTGCATACTTAATTTATTTTAAATGTGTTTACTTCTTTTGGGATTAGTTAGAAATATCAATTTTAAGAACAGAATGCTCCAACTGATTGAATACGTAAGGGGCGTAATTAAAATATATATCATAAATGTCTCCTTTTTCTTCGTTTTCAATGGATATGCTTTTTGCTAACCAGATAGAATGTCACGGATGTCACAAGATATTATATATTTGAGTCAAACGCGTTATAACACGTAATAAAAAAAATATTGACAAAAAGCAGCAAAGCAACATTCTACGTAGAGGAAAAGAATGCATTTAGCCAAAGAGTGAAAAAGGTGCTCATTTAAACCTTTATCTCGGAATCCTTAGTAAAGTATAGTGGAGGAAATGTTCTCAAATCGGCAGTTAAACTCCGTGCGGGTAAAGCTTCATTCCATAACTTCCCAGTTTTTGTCTCGGCCGGCAACGGGTCGGAGGAAGCGCAATTTTCCGCCAGCCACTCAGAACAACGACTACCGGGGTTCGGCCTAGATTGCAGGGTTGACTGCTGATCATCTATACCTACCTATAGGAATAAATATAAATGATTTTTTCGAATCTAAACTAAAAATCTAACGCCAGCACGAACGTTTTGATAATAGAAATTCAATTCTGTCTACACGCACGATATTTTCGAATCCTCTTGAAATCAGTTAAAATGCAATTTACGTGCGATTGCATACAACACATACTATATTAAAACACATTACGTAACAAATATTCTATATGCAATTCCGAAAAAGCCAGATGCCAAATATGACTAGATACGAAGTACTCTGTAAAGATTGTGATGGTTCAAAGGTTATTCAAAAATATACCTGTAGTTTTGTGATTGCGGACGAAAGCAAAAAGTTTCGGAACGCTGCGACTGTTACGGCTAAGGTAAAGGGAACATTAATTGGGTTCCACATATTTTTTTGTGCTACCGGGCAGTTGCGGCGGTCCGGCCTGTATACGGCCGGACCGCCGCAACTGCCCGGTAGCAAATCGTGCAGTTGCGGCTCACCTCGGGGTCCTTCTTCGCTTCAGCCCTGTCACGTCAGGGCCTACTAAGCCCCCCCGGTACGACAAACCGAGGACCCCGGCGGGGGGTTGTATCCTACCCTAACCAAACTCTATCAAGTCCAGATGTAAGTAAATCAATATTATGCAGAAACTACCTGGCACTAAATTGTATTGAGAAAAATTATATTGCTAATTACTAACAATATATAAGAGCCACATATATTCAGTCTTATTTTGCATTTTTGCTTACAGCCGAAAGAACATTCCCTGATGTATAACTATGATATAGGTTTAGTAACCAAAACTGAGCGTTGAGATATTCAGTGCGGTTTCAGCTATTCGACATTGTACTCGAATTATGGCATTTGAGCTATGATTCAACGGTATGTTGTTTAACCCTAAATGCCAAGCATGTCGATCTCACAGAACTGAGAACGCTGTAGTTGGGAACTGAGCGAGGTGATGACGTGTTTGTATCAAGGACGGCATAATCTTAGCATTTAATCTGAATAAATTCGTGAGTAATAGTAGAACACTGGAAAGTCTGACCTCGTAATCTATTCGTTAACATTAATGTCTGAATACAATTCATGTGAATTTTGTTACATGGAAAAATTAAAACTTTATATGCCTATTTTTGTCACTTTTTTCATTTCATCAATTTACACTTTTTTACTGATTTAAGTACATATTTTATTTAATAATACAACGGAAGCGCTAAATATTTGCCTATTTTACACATTTATTATATTATTCATAGGTACTGTTACTTTTGTTCTATATCAGGCCATTATTGCAAATCAACATATTATTATGTAGTTCTGGTCACTTCTACGCAAAAAGGTTTAACTTTTATTACGGTCAAATAATGTTTTAATTCATGTTGCCCATATGACAAATCGTTTACTATACATAACACCCACTTGGGGCACTCTCGTTAAAGATAAGTTGAAACTATTTCCGTTCAATATATGAGTTCAGACAATTTTGTTTGTTAACTGACGACGATGGTTGTTGCTGCATAATTGCGATCTCTTCGTGTTCTGTATTATAGAAATATCAATTAATGTTAAGACCGTGGACGTGATTAAAGAAAAAATCGGCGCAAGCAGCAGATAGGGAATCTTCGTGTATTTCTAAGGCGAACCATAGCAAAGTTCCTTAATTCTATTGGAGCCCTTCAAATAATCATTAATCTATATAACTACATAATCCAGCAGCGGTCTCTTATAACTTTAAAAAAAAATCCAAATGAATTGTTTAACTATTAGTAGTTTTATTTAAATTGCTTCTTAACGTTGCTTACTGAGATACCTACATATGCCACATCGTTGAATCGAATAACATAATTATGCGTTACAACGATGCCTAATTTCAAATTGTTTGGCTTTCCTAAGTTGTTTCTTAGAACTTGGACTGCATTACTTTGGGAATAAGTGTTTTAATTGATATCCGCGGTCAATATGGCGGTTGAACAGTATAATAAACCCGACATGAAAATATAAAAAACCCCTCTATTAAAGCAGTTGTTAACTGACATTATAGTTCGTTAAAAACAGCTCGAAATAATCCGTTCGTATTTCGTAGGTTTCTGTATTTCTACAAAAAAGAGCGCTTAACGGGCCGACATAAGCCGCTAAAAGGTGTGTTATTAAAATTACGTACCTAAACATCAAAAAACTAATGTATTTTTGGTCCTGTTATAATTCAAAATGTCTTTATTTATGTAGGCTTCAAGAAAGCACTTAGAAATCATCAGATTTGCATATTTTATCCTTAAAGCTACATGAATCTCATCATCTTCCTAGTGTTATATCCCGTTCTTAGACGGGGTCCGCTTAGACCATGATCCTGGTTTTAGCGAGTCTGGTAATTACATTGTAGCGACTTCCGATCTTACCTTCGTAACGTACATAGATTTGAAAAATCTAAAGGTACATGCCCGGGTTTGAACCCGCACTCCTAGGTTAAGGGACGCTTGCCCCTTACTATTGAGCTACCACCGCTCCGCCTAAAGCTACATCAATCTACCACCGGCAAATCATCCTCTACTTAAATGCGGTACGTATGTACAAGAACGAGTGAATATATTATACTTAATAGAAACTGAATCGATTTTTATTTTCACTAACAATATAATTAGGTAGACAGAAACTTCATCACACGAATACCAGACAGAACGATTGCAAATTCTCTAAAAAAAAATTCAGTCGAATATAGAACCTCCTCCTTTTTTTTTGAAGTCGGTTAAAAATTGACAATCAATCAGTTCATTCACTAGCTATAAAAAGCCAGAAAGAAAACGTTACTAAACTAACGTAATAGACGAAACCTGTTTCAGTTTTAGCGATGGTGGAGGCCGTGTTAAAACGACGGATGTATTAACAAGGCGTGACATACAAATAAGAGCCGCTTGAACAGGTCTTGGCAGACGAAGTATTATTCAATATGTGAGGCAGTGCCCTGGTGAAGGTCATCGCAGCCGTTGGTCTTTGACGGTTGAGATTATCTGTTTGAAATAATCGATACCCAAGCGAACAATAATAAACATTTCTTGGCTCCGATCAAAAATAATGTAACTTTAATTAATGACAAGTATATGTGTTAATCTAAGATGTATATATTGAGATTTTGCATCGGACCATATACATGAAAAGCGATCCTACCCCTACGGAGAAAAAAAACTATAGCCAACTTGTTTCTGCGCGCTGTCTTGACTTATTACCATCAATTTTTTTTGACTGCCTCGTTGGTCTAGTGGTAGCATGCGCCGCCTAAGGACCAAGAGGTCCCGGGTTCAAATCCCGGGTCGGGCCAAAAATTTGTGGCTGGGTATTTTAATATTCAAATTACTCAGTAACAGCCCGGAGTCAGGAAGTTGGCGGTTTAATCACCCCCGTGCCTCGGAAAGCACGTTAAGCCGTTGGTCCTGCGCCTAACCTCTCTCCGGTCATGTCGGATTGCCGTCTCACCGGACTATGAGAGTGAAGGAATAGAGAGTGCACCTGTGTTTGCGCACACACTTGTGCACTATAATATCTCCTGCGCAGATGGCTAATCCTCGTTGAGATTGGCCGCCGTAACCGATATCGGTTAGGAGGACATTATTATTATTACCATCAATTTTTAACCGACTTCAAAAAAAAGGAGGAGGTTCTCAATTCGACTGATTTTTTTTTTTTTTTTGTAGTACAGACTGGATTCCACATGTGTCTATTAGTGGAGTTGTTAGACGATTGTTCGAGTTCCGAGTGGACGCCGCACTTCGGTTATTACTGTTACCGATGTATCCCATTTTTCATCAAGGATGGTTGGAGTAGCCGCCGCCAAACTGGGTTAGTAGTACGTTTGAGAGTTTTATATTAATACTAACTAATATTTACTATTATCTTATCAACATTTTGTACAAAAATTCTGCACGATATAAGATAAGTTTTAAATTAAAGTGTCTTAAGATATTTAAATTAATTAAGCCAGGCTAATTGAATATGTATAAAGAATCTAGCATAAATCATCGTAATGAGATTTGAGGGATGTGGGTATGCAATGTTAGCATTTAAATTGATATACCTATTCAACATTATACAACCAATTCAGTTATATAAATTCAATTATTTTAAACTATTTAAAATAATAATACATCAATATAAGTTCCTCACGATAATCACCATATTACGAATGCCAGTTAGGATTGGACATAAATGTAACTAGAGTATGAGTCATAGTCTATCAATATAATAAAGTACCTACTTGCTTCTAACTTACATATTAACGTTCGCATCGCAATCATCAGAATTATTTAAGAATTTACCTGATGAAATCGAAATAAACCCTCAAAAGAGGAACGTTGCTGTAAAAAATAAATTAATGAATGACAGCTAAAGTGTCATAAACAGAAATTTTCAGCGAAATACAACACGGATTTCTTTGAATTTAAAACATAAACGATGTCGACACTAGTGACGAGATAAATCCTTGTATATTTTTATGAGTTAGAGTTTACACATCAACCGCGCCGGTATTCGATTTAATCCACGTAATAAGTTTGACACGTGCCAATAGGGTTGCATCGATAAAATAATCGTATCACAATAACATAAAACCGATTGATGATCGATTGAAAGACACGATGGCTCGCCGCCTCATACCCATTCGCGGCGACGGTAATTGCATGTTCCGATCTGTGTCTTACTGTGTTTACGGAAGTCAGGAGCGGCACAGGGAGATCCGGACGAGAGTCGTAGACAGAATTGTGGAGAATTGGCATCGGTACAAGGACTTCATCATCGGAGATACGTCTTACGGGTTGAGAATGCATAGCGCAACTGATTACCGGCATCTGATGTCGCGGGATGGTGAGTATGCAGGACACGTGGAGCTGCATTGCGTCAGCGAAATATTTGACGACTACACTTTCAAGGTGCACAGAAACGGTTGTTCGAAAACCATAGACTATGGCAGAGGAAGAAATATAAGACACCTTTTGTTTTCAGGATTTTTAGATGCAGGACACTACAGCGTTTTGGAATACAACTGATAATATTTATTTTTTATAAATACAGTACTTACAATTGGACTCAACTTTTTTATTCATTTGCATTACGCTCCGTGGTCGAGTCGAGTCGAAAACGGGTATTTTGGCCATTTTTGGGTTGTGAATAAAAATGTCTGTCAGAAAGCGAGTTACGGTGGACAGACAAGTCGACTGGGGCTCGTTAGCCGATAACATCTGCATGTTATTGCATGTTTAACTGTGAATCACGTTCATGTTGTCACAGTTTATTTTGATACGAATATATAAAACATACATATTCGTATCAATCAGTAGTTGTCGAAAACACATTTGTTTTAATATATTTGGGTATTTCAATAATTTATTTACGTTATCTCGTAAGCGTTATTTTACCTCGACCTTGATTTCGTGTAGCATCATAATAATATAAAATTCCGAACAAATGCAAACTTCATCAGCTTTCTTTATTATTATTGTTTAAAAATAAAAGTATAGATAATGTAATCCAATATAGATTGCACATGCACAACATTTCGTATTACTGATAATTAAATTATTCCACTTAATTGCTTTTGCTCAAAATTATCAATAAATACGTTACAATCACATTTCAACTATACCTATAATATTTTCTAGACAACAGCTGTGTTTCAAATCGGAATCCACGAATCTACAACAGAAACATTATAACGCTACGCTTTACGATGCTCTTATCAAGAATTAGGGATTTATCTTGGGAAATTCTTAGATAAAAAAAGATATTGGATTGCATATTACTACTAATATCATGTGCTACGGGGCTTGCGACAAACAGCGCGCTAAAATTTTAAATTCCCAGAAGATATGGCCATTACCAACACCACCGCGCTTTTCAACTATGATGATATTGTTTAGTGTAGATGTATGGTGCACGCATGATGTTGGTAAGAACTATGAGTAATATATACGATATAATACTTACCGCACCAGTGAATGACAAATGGATTCTCACGTGGACCCTAAATACAATTTAATATTTAAGAGATACTTAATGATAATATAAAAGAACAAAGAGCTAAAAATAAAAACATTCGTAGATTATATAACCGTTATCTATAATTCTTGAAATATTGGTAGTCTGCATTTGGTCCGAATAAAAATGATGAGGATAGCTATAGTATAGTACATAAAGCACGAAGGATACGGGCGCATTGTCCCGCCTCGCCCCACGGGCGCTCTTAATAAGCGGGGTCAAGCATCGGGCCCGTCTCGATTGGACCTAATTCCTCACTGCACGAGATTAAGGGGAAATTATGCATGCGCAAGTCTTAGTCCACCACCGAACTATGTAAAACTACGTGGCTTTATATTTGCTAATGGAGATGTCCTCCTAATTCCAATTAATAAATAAGTATCAGACAACATCACATACATTGATCGGAATCCTAGGTAGGTATGTTGAGGGTTCTGCACTTAGTAAACAGAATAGGCTATTTGACAGTATGAAAAATAATGAGTTATTTTTTGTCATCCGCATTCCTTACGAATTTTAACAGGGATTTCCATTAATAAATATAAAAAATGTTGAATATTTTTACCAAAAAACCCAAAATAAAATAAATTTATTTTAAGTACGAGCCACGTGACCGTAAACGGTTGTGATTGGCTGAATGGATTGTGACGTCACACGTCTGTGAACAACCAGTTCTGCCATTGCTTTACGCTGGAGTTCCTTGTTTTCTTACGATTTTTAAGTCTATCATTGTACATTATTTGTATTCTTAGTACCTAATAGATTACTGACCACTTCACTTGTATAATCATGGTGAATGATTTTGTAAAAGCACTGCGCACCCTTTATAGCTATATTTTTTTTTTTCTAGTAAATTACAGGTAAAAACTTAAATAAACCAACGAATGAGAACGATTCTACCTTCTTCCGATGTCTTCGTACCAACGTGTGACGTCACTCGACGCCATTTTGCTGAAGTAGGCGTTTTGACAGCTCAAATAATCAGTGTATTTTTAAATATATTTTTTTGTATGAAATACTTATCAAAAATTAAAATAAATGATATTTTTAGAGTCCTCATACATCATTAAATATAGTGCGATGGTTTTTAAAAATTAGTCAAATAGCCTATTAATGAAGGTACCGCTCAGCGCTCGACCCAGCACAAATACCTGTTCAAGGTACATCGCCAGGATAAAATATCTACCTATATATTGTAACTTGATTTACCTTTTATGAAATATACTGCCAAAATCCTCATAACGTGATCATGAGAATCGTCAATATAAACACGATAGCTTAATTTAAATTAAATCTTATGATATCGAATATCGAAAATATTAAAGATTGGTCAAAATCAAACTTTAGCCTAGAAAGTTTGTTTTTGAACACAAAATAAAATTTTCAATTTCTTCTGTTGTTATCTTTACGTAAAATGAGGTTTAATTGGTTAATAATATAATTACTTACTATTATAATCGGTACGATCATGTTGGCCTAGGGATGTGATCCGAATGCGACTTCCACCGAAACATTCGAGCATAGAATCGATTGGTGATTATATAAAACTGTATAGGTACTAAATATTAAGCACATTAATTCTATTGCTTACCTTTATAGGGAATCACTTCGTAAATATAGGAAGTCTTATCAACAAATTTTACTGGTCATTCGAAAACAAATTTGATTATTTGGACAGTTGACATTGTGCGTTAAAAATTGACAACTCTGTTTATACCATAAATTTTATATTGACGGCTTAAAAAGTTCCAATGCGCGTTTTTTAGGGAAAAAAATAGATCAGTTTTGGATATCTATAAGTCAATATAATACCTCCTTGGAAATAAATACCATTATTAAAAATAGTTTCATTCTCACATCATATATTTTTCATCAACATTTTATTTCTCGACATAATGGATAAAAATTTCATTCGGTTTGTCATTGCAATATCGGTATCATTCCATACGGATTGATGAATCAACAGAGCTCTATATGAAATATTTGTACTTAGCCATACCGTATTGCAGACTCAGTGGCGTAGCGTGGCGGTGGCAAGCGGGGCGGTCCGCCCCCGGCGGCACTTTTTTGGGGGCGGAAATCTATACTTATAATAAATCTGTAGAGAGGTCAATTCTGAACATGAAATATATTTTCAAAATAACTATCAGGGGGTGATTAGTGATCGATACTGATGCCAAAAATGCAATTAGTAAACTTTTTGTCTGTCTGTATGTTCCTTATAGAAACAAAAACTAATCGACGGATTTTAACGAAACTTGGTACAATTATTCTTCAAACTCCTGGGCAGGTTATAGTATACTTTTCATCACGCTACAATCAATAGGAGCAGAGTAGTGAAGGGAAATGATGGGAAAACGGGAGAAGTTACTCCATTTTTTAAGCTTCCGTCGAGTGTGCAGCCTTAATGGTTAAAGTTACATAGAAATCATGTATGACAGAAATAGTCTTTATAATATTAACCATAAACGCGGGCGACACCGCTGGCACAGCTAGTTAGAAATAACTGTTTAAAGATCCAACTTTTAAAGATTTATTTAGTTAATCGGTCCTGAGTTACAATATCGGAAAACCGATTTGTTTAATATAAGTAGTAGTTCATATTTTATTTATTTGGCAATTGAAGATACTTTTACAAATAGCCAGTAAATGTAGATAAAATCATGGCGTGTAATAATAGCCGATGAAATTGTGACGCTCGCACGCTGGCTGCGCTTACCACGTTTTAGCGGTCATTATTGCCACCTCGGTTTTGATCTATTTTAAATGTTTCGCCATTTAATTAACCTATTTTACTCATTACCGTCACTTTTTATTAATTACCTTCATTGATAATAAAGGTAATTTATAAAAAGTAACTCATAAACTTACTCAAAATGAACCCAAATCAAAACTTTGTTCTATTGAGCAATTGCTATTGCCTACAACTTCTTCGTGGTATAATGATTCATATCAAGTATGTATTTGCGTTACGCTTACTTAATAATACTGATTCATATGTTCAAACGTGCCATCGTACAGTAAACAGAGTTGGGTTAAACATTATACGTAATTGTTACTTAGTTTATTTGTAAACATTTAAGGCATATACTTTATAACAGACGAAAGAAAGAGTAAAACAGATAAAATAACTTATTACTGAGTGATGAGGCACAAACATACAAACTTTCACATTTATAATATTAGTAAGTTGAAATTATACTTACTATTTTAGTAACATTATTGTCAGTTTTAAAAATATTAAAATAGTCTGAAAAAAAATGTCCCAAACATTTACTTTCGAGAGCGCTAAGTTAGTCACCTTTAGTTAGTCTTCCAGTAAAGTTCCCTCAATAAGCAACAAAAATTCCGGAACACGATCGAAACATTATAAAAGTTTCGGTTTAACGTCCTTATCTTGGCCCATTATAATAAAACATTTAAAATAGGTGATATATACCTAGCAGTTACACAGAATTACAACTTATTAAGTATGCCTATTATAATTATTGGATATCGTAATATTAAATGCTAATCTATCTCATAAGTGTTTATAAGTATTTTGAAATAGATAAGGATACCCTTTTTACACAATATATTTTATAAGAATACTTAACGAAAATGCTAGTTTACTTACTCATAACTATGTACGTTACAACACTTGTATTTTTTTAAGATACCTGGGTGTTATTAAATTGTTTAAAGACGATTTTTAGTTTTTTTTACGTTTATTTTTAAATCTTAGTGATAATTCAAATGCTTTAACTTTTTCATATAGTTAAATCATAATGCATATGTGTCAACTGATACAGAGATCCATAGCTTCCCTTATTCTGATTGCAATATTAATAAGGAAGCCCAGACAGAATAACCTCTCTCATATCGCCGAGCTGATGATGGACAGTACAAAACCTAAACGGTTAGGAGCTTTGCTAGGCAAGTTATTCAGGGGAGCTGTTATTTTAAAGTTTTTAAGCTATTTGTTAAGTTTTTTAAAGAATGATTAAGTGCTAATCTATTAATTTTTCTTTTAATATATTATATTTCTTAAAAGAAATACTCCCAGATGCAATCAAACGCTTTGGTTTGGGCCCATGCCCATAAGCTAATGAGCCATTGGCTAAAGCCCGTGCTTTGGCCCGTAAACAAAATCCGCCTTTAATAAACATCACGAAATTGACCAGCTATTTTTGGAGCCGGAACGCCATGCCACAATCAATTTCATTTCCAATTAATTGGCACCGTTTTTAGCTTTTTTATTTATACTTTTATTGACGGCGTAGAGATTTAAATACTATGAAGTTTCTGAAATAATGTAGCACATCTGAAAAACATTTAAAATCGCGTCAATGCGTGAATAGGCATACAAAATAAAATATACGGGGTTATTTGCCGTTTTTTATATATTTTATTTTATCCTAGTACATTGATGTAGACCGTGTTATTTTGTAAAAAATATCTACTGTATAAATAATTTACATGTACCATAAAGTTAGGTTATATATTTACTCTCTACTCTAGTTTCCTGGCAAATGTATTGTATGAGTGTCTTTGAATTAATGGCCTCTTAACATTGCCATTGAGATTTGAAGAAAAGTCCTTAGATTGATAAACTCTTTTGTAGGTTTTTGGAAAACGCAACAGTATATTAGTTGGTTAAAATATTGTCTATCATCTACAAATAAGAAAACCCGTATAATATGAAAAACCCTTAAATATAAAGTTTATTATTTGGAATAATGTTAAATAAAGAAATCAAACACAATTCATATGATTAACTCATTCATAAGCTTTAACAAAAATAGAAAGTAATTTATTAAGAAATAACGTATATTTTTACTTAAAAAATAAGTATAGTAATGGGATAGAAAAGAGAAAATATTGTTACGTACGTTGTTAGAGATATAAAAAATCTCTGTAACAGAGATTTATTTATCTGTTATACAGATATACAATCCGAAAGTGGACGGACGTAGGAGTCGCGGACGGCCCAGGCTCACCTACCCCGACCAGATAACAGAAGGTAATGTTAGGAGTCATAAAAACCGTAGAGGTTGTATGAAAAGGATCGTGCCATATGGCGTTCAGTTATCTCTGCTACCCCGCTAAGGAAATGGCGTGAAGTTTAGTTTAGTTTGTCTATCTATAATAAATAGAAACTACAGTTGTCATTGGTGTTACATGTAGTCATACATCAGACTTAATTGGATAATTGATTATGATAAAAAGATAAGCTAATATATGGTATAGGATTCATTTAGGAATTTCATAGTGAATTCAGTATTATCAAAATCAGAAATAAAAATGTTGTACTTATAGGTATAAAAATGCGCTTACAGTTTGAATCTAGATGGAATTAAATTAGAAGATTGATTTTATACTTTAATAATATAGTCCTGCTAAAAGGTCAAGGAATGAATCAAATAAGGAAAAAGTTGGAAAATCACACTTTTACTCAGACATGACTAACTTCACTGGCTCTTGGAATACTGAACGTCAGATATTGAGCAATCAGGTTACAATCTTATCTTCAAATAAGCAGTTGGGAAGTTTTAATGCAAAAAACATATACTGCGGAATGTAGATTTAGGTTCTCCCAATTTTTTTATAAATAAATCACTCACTTACCCAATTAATAAATAGTAAATATTGTAATTTTATTTGTAAAAAAAATATTAAATAAATGATTGGTTGTATAAATAAATCGGGACACACGTTTCTAATTCAGTATGCTAAGCGAAGTATTCATATTTTTCGCTTATTCTTCATCAGAGGGTCACAATTATGATCTGTCATAGTATTTTTTTTATAATTCTTTAAGATTACTCAAATACAGCTAATCTGTAGTTATTAAATTATGACTTTGACTAGCTCGATGGCGCATTCGATCCCCAACCAGGACATACATTCGTGTGATGAATACTTGTATTTGTTCTGTCTGGGTGTTAATATCCACAATTTACTTATATATTTGTAGTAGGTACCACTGTTGTTTCTGATATCTATAACAGAAGTGGTTAAGCTACTTTACTTCGGATTCAGATCAATGTATGTGATGTAGTCCGATATTTATTCATTTAGTAACTTGGCTTTCAGTCCAGAGATGTTAGGTTTTAATAAATATTATTTCTAGTGCAATATCATACACATACATACACAACATCACGCCCGTAATCCCCGAAGGGGTAGGCAGAGTCAAAGGGGCAACATGCCCCTTCAACCTCATTCAGCCAACAATAAAGCCGGGTTGGGTTAGATGGAAAATTGTGAAAAAGCAGTGACAAGCGGCTAACCTGTCACCTACACAATCACACACCAAAAACCCGATATACGATTAGTCGCCTTTTGCGACATGCTAGGCAAGAACCACAGTTGGCATATTATTTTTAAGTCCCAGACCAACATGAGACAGTGGGCTGGGTTGGATGGAAAGCTGTGAAAAAGGAGTGACAAGTGGCTAGCTCGTCGCCTACTCAGTCACATACCCAAAAGCCCGTAAACCATTAGTCGCCTTTTACGACATGCTAGGCAAGAGCCACAGTTGGCACATTCTTTTTTTCGTCCCAGATCATCATGGGCCAAGTCCCAGACCAACATGGGACTACAATATCAAACGACACTTTTTATGTAGAATAATTTTATTTTTTGTTTGATCTTTAGTTAAGTACCTACCTACTTCCTTTTCTTACTTCATTTAAAAACGAAAAGAAAAATTAAATGTCAGGAAAATATCTGTAACCTGAAAACCCTTAAGTTTAGCTGAAGTTATGAAATTACCTGCCATTTAAATTCTTTTAGAGTGCCGTGAAACATCACAACGATAGGGTGGATATAAGAGCCTATTATCAATATAAGATGGAACGAGTTTACCCTAAATTTAGAATAAAAAGCCTACGCTAGGCTTTTAGATGTTTGCTGTCACTTTCAAGGCACAGTAACTTTGGGGCCTTTTAAATTTTTAAAGAAACGGTATCAGCCCCGCAAAAAAAAATACTTAATTACCAAAACAGTTAATCTAGCGGTACACGATATTTTTTTCAAAAAGAAATAGCCCTGAGGCTTTATCTCTGAAGTCGGATTCACTCTGGATAAGTCGTCATAGGAATGAAACAAGGGAATTCATAGAAACCTCACTCAACGGTTGGTTAACAACCAACTGTAACTATACAATCCAGTAATGTAAAACTGGATATATGCTATATGTATATGTGATACATTAAACATCGCGATGTATGAGAAATTTATGACCCGCCTGCAAATGCATATTCTATTTGTGACTGTTATTTCAGATATCGACCACTGCTCAAGGTTCGAATAAATTATTATGATTTAACAACTGCTCGAGTCACTCACGTTTCTTACGAAGCAGCGTACGCTACCTTTAGAATCTCGTAACGTTCATTGTTATGTTGAATTGTTTAAGTACCTATTGCTGCTTGTAAACATTTTAATACTAAGTTCGGTATCGCAGGCGTGATAATTTACACCATATTTGGTGTTACATGTATTGATTTAGTATCGAAAGGCTGGCATCAATCAACAATCTAATCGTAGGGTCAACGAAAGTCGTAGAACTCCGAATTTATACCATTCCTCTTTGTACTTAACATATCGTTTGAAAAATCAAAACATCTGGTTTTTATCACGCTATTCTTTACATAGTATAAAATAAATTCGCCGCTTCTGTCTGTTTGCTCTTCTTTCTCTTCTCTTCTTCATCTTTTAAACTACAGAGATGTTGATTGTTGATGCGGTTAACACCAATAGACGGATTAATTCAAGAAGAAGGTTCATATTATAGCTTCATATTTAGAACTCACCGTACGAAGCCGGGGTAGATTGCTAGTAAAATATAAAATAGATACTTTTAAATATAATCTAACTAACAAACCAAATTTCACGCGACTTCCCTAGCTAAGTTGACTTATTTCTTTTCGTACATGAGGATTGTGTGGCAATGTTGATATTAATAAATTTTTGCTACCTGCAAATTGCCCCACACCGTAGCTAGCTAGTACCCATACGTTTATAAAACGTATACTTCCATACGCCACATTTTTTTCTGAGAAAATAAGTAACTTCTCACGGCCCTGCGATCTTAGACTATATTAAGTTATTGTAGAATTGGTATTGTGATGGTTTGTACCCAGGAAAAACTGAACTGAACGTTTTGTCAATGTTATCCTGTTTCCATCCTGCTTTTAATGTCACCTCACATCTATAAATAATAAACGTTCGGTAGCCGCATTCCGCTGTTAGTTTGCGGGATTCCTTTTTATCCGTTTTAATTATAAACTGAGCCACCTTCAAACAAATCCAAACACAAGAAATCATTTAATGCAGATATTAGATAATTTGCTCGAATTGACTACGCTGACGTTATTTATATAAATAACCATGTTTATTTACTGGCAAAGGACCATTTAAGGTCGTTATGAAGAAAAGATATGAAAAGTAGGTTTTAACACGTCAATATTTTACAACTTTATCTTTTAACCAACCTAATTTCAACGTCATCATAAAACTCTGTCACTAATGAAACAAAGATATCTTTCTTATATCTTATCGACGATGCATTTTGAAGAAACAATCCGATAAGTTTCGCTGTTATCATTCTGGATACTATGTCAACAAGCGCAGCCGTGGAGGTGCTAGGTACGCTCGGTGCGTTCGATAAATCTATATGAATATTATAACGCTGAGTTTGTTTGTTTGTTTGCTTGAACGCGCTAATCTCAGGAAGTGCTGGTCCGATTTAAAAAAATATTTCAGTGTTAGATAGCCCATTTATCGAGGCTAATAGGCTATTTTAGATTAACCATAAACGCGGGTGAGACCGGGACATAGCTAGTTCATTACAAATTTAGGTACTACGTGGCTATCAGAATTGCTCTGTGGAAATCATTTTAGTAATAGTAACAACAATAAAGTATGCCAGGTTAATTAATATATCGCTAGGTATTTGTTATAAAAAAGTCTACCAATGAAGAGGTCAATTGCGCGAAACACGAGCCCAAGTAACAAACTACTTATTACGGTCATTTCTTACCGAATTTATCAATATGACGAACTATTTATAATGATAAATTCGGTATTTCGTGCAGTGAATGCTAAACTGTCGTATACAACATGACATAGCAGCAGTTTATCTTCTGAACAACGACATACATGTAACGGGTAAACACATTTTTTTTGTGAGTTAAATGCTGGCACCATCATAAATTGAAGGTTTCTCCGCTTATTTCCCACCACCATAGTCCGCCCCAAGATATGGCATTTTAGATAATGTCTGAAGTGCCGTTATGCACTCAAAGTTCACTTCGCGTAACCAGGTCTATGCCATTGAACCGTGAATTTGATCCCTCATTGATACCATGAAGCGCTAATTTAACCAGGGAATAACACGAGAAATCTTTGCAGGTCCGTAGTAACTAAGAGTCGAGGTGAGACGGAAACAAGCATTCGATGTCCTTAAAATATTAAATGTATTGTACTTGTTGACAATGCTTTTTATTCTAAATGCAATATTTGTTTAACAATCTTTTTAAATAAATAACAATGAAAATCCACTTTCCACTGCAGAACTTGGACTTCTAGTTTACGTGGTGTTTAGTATGCATGAATCATACATTTGTCAAATCGAATTTGAATCAAACACAGTCTTAGAATATTTTGCGTAAATATTCAAACTTTTAATTGCCATTATCCGCCAAAACTGAAACAGTACGGTTTGCTTTTTTTTGAGAGGACTGTCGGTAGTTGGCCGAAGGCGGCCTTTACTACCTTCTGGACTGGCGGGGGAGCGGGAAGCTCTCACAGTAAAGGAACGGACCCGGATTTGAAACTAATATCCCTCGCATGGGAGGCCCATGTCTTCTTGGCCTTTAAATTACTACTGCCCTTCATTTACTGAGTTAAATAAGTATAGTATTTTGAGAAACAATATTACCAAAGTAGGTTCATTTAGTTAATTACACAGGTGAACCGTTTAATTAAAACGTATGGTGCATTTTTATGAATGTAGGTATATTAATATTTTCATGCTAGTAGAAATGAGGTTGAAAATTCATTATGTGTTTACGGGTAAATTAAATGACATTTTATTTTTATAGAAATACTTTACCTTTTTCGTGCCAAAGTCTTCTATAGAAGACAACAAAAGTTTTTTGTACCCTCCACGCCACGTCTTTATTAGAAGACAATATCTAATCATAACATTTATTTAATGAAAATACATAAACAAATGCTTTATTTTTGTGCGATTGCCTAAAAACCCTTAACTTACATTTATATTGTAATGGAGGCCTTTGTTTATTTACAAAACAGCAAAATTACAATATCCAAAATGTTCTTACTGTCCCAGGCGCTCTATTCTTTATAGGAAGACGCCTAGTGATGTGGTTACATTATAAGTTTCTAAAGATCCTTAGACACAAAACTTTCACCAAAACACTTAATTCTAATCGAATTGTTGAGTTTAAAAAAATACACTTTACAAAAATCTACGTATACCCACGAACTTTTAAATAAACACAAGTATGTATATACTTTGGTTAGTATTGATACCGATATTAAAAGATCCCGTCTGTACAAAACGAATAGAATAACAACAACGTCACTTGAGATAGTGCACCTCTATGTGTGTATGGTGTTTGTTAATATAAATAATTAAAAAAAACATCCATTTAGGATATGACAAATTAAGTTCTGAAAAACTATTGACAATTTTAGAATCTGTTGGAACTTGGCCCCAAATCCTAACCCAGACGCGCGTTAGGTTAGGAACTTGAAAAAAAAAAATGTTTAGGTAAGTAACCCTCTTCCCTCTTCCTTCCCCTTTTTCTAACCCTTCTCCCTGAGCCCTAATTACAATTTCTAAAATTTCCAAAGTAAAACGAACTTTAAAAAAAAAAAAAAAAAAAAACCCTTCTCCCTAACTTGACACGACATATCGTTCCTATCATAACCCGAACTGCGATATAGATAAGTTTTCTCCTCTTTCTTAAAATAAAAATATTAATGTGCCAAATCGAAATTTAATAACTTTAATATCACAGAATCAACATAATTGAACATGTGTCGCAAAAAAATTGCGAAAACATTGAAATTCAAACGAACAATTTTATAAGGCATAATTATTATGATGTGCTACTATTATGTTATCACTCCTAAAAAATATCCTAATTGTATGTGTGTTTATCTTAAACAACAGGAAAAAGTTAAAAAATGTAAAGACCATAGACATCCCAAAAAAAAAAACGTGCTACGAGCGCTACGGTCATGACGGGATGACGTCATACGATAATAGAGATGTATCTAATAATTATACCAAACAGTTGGTTTGGTCATAATTTATAGTGATTTTTATTTTTTCATAATACCGCTACTGCAAAATAAAACAAGTTATCGAAATACGTCATGATTTTTATTTATCTGGTATAATGTGTTAAAAATATGTCAATAACGATTATCGATATAACAATGAACCCGTCAAAGCGTTGTACTATATAATCGTTATACAACTAAAGCTTGACCATAGGAGACACACCGCTTTCGGTATGAACTATAGGTTGGCTGCTAAAAGGTAAAATGTAAAACCTTTGTATTATTACTCAATCCTACTCGTACATCTCTTTTGCCAGTCTATATTTTGCACCGTTTAAGAGTAGATAATAATAATTGGTTGACTTTAGAATCTTATTGGGATAAGTAACAATTTATAATTTGGCTACTCTGCTGGCACTGAAACGGACAACAAGACACATTGTTGTGGATGCTTTTTTAATCAATTCAAAACATTTTTTACTCAGTAACAAAACAGGTTTGGAATTCACTTGCGTTATAAAATATCAAAGTATAATATATATGTCTTTATAAAATGCGAGTGAATAGACATGCTTTCCAATAAATCAGATCTACTCGTCGCCCGCCGTACTTTGATATAGACTTGTTACCGAGCTAAACTAAAGTAACCTAAACGAGCTGATCGCCTCGACACTAATTGCTGAATATTAGTTTAATCGTCGCAACAGAGACATGGGTTATCTTAATAGGACGGTGTGCAGTAGGGATAAGAGATTTCTTTGCCATTATGTTATTAGTAATAATATAATTGGCAAATCAATCTTCCAAATGTGGCACAATTGCTTGTATTGAATATACTTGCGGCACGCCACCTTTAGTTGTGCATGCCTGAAACTTAGATCATGCCATTATCACCGCCCACCATCCTTCAACATACCATATTCAATGTACGGTCAACAGCAGGTCAAGTTACCCACTTGCAGATTAATATTAGCGCTTATGCCCCCGACATAAGGGCGGTACAAAGTCCGAAATGGATAGTCTGATGTGCTGTTGTCTGTACGACATATAGACCCCGTGAGTCTATGAAATCTTCACGGGTGAGTTTTAAAACGTTATTTAACTTGTTTTAACGTTCAAACGTTATTTTAATATTGCATGACTTGTTCTTGGTAAAGACTGGCGGTTAATGAGCCATAGGTGATTTATGTAGTAGGTGCGCAATTTGTATTCCGAAGATGGACAGAATAATTAAGGAGCTGCAATTCTTACGACACCTTCCAAATTATTTACTTGCTGCAATCGGTATGCAGGATCATAGAAGAAATTGATTCTTGCAGATTCCGGAGAATGGCATGTCTTATTTGATATAGACTTGTTTTATTTATCCAACAAGAAATCGCGATCTTCAAGTTTCTTAGTAAGAATAAGTGGAGTTTATTGATTCATCATGTTGAATTTGTGGTAGTACGGATGAACATATAAAATTACAGTTAACATTATCCGAAAATTTGTATACGAGCTTTGACGGTAACGTATCATATTTAGATTATATCATATTTGGACGGAGAGACTCCGATCCACATTCCAATTTTTATGTCGATGATCGTGGTAGCCGTACCACGATCATCGACGATAAAAATTCAATGAGAATACCTACCTGGGATTTGGACTTCACCGTATTCCAAATTGTACGAATCAAATGTATTTTAGTAAAGTCAACCGTAACCTTAAACCGTCATTCGAAACATCGGGATGCGAGTTTCGTCCGGCCACAAACTATCCTAACAGAAACAAATGATGGGAAAATCCACAGGACGCCTATTTCATATTAGAATACCTACCTACATAGGTATATCCAAGAGCTTTTTTAGCTACCTAATTATTACCCAGTATGGCATTCTAGGTATTTTTGGATAAGTAGGTAGATAAGTACTAGTCTCGGTGTTAATATGCTTAGCCTGTAATGTGGTACCGAAAATCTAATCAACAGTTTTTAATCCTTTTAATATTTTAGATTTTTTTATATTTGTGTTTGACAGTGAAGAAGCGTCTATCGTTATAGAAGACTATTTGTTTTCTACTTTGAAATCTTGTTATTATTTTTAAAGCCCGTATCCTTGTGTGTTGCGCTGACATCGCTCTAAAAAAAAATCATCAGCAATGAAGAGTAATATCGCCAAAGCTATTTTAGCAGTCCAATTTTAGTATTACGAATTCCAATTTTATTACGAAAACGTTAGCTAGAAACTATACCTAACAGACAGCTATGCTCTGCGGTGATATCATCAAATGAATGGTCGGAGCTGCTGGAAACGTGGACGCATGTTTTTTTTTCAATTAAAATAAGTAACTAATAAAGTTAATTAGTGCAGAAACTGTACATATTCCTAAAGCTACTCTAACCCAGCATCCAGGTACGAATATACACGTAGGACAGTCCACCAAACACGACCAAACAAAAAAGCAACACATTTAGTGTTGGCTATTTCTTCCAAAACCTTGCATCTTCAAGTCGCCGTCGGATATAGGTACATCACAAATCCCGATTCGCATCTGTGGTCGAATTTCAATCTAAATTGCCCATCTACATCGTCTTATTTTTAAACAGAAAATAGGGTAGAAGATTTTTGTATTTGTGAAGGTAGATTCTATTTTTATTAATAGGTAGATACTGGGAGCCAGTGAATGCCGGCTGATAGCATTGACATTGTTTGCTCAATAAACACAAATATAAATTTTGATAGTACACGTACTCACTTATCTTTCGACAATAATGCATTACGTACGCGATAAAATAAATTTTAGTTCTTGAAACTCCTAATGGTCAATTTATCATTCTTATTAAAAACCAAAACAACATAAATCCATCACAAACGGTCATCCAAAACTTTTGCAGTAGATAGATAGATGAAAGTTAGTTTAGCTAACTTTATACTCGAGAAATAAAGTTTTAAAAACTTTTGAATATCTGAAAACGATATTGTTTAAGATGCTTAGACGCTGAACTGGCTCCCATATAGTAACAGTTACGATAGCAATAAAGTCTGAACCTCTTAACATTGCTAGGATATTTTTAGTTGTGGCGTAAGCAAATCCAAACGGAGAACGTAAACTAGCCGCGCGGGTTTGTACACAGCGCTCAGCGGGACTGCTAACTGCTCGGCGGTTAGGTTCGAAAACAAGCCGAAAATTCAAAACCAACGAACCCCAAGAACGTCGACAATTTAAGATTGAAAATCGACCGCGAGGGCTCACGCAAGCGCGTCGCCACCCAACAGTGAGAGACACGAAATTGTTAAACAATACTTATGCGCTCAGCTCGTTCGCTTGCATACCGGAATGAGACCGTCATCGCTCAGCATGAGTCACTTACCTGTTGCCAGTAGTCTTCCAGAGACAGCTTCCACTCGAAATATCCTGTATCGGTCACATCTTGTAACTCGCGGAATAGGTTACCGCTCGGCAGCACATCCATTTCGCTTACATGTGATGCCGATCGAACTTTTGTCACAACGCGCGTATCACCCCGTTGAGAGCGCGCGTACGACTAACTAACTCGCCGCGGCGTCCCTCACTAGATTCCCTTCCCTCCGCCCCGCTAATATCCTCGCGCATAGACTAACGAAGAAAAGAGAGGTGGCATATAGCTTTCTCGTTTTTCGTCCTTTTATCCTGATGTAGGCCTCGGCAGATCAGGGATTTAAGTAAGAATTCCAAAAGATTTATAGTAATGATTTGTCACTGTCAAATTGCAAGTGACTGTTAATGTCAGAGATGTGTAAGAGTATACATACTAACGTTAACCGATTTATTTATATCCATTTACAAGTTTGCGATGCCCTCAGAGGGTTGAATTTGGCAATGTTGTTGCAATCGATATGTCACAATTTGGTTATTAGGTCATATTCAACGAGTCGAGTTCGGCTAAACGGTTCCCTCGTATTACAAAAGAGTAAGTATAATGTGGAATATTAAGTCGTATAATAAGGTAATAATAATATTATGAAGCTTTTTTATATCTAAATTATCTTAGAACGCCATATCCACACAAAACAAGCATCGAACTGTCAGTTCAACAACTACAAACGTCGTGTTATTCACCTGCATAGATCGCCTCAAATTAAATGCAAAATACAGTTTACTTTACCACGAACAAACTCTCGTCCTGAAACGGGAAGGCTTAATAAATTTTTCGTTTTTTTTTCAGATCGGATACTCGGAAATCTGTTTCATTTAGCAGCAACTAAACTGACGTAACGGGCTTTTATTATTCTAAGTTTTACCCACGAACACATTGTATTTAACTGTAAATAGCTGAGATAAAAATATCTTTCAAATGTAATATACGAGTAGGTACTTTTGAGTTAATAAATTCCTTTAATCTTGAAAATATTTTTCGGAACTTACTAACAGTTTTCTAGTTATTCAGTTTTAAACTGAATCTCATTAGAGCGTTATCGTTGCCCATTTCGATTAGCATAAAGCTTTATGATTAGGTGAAGTTTTACCAAAATTATAGGTAATAAATAACTAACAACTTGAAACAAAATATATTTTCAAAGTTCGTGTCTGCTTGTCTTTCTGCAATACATATTTGTTTGTTCCAGGTAATCTCCGAAAGGCCTGAACCGATTCTCTCACTGGTATATGACTGGCATCAAAAGAAATAACTTACGCTACTGTTATTTTAGAGTATAATTAGTAGAAACCCTACTGATGCGCAAGAAAATAAATTGTTAACCGTTAAAATCCATACGGGGTATGTCACGGGTAACCGCTAGCATAAAATAAAAACGTCAAAAAATATTAATTAATACGTATATACAATATAGTCGTTTTTAAAAAGCCCTGATTCTGTAAAATAATGTATTTAGGAGGACATAACGTAAACATCCCATTTGTCATATAAATAGCTAAATGTAAATATAACTACTTTCAAAGTTAGTGCTTAACGAATTCACTGAATGCAGTGAATTACAATTAATTACGATGAATTACAGTACAATGGTACTTATTATGTTACGGCCACACTACCGCGATAACGCCAAGATATGATTTTCTTCCCTGCGTAACAAAACTTAGACTGACAGAGAAAATTCTTCGCGATTGGTTGATAATGGAGCTATGGCATTAAAATAAATTGACGAGTATCCTTTACCGCGAAACAAAGCCACTTCGCTTCCCTCTTTAAAATATTTTATGTAGGTATATAATTCATAGAAAACTGATAAAAAAATTATACATACATACATAACATCACGCCCATAAAACATAATTTCTCAAAAAACAAAAAATTCCATCTCCTCTAAACATATCTAGGCACTAATTTGACATGATGTTTTACGCATCGAGGCAATGAATATAATAATTGTGTAGCATCTTATATTGATTTGACGCTTTATCCTTTAAAAAACGATGATGTATCCTTGCTCCCTTATACTTTATGATACTACTTATAAGGGTAAAGTGTAAAGTGCATTCGGTATTCTCTCAAATCGCTGCTAATCTGTGCCACTACGAGCCGATCGCTTCGTACAGGAACGCGTTGCGCCGGCGCAGCGACCGTTACTTCGCGCACTCGTCCGTGCTCGTCCATTCATGCCGGCACCACGCTAAGGGGTTACGGGTACCACGCCACGGTTTGTAAACGTAGTGTAACAAACAGGCTTTGTGTTTCACAAAATAGAAACAAAAAGTCGTTTTTGTGATCCGACCGAGGTCACTGGAGATAACTGGATGAATTTTTGCGTTTTGGGAGTAAGTTAATGACACTTTTTTTACTCAGCGGATAGTACCTATATATTAGATTGGCATCAGTAACAATTTGCTAAATTTTTTTGAACAAAAGCCACGGACGTCATTATGTCGTATCCGTGTTGGCTGCCTATAACGGTAGAGTGGTGACCACGTGGTCTGTGGTGGTGACACTTTGAAACGTATGTTTATTGTCATAATTTCAATTGACATAGGTACATCATATGGCAAACAAATTTAAAAAGCATAATAGTTTTTAGCAAAGTTATAATTACGCATAAACATAATAACGCAGATTTGTTGAGACATAATTATAAAACACATAATCATTAAAATCTATATTTTCGTTTGCAATCATTTTATAAAGCATAGGTACCTTGAAACGCAGAATTTAATTATGCATAATTATACATGCATGCTGCTTGCTTGCATGCATGCCGCTAACTTACATGCATGCTGCTTGCTTGCCTGCATGCATGCATGCCGCTTGCTTCCATGCGTACATGCTGCTGGCTTATGGAATAATGTGGAATGAATTAGATATATTTTTATTTATATAAATCAATTATAAAAGATTGTCTTTTATGCATAGAAATTTATGCTAAATAAGTATTATTCCTTAGGAGTTTAGTTATTTTTTCGGTTATGCTATTTGAATATTAAGTCTTTTCAACCGACTTCAAATAAAATAATTTTTAACAAAAAAAAACCGACTACAAAAACGAACCTAATAAAAGTAAAAAATAAATTTACTTAGGCCAAAGTAATACGTATTTTAATACTTAGGTATAATTTTGAAGTTGGTGCCAAGTTAGACCATGACTTGGTACAATTGAAGCAAATTTAAGTAGGTAATTATCACCGAAAATGTATTTGTTAAGTGATAATTGTACCTATACCAATTTAAGCATTTACTTGGCATCGACTTCAAATATTATAATATTGAAATACGTATTACAATCGCCTAAGTAAATTTATTATTCACTTTTGTTAGGATTTTTTTTTTTGGTAAAAATTATGAATATTATCGCCATAAAAAAATGTTGCCTTTCATTACTTATGCCTATTAAAATTATGTATTTCTATAATTATGCCTTACAGTTTTCAGCCATATGATGTTATGCGGTATTTATGATGTTATGCTATAAAGACTTGGCAAGTGAGTATTATAGCCAGTAGTATTGTGCATTGTCAGTTTATGGCGAAAAACGTTATGCGTTTCAATAGGTAACCCGGTAGAATAAAAGATAGGTTTTAATCATTGGGATATAAAATGTCTGGCTTAATGACGCATTCGGTAGTGACAACTCATGGGGCCTGCCCCATGTGCCAACAGTTGTGGGTTCGATTCGTACCCAAGACAAACATTTCTGTGATGAATACTTGTATTTGTTCTGTGTCTGGGTATTGGTATCAAATATAAAGTATACATATATTTGTTATACCACTATTGATTCTTATATCTATCCGTAACACAAGTACTTAAGCTTCTTACTCGAAGTAAGATATAATTTTATTTAAAAAAATATTATTATTCAATTACTTATACCTTTTATTTAATTTATTTCACTTTTGACAAAAAACCCACTTAAAACATTAAAATAGACTGTATTTTGGACCATAACAATTTGTTATAGATTTCTATGGTCACAAATTTATTATAGAATAACAGATCTGCTCATAAGATAATAAATGTAGGTTTATATTGTTATTAAAGATAATCTATTAAATTAAATAATATCTCGTCGCTTTAATTTACGGTTAGGTGTATCGCGCGCACAATGGTCATGTATTTCTCTAAACCATTTCATAAACTACAGAGCAACACTACAGTGTAGAACCATTATGACTTGTCACGTCGTCCCTCGTATTAACGAGGAAACAGAAATATTTCTCTACAAGTTTTACTGGACCGGTATTCGCCTCAAATGATAAGGCGTGGGATTCGAGAAAATCGCATTACAAACTCTTCCGTCCGATAGGTCTGAGGCAAGAGGATAATGAATAAAGCCTGGAAAAATATCGGAAGGAATGGCATTCGATAAACCTTATAGCCGTAAAAGTATTTTCATAAACTTGAATGGAATTTCTCAGCCTAGACTTTTCACATGCAATAATTTCTTACGATAAAATTATATGAACCGGTTAGCGGTTAGACTAGGTTAGATCTATTTTAAGACCACCTGAATGCCATAGAAAATGCGATTTATCACAGTTAAAGTGCATACGGAGAAGGAGTGCAGAAATCTAATAACTAAATAAATAGTGCATTAGAAATTCATTATAAATACAAACTAATAAAAAATTAAAAGAATTATGGTCGACTTTCGGCCTGTGGGCGACCAGTAGTATAGGAATGAAAGGCTTAACAAACTAAAACATGGAATATTAAATCAACCTGAGCATTTCTTTGTTTTCCAATTTACCCGTGTTTTGCGAACCGCAGTTCGTGATAATCTTACACCGTATCATCCACATTGTCGAGTAATTAACCTAAAACCTAGAAGAAGTACATAGGCCACCTTTTGTTGTGAAAACTTGAAGGACTTAAATGTACGTTTATTCCGATTTGAGTTATCTGACACAGCTGAACCGATTTCTATGGGACTATCACTTGTAGATATCAAGTGTTTCACGGAGTAATTCATGGTACTAAACATAATTAAGATTGCTCGCAAAAAAAAGCAATTGTTCAATCCTGTGGGGACGAATTCGCAGGCAACAGCTAGATTAAAATATATCTCATTTCGGATTGGGACAGGGTACATTCGCATCGACAGCACATAATTTGAGTAATGATAAGAAACGCCAAGGTCAAACTGGAGGCGTCTGTCGATATGACTTGATGCTTGGCCAATAGTAACAAAACATTTGAAAAGATTTATTAAATCTTTCTTAAAGAAGAAAGTTTTTAGTCTTTATGCACTGATAGCTAAATAAATATAAATTCAATAAATAAAAAAGGACCGATCTGATTTCTATCAACGGGAGTTTAGTTATTACTAGCTGTGCCCGCGGTTTCACCCGCGTTTATGATTAGTGTGTCATAGCGTGATGATATTATATAGTCTTCATCAATAAACGGACAACTCAACATTAAATGATTTTTTTATTCGGAACAGTAGTTTCTGAGATTAGCGTGTTCAATCCAATAAACTCTTTAGCTTTAGAATATTAGTATAGTACAGATTCGTTTCATTATAGGCAATCATTCTTGGCAGTCACTTTCATCATAGTAACGTACTTATACTTAATATGTGTTCAGCATACGACAGTAGTCTAAGATCCGAACTGGAAACGACGTTCACTGATATATTTAATGGATGAAAAGTTCATTAACGAAAATAACTGATAATTGTGTAACAATGCAATACAAGAAAAAAATCTAATTGATCTTACCCTAGTAAAGGTGGGATTAAAGAGATATGAATGAAAATAATACAAAACTTTACTAGCAGGATTGCTGTCAGTAATATGCTAAAATTCCAATCAGCTTCGCTTTCCCCTTATTTTGGAGAATTCCTCAGATTGACAGCCCTGTTTACTATGTAGTTCGTGGCTGTACCACTACAACTTATAGTATAACTGATGTCAGTCTGTCATATTTTAGATTTTAACACTTGACGTGACAACGTTCCATTTCTGACAATTAATTTATTTCCCATTCCGATTGTCTTCATCCTAAATAAATTTTAACAAAAATAAAAACCGACTTCAAAAAACCCCGCAAAAAATGTTTATAAAAAAACACAAGTAAAAACTGCCTTAATAGCTATTTAAATGTCTAAACACTAAAAAGTATAAAATAAATTCTTTCGACTGCTTCGATGAAAGTATTAATCTTTAACACGTATTTAAATATTTACAATAATCAGTTAGTTTTGGAGTCGAAAAACGAGCAGCTTTAATGAGATAGTGCCGGTTTTATGAGACTAAAGACGAAAAGGTATAACGAGCCTTTAATGTTTAAAGAATTACTTAAAACTACTAATCTTCAAAGAGTTATACCTTTCATCATCAGCTAAGCAACATAACATGATGAGTACGAGACGCAAATACTGGAATCGTTTTAGAAAAAATAAATAAAACACTTAACATGTCGTTAAAATTTAAGAGTGGCCCTCGTTTTCATGGAATCCCATCACTAGACCAAGACTTTGTGAAATTGAGACTATCTCGAAAATAACACTCAATATGGCCCTATAATATTGAAAGAATTATCCACGAACTCCTAATCGTTAAGGAGTTACACCTTCCATCATTAGCTCAGCAACATGAGATTATAAATACTTGAACTGTTTTAGAAAATAACTAAAATAGATTGTACGCGCCTATAATACTTGAGGGTTTCCTTCGATTTGCCTAAGATTCCTTCATCAGATCCAGATGTGGTACCAATAGAACCAACTCCAGGATATACCCATTTGAATAAAAAAAAGAACTCTAAAAATCGTCTTACAATTCTCGAAGATATCAATATTTAAAGAATCATAAACTAATTCCTAATCGTTAAGGATTTGTACCTTCCATCATCAGCTCACCAACATAAGATGATAAATACCATGCGTAAATACTTGAACAATCTTAGAAAATGTCTAAAACACATTGTACGTGCCTATAAAGTTTGAGGGTTGCCCTCGATTTTACTGGGATCCCTTCATCAGATCCTGACTTGGTGGCAATGGGACCAACTCGGGAGTAAACCCTTTCGATTAAAAAAAAAAAATTTGGAAATCGGTTTACAATTCTCAGAACATTCAGTCGAATTGAGAACCTCCTCCCTTTTTTTGAAGTAGGTTAAAAAACACCTTTCATTTAATTAAAATCTAAATATTTTATCAATATGTATAATTTTACTAACAACAAAATTAAAAAAAAAATTCGCACTAAAAATTAATACTTCATAATAGTTTTGCGTATAATGGGATTATTGGAACGTATTTACCAGTTAGGTTTTCCCCCCGCCGGGGACCACCGTTTGTCGTACCGGGGGGGCTTAGTAAGCCCTGGACTTGAACCATCGAGGGCTAAAGCTAAGAGGGACCTCGGGCCTCGCCTGGTGTCTTGCCAGCCAGTCGCGGCACCGGCCAAATGGTCAATTTGGTTTACTTTTGGTTTTGCCTCTTTATTGGCGTTTTGTTGTTCGTAATTTGTACGATTTTAAGGATATTGTACGGGTTCTCAAAAGATTGGGTGGACTTTTGCAAATTTTCCTTAATAAAAATGACTTTTTATTAAATATCGCACTCATGAGTTTAACGAATAATTTTTAATACCAACCGAAAGAAACGTTGAGTAGTCAGACCGTCATGCAGGCCAGATTTTTACAGACAACCCTATATCGATGGATATAAGATGGGATGGATATCGGGACGAAAGTGACTAAACTTGGTTATAAGGCCTAGTTTTAGTATAGATGAATCAATCCAATATTACTTAATATATAATTTTCATCTTCTATTTTGGAAAGAAAAATCACAATTTTTTTATTCAAAGCATAAATTATATTGTTTCATTGACGCCTCGCAGAATATTCGTAATAGAATAGTATAAAAAAACCTTTTATACAAAAGGCACCTGGCACAGCTTACAATATAGGGGAGGTGTGCTTAAGATGACGTACTTTTTGTTTCAACACAAATATTCGAAATAAATAAAGTCATAATGAGATCAAAATCTTACGTATATTTTCAAATGCATATTAATTACCAAAATTATTATAGTTTTAGAACAATCAACTGAATATAAAATTAAAAAACAAACAATAATTGCACCTATGTCTACGTATGTAAGATGACATAATTATATTGAAAGATGAAACACTATGTCATCTTAGACTTTAGTGGTATGTCGTCATAAAATCAATAATAGTTTTTTTAAACTTATTTCGCATATAAATAATAATAAATAAATAATAAATTTAAGTACGCCGGCGCATAGTGTATGACATTTTATTTTCTTTTACGGCTTCGATTGCCATAGCTATATCTTCTTGTAACCTTAGCAACTCTTCCGCATCGATGTTCGCTTGTAGTTTTCAGGCATCCCGTATAGAATAAAAAAAGAAATATTGTCAACCACTGCATGGTATTTTCACCCTTAATTAAAATTTAATTTATAACTGAGATTATACAATAGTGTTACACTTAGCGAGTAGATAAATGTAAATGTTTTTAGTGGTAAAATAAGATTGCCAATTTTATTTTCTACCGCATCATAAGGGTAAGATGACACAGTATGCCATTTTATACCGACGTCGAGTATTTCAAATATCAAATAGATAGATTAATTAAGTTAATGTATAAATAATTTTTTCACAGTTAAAATAAATGACTAACTAACTCTGAACTAACTTTTAAATGTTTGTACTTAAATAAATTAAAAAATGTGAGCTGATGGGACAATTTTGATAACTGAATTGTATTATGCTGGCACTGAACAGTAAAAAAAGTAATGAATTGTTTAATGGCAACAAAAATAAGTTTAATTTTGTAAACTAGTGATTAGCGTCATGTCGCCCAAGCGTCGTGACAAATGGTATGTGACTACCATTTTAGGTGCCTAAGACAAACATATCGTGTCATATTTATTACGTACTGAAAAAACAAGGTATATTGTAATTTATATATGTGGCAATGTTACTTCTGTATATGAATGCAATGTGATGCCATGTTGGGTAAATAGTGTGTGACAGAGACTCTGTTCCATTAAGTAGGCAATCGTACTTATTTTCAGCAAATTGGATCTGACGGTCTGTGACCTAACGAATTAGGTCAGATATAGGTACTGGCTTTGTTGTCGTATCCCGAACTATTGTCCGAACTTTATAAAACGTGCAATACAAAAAGCTGAGCAGTGTGTACTAGTGTGTGATATGTGCTGTCCAGCTAACTTCGATGTGAACACGAAATCTATTAAACGATTAATTGGATTAATCTGCCTTTACGGAGAATAAGAGATCAGAATATATATCTCTAAATCAGAGTAAAGAGGAGCGAGCGGTTTGGTCCGACCACAGCGCAAAGAAGTGTGCTCCACTGTATACTCCGCCGCGCCACAATGTGGGTACGACGGGGACTCTTCCCGCCCCATCCGGAAACACCCCTGTCCGGATAGTATTTGCACCAAACGAAACGTTACAAAGCAACGCGGGGGCCGTTGGAGCCAACGCTCAACACCGGCTTAACTGAATCTAAACACCTGCGGCCCGAGTCTGATGCCGCGATGTCCCTCGACCAAAATCGAACGAGCTCGAGGTGAGCTTCCTACCGGACTGCTTCGATTTCGCGTTGAGCTGGGCGCTGTCCCAACGCTCTCTGCTCCGTCTGCCAGGAGTATACCCAGGCCAGGACACGGGATTCAAGTTCCTACGGTGGAGTCCCGGCCAGGGCACATGAAGCGGAAAAGCCTAAGATGCGCTTTGATGCGCGCGGCGATGATGCGCTCAAATAGTTTACCGACCACTCGAACTCCGACTCTTTTCAAAGGAGATAAAGTTGACCCTCCTCCCGGCTTCGCGAACCTCCTGACAAAAAACAACAATCAAAGAGGCCCCGAAACCGTGCCTCCATCTCTGCCGCACCTATCGGTATCTTGGCCGGAACACCATCCGGGCCAGGGAGCGTCTTTTTGGCACGGAGGCAGAGGGCCACCGTGCCAAATTCTTCCAGGGAAATTTGTGGGACTTCAGCCACGGGAAAACGTCAACAGCTGAGGAGGGACATTGCCGGAAGGACGAAATCGAGGAACGAAATTGTTCCTTATGTTTTAGAGTTTTGTTCTTGAAGAGTAAAGTGAAGGAAATGCTCATATCTAGCTAAACCACGAGAACTATAGATAAAATATTAAAATCATCCATATGCGTACTAAGTGTATATAGTAGGTGTTAACATAAAAGGAAAATTGCGTAGGTAAATTAATATATACTTACCTACTAAAGTTTAATAAATCATAAGATTAATAAATCAAAATGTAGTATTATATACTGTATATTATCAATGTATAGTAAGTACCTATATATTAATAGCCAAAACTATTGCATGCATCTATCCTTGCTTCTCTTGTCTAGTGCAATCATCACGGCTAACGCTTTGCTCTTGAAATAAAGAAGGCGCTCCTACCTACTGTGCATATAATACAATATGGGTACCTAACTAATGATATTTTGTGATGATGATGTTTTCTCTCTTAACGTCGGAGATCAAGAGCTTAAGCAGACTTTACTATTTCGAAAGTCTGAATTCATGTATCGTCATGATTTACGGTACGGATGGCCCGTCCGGATTCTACCGGATTTGCACAAGTTTAATGGGTACTTATTTTTTATTCCCTCGTTATCGTTATATCACCTCGTTGTCTCTGTCTGTCTATCTAAAGTCAAATATCAAGTTAATCAAATATGATATTAAATAGGTATTACGTTGATATTAATATAAAATACTCAAAAAGCCCTGTCTGTGCAATATTTCCGATTTTAATAGTTGTTAGGAACAAAAGTTATGAATGAAATAGGTAGGTATTCGTCTCGGATCTGGTTATTGTTCTGTTCTGATTTCCATAATAGCTTAAGCTACTTACTCTGGAAGGTAGATGTAGGTTATCTTCACCGGTTTTTATTACATAACATCACGCCCATAATCCCCGATGGGATAGGCAGAGTCAAAGGCAGCATGCCCCTTCAACTATATTCAGCAAAAATAAAGCCGGGCTGGGTTAGATGGAAAATTGTGAAAAAGCAGTGACAAGCGGTTAACCTGTCGTCTACACAATCACACATCCAAAACCCGATAGACTATTAGTCGCCTTTTACGACATGCTAGGCAAGAACCACAGTTAGCATATTCTTTTTAAGTCCCAGACCAACATGGACCAAGTCCCAGATCAACATGGGACAATTTTTTATTAATTAACATCGAATCATCTTTCGACCATACACTCTCAAGAGTATCAGAAGTTCTCGTTAACTTGCGATCTTAAAGGTAAAACTCTTGCGATGCTCATAACATCACGACCATGATGCCCGAAAGGGTAGGCAGAATTTAACCACATTCAGCCAAAAATAAAACTGAGCTGGGTTAGATGGAAAATTGTAAAAAATAGTGAAAAGCGGCTAGCTTGTCGCCTACACAATCACACATCCTAAACCCTATATATACAATTAGTCGTCTTTTACGACATGCTAGGCAAAAAACACAGTTGGCACATTATTTTTAAGTCCCAGACTAACATGAGACAATGGGCTGGGTCAGATGGAAAGTTGTGATAAGTGGCTAGCTCGTCGCCTACACAATTACATACCCAAAACCTCATAGTTGCCTTTTACGACATGCTAGGCAAGAAACACAGTTGGCACATTATTTTTAAGTCCCAGACCAACATCTGACACAACTTTTGATGTTTTTTAAGTCAATATGAAAGATTATTTTATAATTAAAGACTCGTAAAAATGAAAGGAACTAATTGAAAGTTGAAGACTAAATAAATGTTGAAGTAAATAATTGTAAACAGAGATGTTTTTCCAGAGTATCTATAAAATTATTGCAGAAGGCATTGAACTATTATTACTACGATAGTTCAATGGCAGAAGGACATACAGACAGGCGATCATAGCGAAACTATATTGGGTTTCTTCTTGGCCGAGGAACTATTTAACTGGCCGAGTTCTCCCGCGGCGCATAAAGTGCCACTTTATTACACATATACCAAAAGGTAGGTGACAGTTGAACGCTATAAAACAAATCCGTGTTGTTGTGGAAGGATGTTCTTGTGAATATGTGAATACAGATTGCCGTGTACAAGCCCTTCTAAAACTTTTTCTAAAGTGGGCAAGAGCCCTCTATATACACCGGAGTAATCCTGGCCGCTTTCCATATTCTTAGATAGACGCCCTCTTGCAAACATTTGTTTAATAAAATTCGAATTGGTTTGTATATCGTTTTAACTGTTCTTTCAAAGAAAATCAGTGGTAGGTTATATGTTCCCGGTCCTTTGGTTACATCTAATGATTGGAGTTTTTTAATTATGCTACCATCGGATAACAAAATATCGATAATAATAATATTATCCGTTTCAGTTTTTTCATCTAAGTCAAAGATGTCGGTAATATCATATAAATCCGGCACATCTGAGGGCTGAAACACGGATTGGAAGAATCTGGAAAACAAGTTGCTTAATATCGTCAGGGTTGTCGGCCTTAGTATCATAAAATTTTACATAAAGGTATATCACAGATTTTTGCGATTTTTAATATAAGCCCAGAAGTATTTTGCGTTATCATTAATATTATCTTCAATTTTGTTTATATAACTATTATAACATTTCTTTGCCTCTTTCTTAAATCTTTCCCGGAAAATGTAAAATACTGAATAATCTGCTCTTATATTTTTTCCATTTTATCCAGGCCAAATTTTTATTTTTAAAGATATGTTTAAGAGACGAGCTGAACCACACAGGAAAATGTGAATAAGACATAATTTTGCATGGAATGCATTTCCGGACAATATTATAAATTTGTTCATAAAAATATGCACACGACAGTCCGCATGTTTGCCAGGAAATATGTCATCCCATCTAAGTATTTTTAAAAGTTCTAGATTAACTTGCTCATAATGAGATTTATTGTAGCAATGTATTGTTTGTTGTTTATATTTTAAATGAGTATTTTCTGTATCATAAGATGTTAAAACATAAAATGAAGGGTGTTGATTATCAATTGGCACTAAAGTTACTGATGGCGGAAATGATGTCTACCTACTGTATTTGTTATACATAAGTCTAATAGGCGGTCGTTGTTACTTTTTAAAATATTTATATGTGTACAATTGAATAAAGACATAAAATTTATCAAGTATGAATTTGGCGGCCCTTGATCATTTATATTCGTGGGTTTTGCCTGATTAATACCGATTTGCCATTCGTTTAATACGGATTTGCCTTTCTATAAATACGTGTTAAATTTTAATACTTTCATTTAAGCAGTCAGAATAATTTATTTTATACTTTTTAGTTTTTAGGTATTTAAGTAGGTATTTAGGCAGATGTTCTTTTCATAAACATTTCTTGCGGTTTTTTTTTGAAGTCGGTTTTTATTTTAGTTAAAAAATTTCATTTATTTGTTACTTTCTAGTGAAATTTATTAATGGGTAGACCAACAGAACGAGCTGTTTTAATAAGACAGTGCCGGTCTAATGAGACAAAAGACAAAAAAGTATAACGAGGCCACGGACTAGTAAAAAAAGAAGGACTTCACGTTTATGCATGTGTGAGTGAGATACTCATGGATTATTATGTCAATGTGTAACGTGAGTTACGTATAAAGTTGGATCACGTGAGGAGCTTCAGTATCTAGTTAGTGGATGATCATGGACGAGGCCATAACATTTTAAGAATTATCCTCAAACTCCTAATCTTTAAGGAGTTATACCTTCCATCATCAGCTAAGCAACATAAGATGATAAGTACCACACGCGAATACTGTTAAAATTTGAGGGTTGCCCTCGATTTTCATGAAATTCTATCACTAGACCAAGACTTGGTGAAAATGAGACTATCTCAAGAATACCACTACAAGAAATATGCACTAACTCTTAACCGTTAAGCAGTTATACTTTCCATCATCAGCTCAGCAGCATGAAAATATGAATACCAGACATAACATTTGAATAGTTTTAGAAAATATCTAAAACACATTGTACGTGCCTATAATATTTGAGGGATTCCCTCGATTTCTCTGGGATTCCTTCATCAGATCCTGACTTGGTCCCAACGGGACTAACTCAAGGAATATAGTTATAAAAAAAAAAACTCATAATATCTTTATTTATGTAGGCCTCAAAAAAATACTTGTGAATCGTCAAGTAATAGGTATTAAAAAAAAATCAGTCGAATTGAGAACCTCCTCATTTTTTTTGAAGTCAGTTAATAACTTTAAAATCGTTCTATTATAAAATAACTTTGAAATCGGTTTACAATTCTCGGAGATAACAATATTTAAAGAATCCTCCACTAACTCTTAATTGTTATAAAGTAATATTTTTCATCATCAGCTCACCAGCATGAGATGATAAGTATAATGCGTAATTACTTGAAAAGTTTTAGAAAATGTCTAAAGCACATTGTACTTGCCTATAAAAATTCAGGGCCTCCCTCGATTTTCCTGAGATCTCTTCATCAGATCCCGATTTGATGGAATGGGACCATATCGAGGCTTTTGAATAAAAAAATAATTTAGAAAGTCGGTTTATAATTCTCAGAGATATCAAGTAACATACATACAAAAAAAAAGTTGACTTGTGAACCCCCGCCTTTTGAAGTCGGTTAAAAATTGTGACAAAGTAAAAATTGCAAGATCACATACCCGAAACCCGATGTACTATTAGTCGCCCTTTACGACATGCTAGGCAAGAAACACAGTTGGCAGATTCCTTTTAACCGACTTAAAAAAAAAGGAAGAGGTTCTCAATTCGACTGATTTTTTACGTCTTACAATCCCCAGACCATCATGGGAAAATGGGCTGGATTAGATGGAAAATTGTGTCAAGGTAAATAAAAAAAAACATGAAATGAATCCGACTTATTTACATCTCCTTTTATTTTAGTCCTTTTGTTGATAAAATCTTTGAAAAGTGGACCAAATTCAATACCGTCGTAACAGAGTAGAAAATTAGATCCAGAAGACAGAAGTCGCTTAAGTAGAGACTGAATAAATTAATAACCGACTTGGTATTACATGGATCTCACAACTTTTTGCCGTAGAACAACTGAGTTGCGAGACTTGTTTTTTTTTGATAAGTATTGTTTTTGATGGGATCTCATTTCTTCTTGTATTTTGTAGACAGTTCTACTTTTTTCCTTTTCGGTACCTTCTACTTATTGTATATATGTATATCTATATACCAGCAACGAATTTTCTTAAAGCCCTCTCTCTGACATATGAACTTTTCTTATTTTTGTAGGTAGCCTTCCGTTTTCTCTTTTCCGGTACTACTTCTTGAGCTTCAGCTACAGTTTTTCTAAGAGCACACTCCCTGTCTCTATGCGTTTTTCTGAAAGGCTTTGATGTTACAATTTTTGACAAATCTGGACGGTAAATGCTTCTTAGTCTGTTGTATTCACAAATTGAGGATTCCTGCGCTTTAACACTTCCAAAGTCGACATTAATTAGATGTAAACCGCCCAGACTTGTAACTGTAAGACTTGCAATTTCGGAATGAATTCGCATGACGGGAATACCCATTTTTTGCTTGATTTGGCAGGGGTACTACCGTGCGCCTATATTTATATGGGATTACAAAGTTATTTAAGCAGTTATGTATCTAGAAAACTGGACCGAAATTGAAAAATTTTACTCGACTTGGCGGGGCACTACCGTGCGCCATAATTTATAAAGTTAAAGTAAGTAATAATAAATAATAATAAATAATAAATTCTTCAGACTGACACACCAATTCCTTAGTCCCAAACTAAGCTTATAAGCTTGTGCTATGGATACTAGGTGAACGGATAGACATACTTAAATACGTTTGTAAACATCCATGACTCGAGTACAAATATCCATGTTCATCACACGAAATAATTGCCCCTAGCGGGATTCGAACCCTCGACCCTTAGTTTCGTGGCCAGGGTCTCTGACCACTCGACCAACGAGCCAGTCTTTAGTAGTTAAATATTTATAAAACTGGACCGAAATTGAAAAAAATTGCTAGACTTAGCGGTTGCACTACCGTGCCCCCAAATATTTTAGTTTTTTCTTAGTTCATACACCAAACACTACTTATATTCCAAATTTGAAGCTTCTAGGTCTGCTAGAAGTGCCTTAGAATTTTGATGATCGGTGAGTCAGTCAGTGAGTGACAAAATTAAGAAACTTTGACCCGTTATAATTTTTAAACTACTGGTTCAAATTGAATGAAATTTGAAATATACCGTGTCTTTACAATGCCTGCATGGTTACTAAAAATTCAGTCTTCTAGTTTTATCCACAACGAAGTTACAGGGGGTCGAAAATGGCCTGAATTGCTTCAAGAAAAGGATGGTACGGCCGTGCCGCTTTTTTGCTCGACTTGGCGGGGGCACTGCCGTGCCCCCAGATATTATCAAAATATCTTAAAATAAACCCCATGAAAGTGGTTTACTATACGAAATTCTGTATTTTTATAAAAAATATAAAAGAATACATTTTATTTATGAAAACATAAAACGACTGGTTTTAAAAATAATATAAGAGCGGAATATTTTCTGTGCCTTTTATCTATTTTGTGAGCATATTATTTAGTCTTCAACTTTCAATAAGATGGTTATCTTGTTATTTAATATTTAATATCAAAAGTTGTGTCCATGTTGGTCTGGGACTTAAAAATAATTTGCCAACTGTGTTTCTTGCCTAGCATGTCGTAAAAAGTGACTAATGGTATATGGGGTTTTGGGTATATAATTGTGTAGGCGACGAGCTGGCCACTTGTTACTACTTTGTCACAATTTTTAACCGACTTAAAAAAAAGGCGGACGTTCTCAATTCAACTGTTTTTTTTTGTATGTAAGTATACATGTATACATACATATATAACATCACGCCCAATATCCCCGAAGGGGTAGGCAGAGTCAAAGAGGCAGTATGTCCCTTCAACCACATTCAGCCAAAAATAAAGTCGGGCTGGGTTAGATGGAAAATTGTGAAAAAATAGTGCTAACCAGCTGTCGCCTACACAATCACACACCTAAAACCCGATCTGCCATTAGTCACCTTTTACGATATGCTAGGCAAGAACCACAGTTGGCATATTCTTTTTAAATCCCAGAACAACATGGGACTGTGGGCTGGGTTGGATGGAAAGCTGTGAAAAAGTATAAAATAAATTCTTCTGACTGCTTATATGAAAGTAATAAAATTTAACACGTATTCAATTTTATTTACAATAATAATCAGTTAACTAGTTTTGGAGTCGGTGCCAGCCAAACTAAGAAAAAAACTAAAATTGTTAGTAGTAAGGTAATAAACAAATTAGTAAAAATAGTATCTTTAAAACCGCTTTTACCACCCTTCACCAAGAAACAACAAATTGCAATTTGGATAACGGCATACTAAAATTCCAAATTGGTGACGACCGTACAAAATTACGCGGGCTGGCATCGATTTCAAAACTAACTGATTATTGTAAATATTTTTTTAAATTCGTTTTTATTTTGTTTAATTCATCTAACCGGCCTCGGTTTTATATTGGGCTGAATGTGGTTAAAGGGTCCTGCTGCGCAATTTTCACAATCCTCAGATAGGGGTTACAGATAAATTGAATAATGGTTACATAGTCTACGGCTCTTACTGATCAAGTTTCTTCATTATTATTTTTCTCGCCGTCCATATGGAGGTAGGTATGAATTACAATTAGCTACAAGTTTGAATAACCCTAGGCTAGGGAAGGCTTCTGACATGATCTTATTAAAGTCGCCGGGACGACAAGTTTAACGTGCGTTCCGATGCATCTGGACAACTTTGCTCAGTGCAGTTTGGCTGTAACACGGGCATGTCGAGCTTGCGAGGTGTTATGGGAATTACGATGCCAGCCGCACGCTTGTTGAATGTGCCTGGCACTGACATCTTAAATCCCACAGAGCTTACCGTGACAGTGGTTCAAATTCTTTTTGAAATATCTTTTTTTACAACAGTGGTAGCTGATATTATACTCTATATACTATTAAAAAGGAACATTTGCGATCACAACACAAATCAGCACATCACCAATAACTTAATGACTGGCGCACCCAACTTACCAGATGATTATCGACTTGTTCAAAAGTTTTGGAGTAAGGCGATACCTAAGTTTAATAGAAGTTGTAAAATACTTTCTTAACAATAATAATAAATAAATAAATAATAAATATCAGACTACATCACATACATTGATCTGACTCCAAGGTAAGTAGCTTAAGCACTTGTGTTCATCATCTTCATCTTCCTAGCGTTATGTCCCGTGCTTAGACGGGGTCCGCTTAGACCATGATCCAGGATTTAGCGGGTCTGGTAATTACATTGAAGCGACTGCCGATCTGATCTTCGTAACCCTAAGATAGGGGAACCAGACAATTTTTGGATAATGGTTACAAATCCAATGTTATTTGAATTTGCAGGTTTCATCACGATGTTTTCCCTCACTGTCGAGCTAGTGGTATAAATTAAATACGTACATAGATTTGAAAAATCCAGAGGTACGTGCCCGGGTTTGAACTCGCACTTCTCGGTTAAGAGGCGCGTGTCCTTACCATTGAGCTACCACCACTCCGCTTAAGCACTTGTGTTACGGATATCAAAAGCAAAAGTGGTATTACAAATATATAGGTACTTAAATATTGGATATTAACACCCAGACACAGAACAAACACAAGTATTCATCACACGAATGTTTGTCCTGGGTGGCAAGCTCGCATTTGGTAGTGACCAAATGCGCCATCGAGCTTGTCGAACAATAATTATTAGTTTAATTTTGTTACTTTTCTTCTGTTATTATTGGATAGACAACGCGGTAACGCGGTAATATTTTTACAATGTATTTATTGTGGTGTCATTATGTCTATAAACAAATCCAACCAGTGTTGTCAACGGTTTATATATATGTTTCCAGAAAAGGTTGGTAATGTGGGCCTCCATTGTCACGTCTTGGCGGGAGCACTGCCGTGCCCACAGATAAGTTGTAAAGAACAACCTCTGTAAATACATCAAAAGATACAAAAGTGGTACTTTATGCGCCGCGGGAGAACTCGGCCATTTAGAGGGTTCCTCGGTCAAGAAGGAACCCAATATAGTTTCGCTATGCTCGCCTGTCTGTATGTCCTTCTGCGTTTTAGCTTAGAGTTACTCTGAAGAAACAACTCTGTTGAAAGGAAAACTATCACAAATAAGTAGGGTTTATAAGCGTGTGACGCAGTCGATCATCTAATAAGTTGTACTTGGAGACGGAAAATTTCGTTTATCTTTTCACCTGTTCTTGAAAATTACTTAGATAAATTGGTTATTTACGTTAAACAGGCCGTAAATATAATCCCATCAAAAACAATACTTGTCAAAAAAACCAAGTCTCGCAACTCAGTTGTTCTACGGTAAAAAGTTGTGAGATCCATGTAATACCAAGTCGGTTATTAATATATTCAGTCTCTACTTAAGTGACTTTCTGTCTTAATACGTCCAGTCCCTAAGACCGCGATTGTGGTCCATAACAATTGAAAATCAATTGTTATGGACAAGGACATGGTCAAGACAGAAAGTCACTTAAGTAGAGACTGCAGTTGTGGATTCATTATAACAAATTAATAAAATATTTACTTACAAATAAGCTTAGAGAATTATGTTTACAGACTCCAACCAATATCAACCATTGATGTAAAGGTTACTATAGTATCGATACTGCAAAAGCAACACTTTTGCATCGACTATCGGTAGGTAGCGTTGCCGTTCGATAGAGGACTATCGAACGGCAACGCTACCTATAGCTGTGAAGGTAAGTAACTTGTGTACTTCTGGAATATGTAACTTTATAATAGGGAAATGAATTTCAAAATATAAAATTACTACTTTATAGCTGACCTATACCTAGCTTGATAGGTATCGTGGATGGGGGCGGATGCGCGGAGTAGACCAGGTACCCGCTGAAAACCAGCGTCGTGGTCTGCCTGATATCAGGCAGTCTCACGGCAGAGCTGAGCGGGCGCTGTTTTAGCACACATTTGTTATGTCTCTGAGTTTCTATATTTTTCTTGTAGCTTGTGTTTATTTTGTGTGTGTCGAATAAAGCTTATCTATTGTATTCTATTCTATAGGCCCATCATTGCAAACATACAAATATTTTCTCTGAATAATATAACAGCAGATTCTTAGATTCAAAATCATATGTGCTGGTAAGAAATTTCGGAAAAAATAAAGTAGAATTGGGTTAGATTGAAAGAAGGAACAGTAGTGACCTGAACCCAAAATCTAAAATCAGATTTGACATTGAACGACATCGAAGGTAAAAAATACAGTATATAAATACATTATTACAAGTCCCGATCAATAAACCAGACAAAAATAATAGCACAATAAAGTATGGTCTAACTGATTTTGAGATGGGATTTCACGAGTGTGACGTTCCTAATTCCAAAGTAATATCAAAATTTATCGGTCATTATTTTTTTATAAAAAAACATAGTTAGAATGTTTTATATGTAGTTTATTTAGATTACAAAGAGAGTTAAAGGCTTTAATGGCTGGGAATGTTATTGATTGGAGAGATATCTGCTGTGTAGGTGTGATGCCACAGTCTACGAGTAGAGCGCATTGGTTTTATTTGTTTAAAATAGTTTTATACCTCATCGGTCTTCCAATCTGTTGTGGATATTTATATACTGTTTCCATTATATTTTTCTATATTTTACTTTAAACTAACAAAACATTTTTCATTAATATTTACTTTAAAGTATCATATTCTAAAACGGAGTATTTTTTAACTTAATAGGTTATTTTCCTCAAAAAGATGTATAGTCCACAGACTACAAAAAAAACCTTACGTATTTTTTCTTATGTTCAACAAACTAAAAATGGTCAAGACAGCGCGTTAAAGTACCGCGTGACGTCACTAGGTGTGTAAAGTTTTACCGTCCAAGTCACGTAAAGCGCTAAATTTCAGATCTTTGAACCTTTTGTATCTTTGTAATTTTTTGAGTATCACATAAAGCAATAAAAAAGAAATGCTCGTACGTAATGAGTAGTCAATATTTTATGATAATATAACTTACAGAATAAATTTTTTTTTGAGGGTAATACCCTGTTGCATGCATAATGCACATGCTACGGGTTTGAAGTCAAATTCAAATTCAAATTCAAATGTCTTCAAGGATAAACCGATTTATAAAACATAATTACTCTAGCTTTAGGATGACATTTACCTGAATGGAGTGTTTAAAATTTTTGTTTTGTTATTGGTAAATGCGAAGATCGTATTATTACCGTATAAATTCTCAGATTATAAACAAAAAAACCAACAACCTCCTCGTAGAAGGTCACTAACAAGTAAAAAAATAACAACAACAATATAATGGCACTAGGTATTCGAATATTATAATGATCAGCTATTTTTTATGTGTACCTATTTGTAGAGTGCACCGTTGAAATCACGTTGCTGTCTCCTTGCTTGTCTATCCAGGTGATATTCCTCTTTTTTTTTTTTTTAGTTGGGGAAACTCCCACGAGCCGTCACCCTCTACTCGGGGAAGCAGAGGGCGGTGTGTCGGACTCGAACCGACTAAAACCCCAACGTGGCCTCCAGCGGCGCAGTCCCGGAGGAGCCTGTATCCCCACTGTCGGGACTATACGACAGCTCCTCCGGTGATGCGCGTGCCGCGCTACGCGGCCCACCTCGCGCGGCGGTGGTCGATGCTGTGCAGCCCACGACCACAGTCGTCGGATGCACAGCACCGAGCACGCGCGCGCGTCGAGACATGCCAGGCCACCCAGCATGTCTCAACAACTCCGCCCAGGATTCAGACGCCGATCATCCCCGTGACCGGCGTCGTGGGCCCACTCTCGCGCTGTGCCCTCTGCTAAGCCAGAGGGGCACACGGAGAGCGCCTCGTTGAAGGGGCCGCCTTCCACCCGGCGACCCAGATTGAGGGCTTAGCCCTGTCGTCGCAGAGGGAGAGCATCGTGACGCTCAATCCCTCTGCGACCCACCACAGCGCGACCCAGCGCGCCCCTGTCGGGTTGCCGAGGATAGGGAGGCGAGCAACGAGACACTCAGCTCCTCCTCTTCCTCGGCAATCCTGGTCCGGCCGCAGGGGGCTGCGGCCGGTGCCGCAACTGCTCGGTCGGAAATGCCGAGCAGTCGCAGCTCACCTCGGGGTCTCTCTTCGCTTCGGCCCTGTCCTGCACCAGGGCCTACTAAGCCCCCCCGGTACGCCAAACCGAAGACCCCAGCGGGGGGGAGGTGATATTCCTCTAATTTAAGCAAGACAATTTATAGTGGAAGGAGGCAACTTTATTGGGGAAAAGGATTTCATTTCTGTATTTTTATGCCTGACTTATGTAATATCATAATTAAATATATTTAATGCTGAGACTTTTTATTTTTAGTTACCAAGACTATGTACGACACAAAATTGGTTAGAGTATTTTAATTTGGATTAGCCTAATTTTAGGGTATTTTTAGGCAAATGTGGGGGATTTTTTTTTGCCAGTTAGCATCATTAGCATCTTTAGGAAAATTTTTCGTAAATCTGCATTACTACCATGGACAAAATATCCTAAATATACCTACCATTGTTTGTATATCGCATAAAAATCAAGCCCAATATTTAATTTATCATTAGTCGCCTTTTACCGTATGCTATGCTGAGAACGCAGTTGGTTTATTATTTTTGGGTCCTAGACTAACATGAGCAAATAGCGGCAAACGATCCTGGTTGTGCCACCGATATTATTAAGATCACTCCTCGCGAAGTACACACAGTTGTGTTCATAAACAATTCTATCTGTATTGGTATATGGCTAAACAAGACCGAAATTCATAATAGTGATAGACAATTTATAATTTATCTTGTGTATGTCTCATTTTGTAACGAGATTATGTAAAGATAACTCCCCTGGTCCGCCCAGCGTTTGACAGCTGCCGTCACCGCAAACGGAAAAGCGCCGCGAACGATTTTTCCGCGAACTGAGCGCCGTTCATTGCCTACATAAAACGTTAATATCTCAAAAACTAGTAAAGCTATATTAATATAAAAAAAAAAATACATGAAATAGCTGAAACTATAGAGTATTTTTGCGTGCAAGAACTAGACTACAAATACGAATTTAAAATACCTAGTTCAAAATAATATTGAAATTAACAATTGCTGTTGAATTTTATCGTAATATTTTTTCTTTCTGAGTTTTACGAAATATATTACAGTTTATAATAAAATGGATATTACAACATTAAATTAGATTTTATAACCTTTCTTTTGATATCCATAAGTAATAACTTTATAGGTCTTGGAAATCAGAATAAATTAAGACAAAGTCGCGTTTGCCTAAATTTATTGTCGGGCGACCTGACTATGGTCGCCGCCACACCAGGTTATAAAATGTAATCTTAACATTATTTTCACTATTTGTAATATTGAAATACTTTGAATAATGCAAATCTTGCTAAAACGAGGTATATTTGAAAATATTCTAAAATATTCACGAATTCCACAAAAACAACACACGAAAACCGACACGCCATGTTCGAATTTTTGTATTATTTTTATATCGTCGATTTTGTGCAAATATCTGATAGTTAGCCTTTGATATTTATACATAATCAATTGGCAACAATTTTGAGGATTAGTTTCATATATAACACTTGTAGAAATAAATAGTAAATACATTATTACTTACATTGCAAACTCACATTTTCACACACTTCATGTTACCGGGTAGAAAACATTGAGCTATTATTACTACGTATAGAGAAGCTATGTCAAACAAAAATATTGTCACGAAGCATAGACTGAGCGTGTTTTAGCATTTGCAGCGCTAAAACTAACAATTGTCGTCTAATTAAGCTATTAAAACACGCAGCGCTAAATCGCTTATAGGGTACATTTTTCTCGCGACCAAAACGTCGTAAACGCCATGAATTTCATGGCGGTTACGCGTTTCGTTCAACGTAGCGTTGATTACTTGCTATTCTCATAGATTAAAACCACAGTAGTGACACGTCTTTTATTTGTATCCTTCATGGGATTGAGTTTATACATTATTTAAATTATAGTTAGATTAAAAAAAAAAATTGAAAAGTTAATGGTAACGAATTATTGTAATGCATTTAAAATTACTTAAGTGATACATCAAATAAATTGGTATTAATACACATACACAAGTAAAATAAAAATTCGTCATTGCAATATAACATAAAATTTATTAACCTTTAAACAAAATTAATTTATTAAGTTTCTGACGCTCAGACCAACAATCATTTGTAACTTTAGCTTTGTGATATAAACGAATAGTAGTATATTTATTTATTAAGGCTCGAATCAAATGTATTCTGTGATTTAATGTAGAAGGTTGATCAAATGCATGTTGAATTAGACACGTAAATACTTCTTTCTCCATGAATAATTTTAAAGTGTTTACTGTGATGTAAGTGTAATTGTATTTAGAAGACAGAAATTTACCACCACTCTTCTTTATCAAATGACGTATAATAATCTCAGTAGAGAGGCATATTTTGTAAACGTCCTCGGATGAATAACACAAACCGCCAATGTCTTTTAGTGTTATTAGTTTGTGATGTGGAAGTCTACTCGTTGTTGTTAAGGTGTCAACACACTCTTCACTTTTTATAGATTTTACTAGATAACGGGATACATATCCTGAAATATACCCAATTATGAGTTATGAAGCTTCTGTAGCATTTTCATAGTTGAGCATATTTGCAAAGATTTCACAATTGTTTTCAGCTTCTAAATCAGATTCAAGCGCGTGTGTTGACTGCAAAACTTCATATGCCTTCTCATCGTGTCGAATTAAACGGGATGTGCTATTTATAATATTTACGGACGATGAATTTAAGATACCGAAATTATCTAAAGGAATGCAGTTCCCACTGAAAGATGATCGTAATTCAAGGTGGTTCAACGGTTTTTTATAAGCAGCCCTGAATTGTAGTACATTAGGATTGTTGTTGTATCCACCGTGTTTCCTGATCAATCCAAAAAATGCAGTCCAAGTCCAGTACTAACTGTGCGACGGAGGTAGTCATATAGTCCACCCACCATGAGTACCTACGTGACCTGTCTGTACGGGTCACTTTTTCATAATCTATGATTTTCATACAAAATGTCGGCATGTAGAAAATAATTTTCAAAATTAGTTTTGGTTGGTTTTAGTTAATATTTTGTTAACTTACCGATGATAAGTCACACCACTCTCTTTTTTCTCTGCAGTGGATTGATTTTTACACGTTTTAAGCACGCAAGACGGCATTTTTGCTATGTTGTTGTCACGTAAACACGCGTGTCAATGCCGTAAATGTCAGCGAGTGACTAAACGAGTTGTTGCCGATCGGCAACAACGCACGGCGCAAAAAACTTGTTCGCTGCGTCGGTTCCATACACTAGTAATAATAGTTCAATGGTAGAAAAGGAAAATTTACTGACATTTGGCATTTTTTTTTTATATACGTCATTTGGTTTTGCACGATAGTTTATGGTTTGAATTAAATCTATGGTTCATACGGAGCTCTATGGTATTTTTTTTTAATCTAAAAATAAGGGTGTCCCCACAAAACTAAATCTAAAAAATATGCAACTGGGTTACCATAGTCGCCTTGAACTCTTGCCTGGCACTCTAAAATAAGCCACTGTAGTGGCTCGGACACCAAAGGAGTAGTAAAAAATGGCGTTTCAAGATTCCATCCCTATTTATTATAAATGAAAGCTCATCACCTTCCGCGTTGGTAGGCGCTGAAATGATCTCCGCGATCCTAAACCCTGAATAACCACAGATCTAGACCATAACGAATACTAGAAATCAGAATTATACACATTCCCATTTAAGTCCAACGGAACATACTAACCCCGTTCTGATTGTTACACATAATCACATAACGAACTCGATTATTGCCATTTGTCGATAGCAATGTTTTTTTGATACCTGCTCACGCAAATTTCGATCTTATTTAGATGACGGAAAGTGTTATCCAGATTCTTAAAATGTCGTATATTTGTTCATATTTGCGTCGCCTTAAATAGGAAATTACAGAAATGGAGCAAGAATAATACTGTATTTAAAGTAGAGTTTTATTCATATTCAGTTTTATTACATTGATAACAGAGCGTGTTGGTTTTGGTGCTAACAGGTACAGGTAGGTTAATAAAAAAAGAAGTGTACGAGTACCTATGTTTATGTTAAAATTCGCCGGCGGTTTTGCTCGCGTAGGAGTTTATTGCCTGTGAGTCATCCGGGTCTACGCCGATTTCCAAATTCTTGTGAAAGAATAAAGTCACACAGTCACACAGTCACACACACGCACACACATACCATACACTTTCACATTAATATAATCAAATTTAGCCAATCATATCAGATTGGCAAAATTTGCAAATTTATTTATTTAAATTTGAGTAGTTTGTTCTTAACATGCTAAGCGGACCCAGAGTAAGCACGACGCACAGGTTATCTGTGGCACGACATAAACATAAATGATTGTTGTTGTTATTCCGACATTAAAAACAGAGATTTCAATAGGTTTGTAGACAAATTTATTCCAACCTCAATCAAAGTAGCCGCGAACCTTTATTTAAATTAAATAGTAATATTATTATCCCATGTATAGTCCCATGTTGGTCTGGGACTTGGCCCATGTTGATCTGGGACAAAAAAAAGAATGTGCCAACTGTGGTCCTTGCCTAGCATGTCGTAAGAGGCGACTAGTGGTTTACGGGCTTTTGGGTATGTGACTGAGTAAGCGACGAGCTAGCCACTTGTCACTCCTTTTTTACAGCTTTCCATCCAACCCAGCCCACTGTCCCATGTTGGTCTGGGACTTAAAAAGAATATGCCAACTGTGGTTCTTGCCTAGCATGTCGTAAAAGGCGACTAATGGTATATCGGGTTTTGGGTGTGTGATTGTGTAGGCGACAGGTTAGCCGCTTGTCACTGCTTTTTTACAATTTTCCATCTAACCCAGCCCGGCTTTATTTTTGGCTGAATGTGGTTGAAGGGGCTTGCTGCCCCTTCGACTCTGCCTACCCCTTCGGGGATTATGGGCGTGATGTTATGTATGTATGTATGTACACATTATTATTATCAGAAACAGGGCTTTGATTTTTGGTATAGTAGGTAAATATATTTTATTTATATATATAATCGTATAATTGAGCCATATGATAGTTAAACTTAAAACCCACTCACTGAATGCCTTTAGAAGGCAAACAAAGACCCTTATAAGTTCTAGATAGCCTTGTGTACGATGAGATTCGATACTATTGATGAAAAAGCACTGAATGAGCACTATTCATCACACACCCTTTTGTTTTGTAAATGTGTCCATTATCAGCTCTAGTCAATAACACCGCACACCGGTCAAGCGTGAGTTCAAAGCAAACACCAAGAACTCTTCGTAGGAGTAATTAGAACCGGGGTTTGTTCAGTTTTAATTCTGAATTAAATTTTGGAACACGTACCTATTGGGACCTCTAAGGATATGGATGCGATAACAGCAATAAGCAATGCAAGTACGTTGCTAAAAGCATATCATAAAGAAATAGCGATTATTTACTTTTTATTACATAGCTCTGATTTTTTATTGGATACATTAAAGTGACAGCTTTCGGCGCACTTTATTTTTTTAATGTTGCCAACTGAAGAGCGAAGTGTTGTGACGCGAGTGATTTTACCGATTGAACTATTGTGTCATCGGATATGATTTTTATTAGGGTTTTTACTGGCCCGTTGGTCGAGTGGCCAGAGACCCTGGCCACGAAACCAAGGGTCGCGGGTTCGAATCCCGCTAGGGGCAAATGTTTCGTGTGATGAACATGGACATTTGTACTCGAGTCATGGATGTTTATAAACGTATTTAAGTACATAAATTTAAAAAATCCAGAGGTACATGGCCGGGTTTAACCTGCACCTTCTTTATCGCGCTTTTGGATCTTTACTATTTTATTTATGTTATTACGTAAGTGTGGTATATGTTGACATTGTATAATGACTACCGACATTTTTATTCATTATATATTTTAATAACTTGACATTTTAATCTTAGGATTTTCATACAATAACTATAAAATGTATACATTTCCTAGGATATGTGTGTATTAAATAATCTTTGAAACAATATTTTATTGTATTTCCTAAATAGCCTCGGAAATGGGAATAGAAACTAGGAATTCAATACAATTCATAGGTTGCATACATTTCCGGTAACATATACCTACCTAATATGTTAAAACTGAGCTTGAATAGTAAACATATGATAACATTCGCGTTCTGTTCACACTGAGTAAATGTTTAATTCAGAGAATATCATTTAAATAAGTAAAAGTCTCGTTTGTTTTGTATTTATATTTAATCCTACTATATAAATGCTAAAGTTTGTATGTATGGATGGATGTTTGTTACTCTTTCACAAAAAAACTACTGAATGAATTTTAATGAAACTTTAGAATAATATATCTCATACACCCGAATAATATATAGGCCATATTTCATCGATGTACCACGCGAGCGAAGCCGCGGTCAGAAGCTAGTATATGTTAAAGGAAGAAGAGGTTCTTCCTTCTCTTTAAGTATTTTGCTAATCAATAAAAACGAAAGGTAGTTGTTAAAAATCTATAAATATTTAAATTAAAGCACTATTAGAATGTTTTCTAGAAATTAAAACATTACAGCTCAAATGAATGTAAGGCCCAAGAATTGTTAATTCTTCGGCAGCTAGTCTGGACAGTTAAATTCTGAAAAATAATTTTAAAAACTTTTGAAACTTTTTAAAAAGAACATTCTATCCACACGCACATGAACATTTCATGTTTAACATCTTTACATATGAAATAAGTTCACCGCTTCGTTTTGTTCACTTAGATCTTTCAAAGCGACAACATCCCTGTTGTTGCGGTTTAGAGAGGACGGTTGACAGTTTCATATTGTTTTGTGCTCACCACCGAGAGCCGGATCGCGTCGTCAGTAAGTAAAGTTGAAGCGAATGTAATAATAATAAAAAGATAAGTCAAACCGCAAATGAATGTAAAGCGTGACAGGTTATTGAGGGCGACGTACAAAGACAATAATGCATATGATGGCTGAAAAGAAAGTAGTCAAATAGACGCGGATCCCTAACAAGGTATTGTATTCTCACCCTCGCCATGTTTTGGCACAGACATTTATTTGGGTTGTGTGTGTCCTTGTAATATGAGTCCTAGGTAAAAGGTGTTATTATATGTACAGTAGATGGATGGATTGACAATACATTAAGCTTTACCAACTTGTTATACGCTATAAAGACGGTACCTTTATAAGATATTTTATGGTATATATATTTTATATTAACTGAGTTTTTTTAATCATCAATAAATAATAATATGTCAATAAAATCTTCTTATGCCTATTATTGTAATTTTCTCCTTAAATGCCTCAGCATCCATACGACAGGTTACTCGCGTGCCGCATATTTGATTTGTCGATTCAAGCAACAAATCAAATATGCGGCAATCAAGCAAACTTGAGAAAGCACCATGGATTTTTTAAAACGTTTTAGCATGGACTGAGTGTACAAATCCAAAGATCGGGCCTAGTGACGTTCATTAGAAGAGCCCTATGTCCAGCAGTGGACTATGATGATATAGGCTGATGGTGACGACAATGATAAAAATAAATCAAATGCAGTCTAATAATTATCACATAAACCGAACTAGCATGACTATGCAAAAATCAAATGACTAGGTAGACCAAAATAAAATTAATATTGTATTGTGTACAACATTAAAGTCATTAAATTAAGCCACTTTATATTGAGCGCAATTACACAAAAGCGCTTGGCTTTTTAAAATGCCGCTATACTAATACTGGTAGTTATTAATCTTTTGAAAAGAATATGAAAAACTTGATCTTGATTACAGGATATTTAACTCCAGAAACAAAGTTTGTTCCTGCTTTTAAGTTCCAGGTCTTGAAGTTAAAAGCTGGAATTTAAAAGCAGAAAACTTTTTGAACTCGAAGAAATTCAAGATCTAGTTAGCAATAATTAATGTGGTCTTTGCCGAATGCCATCTAAAAGTCAGTAAGAAATGTTGGAAAGTTTAGGACAAGGTAGCCCTTGAAAAGGATTTTACTCACAGAATATCGTAAGATCAATTAAAGGAAGAATCCTCAGTGCTATAATGCAAAATACTAAGATAAATGATGATAATTGTTTTTAAGATTTAGTAAAGATCATTGTAATAAGTTATTAAGTAAAATAATGTCCCATGTTGGTCTTGGACTTAAAAGAATTTGCCAACGGTGTTTATGGCCAAGCATGTTGTAAAAAGCTAATGTGTATGGGGTTTGGGTGTGTGATTGTGTAGGCGAAAAGCTAGCTACTTGTCACTCCATTTTCACAATTTTCCATCTACCCCAGCTCAGTTTTATTTTAGGCTGAATGTCTTTAACTCTGCCTGCCCCTGGGGATTATGGGCGTGATGTTGTATGTATGTAGTAAAATAACAGCAGTATTTATCTATTGAGTATTTAAGTTCAGGTATTCATCAGTTAAAAAGGCGCCACTATCCTAAGTGGCCGATTGCCGTATAGTGAGCCTTCCGGCTTTTTCCTATAGTGCTGATTGCAGGAGGTAGGTTTAATCCGTGCAAGTCGGACATTACCGCTCTGATCCTATCGAGGTACACAGGAATCCCAAGAAATATAAAAAGGTCTTCTTATCCTCAATGTGGATATATAAGTATAGATAAATTTGCAATATGCTACTGCGTAAATAAAAAATAGCTTTTTATTATAAGATATACTTCTCATATTGAGGAAAATTGGAAATAAAACTACTAACATCGCCTTACGTTGAAGACGAAGATAAAAAATGTGCAAAATAAGAACATGGAAAGTCTAATGATTGTGTCCTCAATGACACCGAAACGTATGGGAACGGTATTTTTTTAGATTGCCTTGACTGAAGCAGTTAGCAAGTTCACTGAATAACTTAAACATGCGAATTAGTCTTAGAGATAAAACCAACGAAATTTCTGCATATTAAAAATGAAAAACATGAATGATGATTTTGTGTTGTTTTGAGATTGTAAAATTTTTTTAAATTTTTTTGTAACATTCCCTTGAAATAATTACAGAAAAAGACGTGATATGAAAACCAGTGAACGAAAACGAATATATGAATATTGAATGCTATCAAATCCATCTAAAGTAGATAAGTATCTTAAAAAGTTCTATGTCGGTACGTTGGACATTTTTAAAGCATAGGCACCATAAACGCGATTACATTCGAAATATCGCTGCAGTTAAACATGGCTAGATTTTCTATCTGGGCTAGGCTATCGTTCTGCAAACCTATGCCACTGAACCCTAACACAGCAGAATCGCAGTGAAGCGTTCGACAATCCGTTACGCAACGTTGTGCACGTCGACTTGGCTCCTCCAAAGTTGGCGGGGCTTCGATATTATAGCGGGCACTTCCGGACTCGCGGCAGAGAGAGCAGACACCGCGGCTGCGGCGAGTTAAGGTGAATATTGCAAATTGTTTACGCGACAGTGTCATGGGAGGACTTTCCCTTTTCTCGGCTCTGTGATTAGTGCGTTTGTCATGGCGAAATCTCATGCGTGATAATAGTAAAGTAGGGCGAGTTTTGAGTGCAAATTACCGAGTAGAATTGTGAAAATGTATCTCATGTGTAATGAAATATAATAAAACGTAATTATAATATAAGTTAGTGATATTAACATTGTGCACATTAAGTTCAAGTGTCCATAAAACATACCGAGAAATTTGAAGTTATTTTCATTTATAATTTTTTTGTTGTGAAAATGTTCAATTCAATAATACCTGTATTTTCTTTAAAGCAACATTTTTAATTTTTTTAATTATTTATTAAACATACTTTTAAATTTAAGGAATTGATGTTAAATAGTCATCAATACGAAACTTCAATTCTATCAGGCCCCTATAATATGTATTTCGAATCACATCCTATTTCTGAAGTACTTATATGAATAATCTTTATATAAATGACATAATTAATCCACATTAAGAAACGTTTTAAATCTAATTTAGATATACCGTTATTGGTACTATATAATTAAATATGTCTATATTACATACATCTATTATTAAGGTTGAATTTTGTATCCTTAATTCCATATGAGCATTTTTCATTAGATGAAACGCCTAAAGAAGAAATACACGTATAGAATTTAGCAGGCATAACGACTTTTTTTATATATTTTTTATATTTATCATATTTACTATTATATTGATATGTCTTTTTGCTTAGCGAATTTCATTGCTATTTTATATCTTATAATATATAAGCTGATTATCTGATTTCATTTTACATTATTGTATTTTGTTCTTATCTCGAACCATTGTAATAGTATTATCTAACTTCAAATTTAAATACGAATCACATAATATTTTGACTCATTAATATTTAAAATATGTATAAATATGTTCACGCAAAGGACTCATTCTTATCTACAGCTTCGAAAGTGCTACCTGTTATGTAACAGAGTCGCAAAATAAACCATTGTATAGTGTTTATTTTATTTAGGAACTACTATAGTCAAATGTTAAAGATCCGATATATTCGGTAAATGTAGTTTTATGGATTTTTGTGTGCGCTTTTAAGCGCGGTACAACTACTTCCAAATGTACATCATAAACAATTCTGTAACGCGTAAAGCTATGCGTGCATAAAGTTATCCAACGGTTGTGCAACAGTTGTGCAACTAACTAGTTATTTTGCGTTGGCCCATGCCGGCCGAACGTAACCATTATAATATGAGATACGAGCTGATATTGACATAACCATCGTTTTTGTTCTTTTGCAAAATATAAAAGTTAAACCAAATCGAAACGTTTGCAAAACATACAAAATAACCCAATAGCAACTGGAGAAATGTACTCGGAGTGCAATTGACCTGAAGCAAAATTATGCAACCTAATTGAATGTATTTCATTTCGTTCAGTGATTTTTTACAGATGAATATAGATTCATATAGTTTGGGCTATATTTTTAATTATTCTGAATTACTGTGATGAATATTTGTATTAACAGTTTTTTATCTTATTATTTTTCTTAATATATTCAAATATTTAATCCAATAAAAAATAAATATTTGAATATCTAATCCAATAAAGAATTGACTTAAATCTTGGCAGGTAATAAAATCAGTTAAAAATTAAATCTCTTACTATTAAGTGCTTAAGCTTATTGTAAATAACTGAATTTCTATGTAAAGTACTTATTACGCAACGAAGTCATTAAAACAGAACTGGTGCTGTTTGTTATTTTCTTTCACGCAAGAAGTTAGCGCATAATTAATGCTAAACATTATTCAACTGTATTTGTTGCTCTACATTCCGACATCAACATAGTTGGAAGGTCTCAATTTGGGTGTATTTTGATTGTTAGCTCATGTCACCGTCACATGTTAACTGATCTTAATAATAATTTTTTTTTCGAAATTTCGTTCCCATTGCCTCGAGGGAACCCTTAAAATGTTACATGTTAAGTTCAACGTAGGTATTTTCTATATTTTCTAAAGCCAATGAGATTTTTTGTCAGGTATATTATCAACACGTGTACATTACTTGTTTAAGATTGTTATAAAGATTTTTTTGAATTATTCTACGATAGCGACCGAGAGTCATTTTATTGGACTCAAATTATTACAAGAGAACAAAAAAATAAACGTTTAAAAAAACTAAAAAACAAAAAATAATAAAAGTGCTGTAGTTAAATATTTACCATTTTAGCTAACAATAACAGTAAAGGTGCCAACCAAGACTATACAATTCACTTTTATTAAATAGGTATATAATATAGGTAAATATATAATTATAATGCTCGTGTAGCTTGTTATATTATACATACATATTTATATTATCACGCTTATAATTTAATAATTGAAGGAGTAGGCACAGTCCAGGGAGCAAAGAGCTCCTTAGGCCTCGTTGTTAAAAACGCATATATTTGAGCTGCTTTGGTGGTTTTTGTTAAGGCCCACTTAAAGGACGAGTAAAAATTACGCAACAAAAAGCTTTTCGGCCGCGTTACATGGATACTCACTCACCCAGCGCTTTCAGTCTGCGACACACTAAGCGTTTTTTTAATGTATAGCTAGATACTACTATATTAACTGCCGAATATATTGCATATCGTACATACATACATACATAATGTCCCGCCTTTTTCCCATGGGGGTAGGCAGAGATCACATCTGTCACACAGACAGTAAAGATCTGTTACTACCTACTGTATTGTAATTAGATGATAACTATACTGTTGGGCATTAAAGTGAAGTGCGCACCAATAAACATCACGAGTACTAAAAAGTCTTAACTCAAAATCGACTAGGCGACTGGGGTCATTTCTAATACATTGCCTAAAATCATTTGTAATAGACAATGGTTTAATCAAAAAAATTTTAAGTGTCTTGCCAGTAACCTAATGTGTAAAAACGGGCAAAAAACCAGAGGGAATAGTGACGTGAATGGTTACAAAAATATGTTGGAATTTGTAGAGGAAACTCGGACGGTACCACGGACGGTACGAATATTCGCCGGTAAACCTGTACGTTGTACGCTGTCACCGCTGTTTAGCCTCAGGAGTGCGTTGTCAATTTTTATTTCCAAATTGAGTTTGTTATTTTTTTGACAATTATTAGATCAATTTGCTCTTACTGATTTTACTGCGGGTACAAATTCATAGTTTCTTTTTCCGGTATTTATTTTGATATTGTGTCTGTCTATCAATGGATAGATGGATTTTGTAGCCAATAAGACGTATTTATTCAGTACTAGTTATTCGTCGCGGCTCCGCTCACGTGAAATTCGTTCTATATGTAACACGTTATATGTATTGTGTCTTGTGAGATATGAAGCACATCTAACCAAAAATAAAATTAAGTTGGTTTAGTTCGAAAATGGTGAAAAACTGGTCATAAGTCTGCCTTGTTTTCAGTTTTTACCTATTACCTATTATAATACACTATTACACTTACAATAAAACACACTATTAGTTGCTTTTTACGACATTCTAGGCAAGGAACAGAGTTGGAAAATTACTTTTAAGTTCAAAATTAAATTATTCAAAGATTTAATTAACACAGTGTGGCCTAATTATGTGAAATGTTTTACATAAATCTGACTATCGTAATCCACTGAGCTGAACTAACAACTTAATAAGGGCATGACTTAGCATTCAAAATGAGCAAATCACGCCCAACTGATAATTTGATTGCCGGCAATTTCCAACAGCGCCATGCATTGTGGCTTTAGTAGGATTACGTATTTTGTTAGTTCCGCGAGTATCAATAAATAAAATGCAAGTGATCTTTGCGTGTGTCTCATATGTTTGATCTTTAGCCTAAATAATAAAAATTTTTGTCCTTGGTTTCAGATGTGGTTGGCAGCACTAGTTTTAGTGCTAGTGGTCTGCATTTTACTTTATCTGGATACACTAAAGCCGAAGAAATTTCCACCGGGCCCCAAATGGATACCAATATTGGGTAGCGCGGCAGAAGTGTCTAAGTTACGTGAAAAAACTGGATACTTGTACAAGGCTGTGAAAGAACTTTCTGAAACTTACTGCAAAGATGGTGCCGCTCTTGGTCTTAAGATTGGAAAAGACCGAATTGTTATGGTTAATTCATTAGAGGCCAATAAGGAAATGCTTTGTAATGAGGATTTAGATGGAAGACCTAAAGGTATCTTTTACCAAACAAGAACATGGGGTGAAAGACGTGGTGTTCTACTTACTGACGGAGAACTGTGGAAAGAGCAGAGGCGCTTTCTGGTGAAACATTTAAAAGAGTTCGGTTTTGGAAGGAGGGGTATGGGAGATATTGCGTGTTCCGAAGCAGCGTATATAATAAATGATATACTTGAGATTATTGGTGATAATGATGAAGGAGTAATACAGATGCACAATTTTTTCAATACATACATATTAAATACTCTTTGGTCCATGATGGCAGGTATACGATATAATCCAAAAGAACCACAAATGAAGGTGCTTCAAGATCTTCTCTTCGATTTGTTTTCGGCAGTTGACATGGTAGGAACTGCATTTAGCCATTTTCCGCTTTTAAGTATTATTGCTCCATCCATGTCTGGCTACAAGAACTTCGTGCGTACACATAAAAGAATCTGGAAGTTTCTAAGAGAAGAGATCGCACGGCACGAAGTGAGGTTTGATCCGGATAAAGAGGATAGGGATTTCATGGACGTCTACATAAGGATACTGCGTGAGCATGGCGAAGTGAACACGTACTCTAAAGGGCAGTTGGTGGCCATGTGTATGGACATGTTCATGGCCGGTACGGAAACAACGAGCAAGAGTATGAGCTTCGGATTCAGTTACCTGGTGCGGGAGCAGGAAGTTCAAAGGAAAGCTCAAGAGGAGATCGACCGTGTGGTCGGTAGAGATCGTATGCCTTGTTTAGACGACAGGGATAAGTAAGTACCTTTATTATTATTGGTATTTATACGTAATATTATTAGATTAAAGATAATATATACCCCACATACTAAGACTAGTATATATGTGGATAATATGATCGAGTGCATACATAATTACCTACCTAGGTATTCCTATCACAACATCAAAATAACTCCTAGTAAACGTGGTCTTTGTTTTTTTACGTGATCGTGGTTTTTTTACGTGGGCATGCAGTAGATACGGTGTTAGGCACGCAATTTATTTAATACGATAGCTGAAAAGCTCCTGGTGAAGTCAATTCATAATAAATATTATTCTGTGCAGTAACTGATCCCCATACCAACATGGGACGAACACACCCCATCCGGCAATCCAAGGACTAGACCCACAGGACGATATTTCAAGAACCCTTTCTTCCAGTTGGTATTTGAAGATAAATGACGTTTTAAACCCGGCTGAATTCTCCTATATTAAGTTTGAGTAAAGAGATAATGTTAGCTTCATTTTGCCATGATATGTTCATTTTGCAATGATATTAACAGTCAGCTTTAACAAATTATCCCGCTCCGAGTGACTGCGTCGCCCCGGTCAGTAAGCACATGCGATGTAACGTGATTACGCTTAACTGCTGGCCGAGTGCAAGGTGATGACCCATTTCCTTAAACTGGTTTCAACATAACGGGCTTAACAAAGTTATGACAGGACAATATCCAGTTTGCGCGGTGGCAATTTGGTCCACATTTTCGTGGATTGTCGCCGCGCCTACTCAAAGCCGCAGGGAGCTTCAGTTGGCTCCTACCTAATCTGGGAGGGCCGAGAGCTGGATGCCGGCGCCTATACGCCGGCGTCCTTCGTAGTATGGCGCTGTATGGGGCGCCTATTTGGGCAGACTCTCTCCACAGAGGGGAGAATTTAGCGTGCCTCCGTCGTCCGCAGCGGGCTATTGCTCAAAGAGTAGCCCGCTGCTATAAAACTGTAGGGTTTGCGGCGTCGTGCGCCCTGGCTGGGATCCCACCCTGGGAGCTCGAGGCCCAGGTCCTAGCCAGGGTCTACACCTGGCAGCGGGAGCAACGTGCGCTTGGGGAGCGCCCTGCACAGATGGAAATTGGCGCAGTTCGGCGAGCAGCTCAAGTTGAGCTGCAACTTCGGTGGTCGCGAGATCTCGCCGCGGCAAGCTCAGGGCGGTGGACACTGGATGCACTCGGGCCGGTCTTGGGACGCTGGCTCGAGCGCCCTTCGACGTCATTCGTTTGTTATCGTTTGGTGCAGGTACTGTCCGGACACGGGTGTTTCCGGAAGTACCTGCACCGGATAGGACGTGAGGAGTCCCCGTCGTGCCCACATTGCGGCGCGGCGGAGGACACGGCGGAGCACACGCTCTCTGTGTGCCCGTCATGGTCCGACCAGCGCGCTTTGCTTGACGCAGCGGTCGGGCCAAATCTCTCGCTCCCAAACGTGGTGGAGACCATGTTGCGGAGCGAGAGGGCCTGGGCGGCAACCGCCTCCTTCTGTGAGGAAGTCATCTCACTGAAGGAGGCGGCGGAGCGCGAGCGGGAGGACGACCCTTCCGCTCCATTGCTCCGAAGGCGTAGGAGGGGGCGAACGAGGCGCCACTACAACAGCCTCGCCCCTCCTAGCGGAGACATGCGGGTGGTGGGTGCGGGGGCACCCCCATCCGCCTTGCACGCGTCTCCGCAGCCGCCGGACGGGAATAGTACGGTACCCCCTACTATTCCCGTCGCCCCCCCTGTTGGGGGGGGCAAGTGGTGCCCGCCGTTTAGGGCGGGCCGGTCGCTGGAGGTGTTGTGGCAGTAAAGGCTGAGCCATTTCCCCATGACACCTCCACTTGAGCGATGAGGGGTACCGCGGTGTTTTAGTGGGTATACCCCGGCCACTACCATCTTGGCCGGAGCAGGGGACCCTTACTCAAGGTCCCCCGGGAGTCCCACACACCACCCTGCCCCCCCGGGTAGGGTGACGGTGCGTAACGCATTTTACCGCGTCAAAAAAAAGAAAAAAAAGGACAATATCCAGTTCAAAATTGTGATGTGGCTACGGCACTTTAAAGAGCTTTTGTTATTTTGAGTGATACTAATATACTTATCTAAGCCCGCAACTTAGATAGACTACTATTGTGCATACATATTAATATGAGAGAGCACCATCGCTTTCTTGGGGCTTTATTGCCTAGTGACGGCTCCTGACGTACCTGTAGTATCTACTACAGAACAGAAAATATTTATTATTTATACTCATTATATTATTATTATTAATACACCGGCCCCAATATACATAACCACATTTTAATATATTACTCGTATGTAAAGCTAATTAATAAAACCTATTACTCGTAGTAATCGGTAGAAGCGTAGTGATAGTTAACATTCCATTATTGAAAAACCTAAATGCCTTATAAAATAAACAAAATGCACATTTTGTTAATAAACGCAACGAAAATAGTTAGGCCTGGATAATATCAATCATTGAACAAAAAAAAATCATCATGAGAGTTCCTTCATTATATTTCAGAATAACAATACTATCTTTGAAATATAATTACAATTTGAACTATGAACATAATATTATATATACTAAGTTTATGGTTACCGTACAATAGATATTGGAACTGACACACTCGTATGTCACGAAAACTTTGACGGCATTTTTCTCAAAAGGTTTGAATGTGAGCAGATGGACGAAAAAATTTTTTTTTAATTCTGAATTCTAATAGCTATACTATGATGATTATTAATGTTCATATACCCTGTGTAAAATATTATTGCTATCTGTTTAGCGTAACTGCCTCCGGATTTGGTTTAAAATTTCTAAAATATTATTAAATTAGCTTATTTCTTAAACCATTGTTACCATACATAAATACACTAGTAAAATTGTAAAAACAGCTTATATATATATATTAAGACCATATTACGAGTATACCATGTATACTGAGAATATCAGGTGGTATTAAAAGGTTAATGGAAAAAAATACATTAACAAAACGTTGCTCACTGAGCAAGTTGGTCATGAACTGTAAAGGTTTAACAGGCAGGCTAAAGGCTTGAGGGCTTAATCAAAAAGAACTTACTCGCTTCAGCCTCAAGGGGTTTAACTTATATATTTCAAGGAAAACCTTAGCAAACAGCGCGCATTCCTTTGCGTATCTCACTAACGGTTCGTAAAGTGTTATTCGCTTGCATTTGCTACAAAGGTATAAATTTAAAATATTCGCTCGAGCTGCTTCTTCTTCTTGAAAAGGTTCTACGCGCAGTCATGCCAACTGAACTGAGCAGTGTCACTGTCAGTGGCTCACACAATTGTGCATGTGTACGAGCTATTTCCTGAACCCCAGAACTTTAGGTGAGATTTCCGCTCTCCAGTTACTGCAGCGAAGTATCTAACTGTAGTGGAATTGCGTTTAACTACACCGCATATGGAAGTTTTAATGTTATGGATTAAATTCTGTTTTACCTCACTTGCTAGCTAAACGCAATTAATATAACCTGATTTTGCTGAGTGCCAAGGGTAGTAGAAGGCTCTGTTTAACGCAATGAGTCACTAATTTCACTCACTAATAAGGCTAATTCATGTAGTGCAATTTAGAGAATCCTTTATTATGTTTATCAGATATATTATATACTTGTAGCTAAAATATTAAACCTCTGAAATATGATTGAGTTTTACAGTTAAGTACTTTACAACTGAAATTAAAGTGATATTTGTACGTTTAACGTACATATAATATACCTAATGGTAACTTATTCAAAATTTTATGCAACGTTTAATTTTTGTCTTGCCTTATACACATTTTGTTTCCTTACAAAATGTATATATCATCATCATTTACTACAGATTCAATATCGTTGGATATTTATTTATTTATTTTATTTAATTCTTAGAAAATAGTAAGCAATGATTTGAACGGTTTTGGCGCTATTATTTATTACTAAAGCGGGAATTGCCAAGGGACAGTGAGAGTAAGACAGCTACTGCTGTCAGAATACGGTATCTAATATGATACTTCGTCTCCGTCAGAATGGTTGGTTGCCTATGGCATTTTGTTGTGAGACTAGAATCAATAATTGTTACATATTTGCTTATATTTGCTTCGTATATTAAATAATTGCAATACTTATACGATTTTTTTTTTAGAAACCCGCACTGTTTTTTGACCAGTCATTCTGACGTCAGGTTGGCTGGTCACTTCGTAGCTCAGCGCAAATTAGCAGAATTTCTTAAAGTGCTTAGTGGCAATAATTGCTACATAATTACTTCATTTATAATATATATAGCCAATATGTAGCAATTATTGATTCTAGTCTCACAACCAAATGCCATAGACAACCAGCTATTCTGACGGAGACGATACTTCATATTAGTTACGGTATACTGCTGTCTGACCCTTTTTTAACCAACGCGCCAATAGGTTTAACTAACATTTCGTCGGCGAGTGCAAAACTGCGTAACTAACACTTGAGCAGATCTAATGCCTAATTTACAATGTTATTTAAGGCAAAGACCTTATGATCAAGTGTTAGTTACAAGGTATTCCAAAATCGACAATTTGCATATTAGTTGGCGAAGAAAAGTTTTATACAGCGGCATTACAGTCTAAACAAAAATAAGCTTATAAACACTAATAACAAATTTTAAATATTAGATATAAAATATTATCTCACACAATAAGGATGCAAAAACACTTCGATATTCTACGTAGTAACAATATATTATGTAGTTGTACGTAGTATACCTATTATTACTCTGTTTATGTAGTTAAAGAATGATTTACCGAGCGAGTCTCGTTCGTTTTTTAGTGAATATGAGACACGAAATTAGCGAGTTCAGTATGGCGGAACCAAGCCAGACATTTTCCATTAGCATGAACTTCCACCAAACACTGTAGAGCTCCCGAAAAAATTACTCACTCATTTATTCATATTCCAATATTTATGTATAAATTATTATTCGCATAAATTATATGGGCCTAATATCCCCCGGAGAGCATAAAAAATATTCTGTACTGTTACTACTCAAACAAAACTATAAAGAAAAAAAATCAGTGTAAGTGAAATAACAAACAACCGTTATTTTTACGCGAGTTTAATGGCCTCTGGTAGATGTTACTGCTATCGGAAAGTCCTTAGCAATGTTGAATATTGGTGTAATGATACACATAAAAATCAGTAACTAAAATTTAAGTTAAATTAGAAATATATTTGTCTGCCTTTCACACCTCATACCTACAAATTGGCCCTGGGATCTCAGTGTAAAAGTAAATTGCTTTCATAAATAATAATTAATTTACCAAGAACTGCATGATTTATTAACCAATGGGATTATCGTTAAGTTAATACGTTTATGTTACATACCTACTATTACCATTTACGTGAAACTCTAATAATAGATGGGCAATTATCGGCATGTACCAAAAGGTGTAATCTAATACCTACCTATTTAAATTATTTCGCAAGACTTATGTGTATGGTCCGTAGTAGATAGTATATTTTCAACTAGCAGTCCTCTTCAGGGTCTCTCGAAATTTTTAATAAACAATAGTTTTCCTAGTTTATCCTTACGATTGGTGATCGTAAGGATAAACTAGGAAAACTATTGTTTTACGAGTGATGATCGTAGGCTCAGATTACAGAACAAAAGGCAGATAGACCCATCACAGGCACGAAAGTGCAGCCGGCAAAGCAAATACAAAATCGAAAGCAAATACAAACTCAAGACAGTTCGAAACAAAGCGTTGCGTTGACAGTACGTCACATCTGTGTTTTAAATTAAGTTTTAAAAATGCCGTCTTGTGTGTTTAAACATTGTAAAAATTGTTCCCAAAAACTAAAACAAGAAATCGGAGTACCGTTTCATAGTTAAGTAATAATTATCTAAATATTTTGATATTATATTTCCGTGTTATTTGTTTCTCATTACATACTTGGAACACAAAACTTCAATGAAATTTGGGTAATGTTGCTAGGTTACATTGAAATATTTTCCTTGAAGTAAGGTAATATGCAAATACTCGTAATCTACACTATTATTATAAAGATGAAAGATTATTTGTATGTATTTAACGAATAAACTACTAGCTATATATATTATACCCTTATTCCCACGACCGGGAACTACACGGGTGAAACCGCGGGGTGCTGCTAGTATGAGTCTCATATAGATGCCAAAAGGCAATATTTCAAGAAATTGGTGCAAAATAAAGGCTGCTAAGATTGTATGTTTTGTATGTCGATTATAACTACAAAGTTTTATGTTTCAAAAATTATGTAAAATATAAATAATTAAATACATGTTACAATGCCCACCAATATTATACTACTCGAGCATTAAACACAAAAAAAAGTAGGACTTTTTTTCATTATCCTGGCAAACTTACACGCACACTAGGATACAATGTTCCCACAGTGTGTCATGCACTCATAGCTAAATTCTTGCCCCACATCTTTGTTCCGAGCAGTTCATCTGCCTTTTGTTCTCTAATCTAAGGTCGTAGGTTTAATCATATTATAGTATAATCATAGATTTATAATTTTTTGGTACATCCTAAATCTATGATTATAATAGTCAGTGCGGGAAAATTAATTTTCTCTAAACATGTAAGCAAGGCTAGTGTTAAAATTAAAAAGTGTGCGATTGACTGTTTACTAAAGCCATGGTATTATTTGTATTTCAGAATGCCGTACAACTGCGCTATTGTTCACGAATGCATCAGACATTTCATGGGGAGAACTTTCGGCGTTCCTCACCGAGCCTTGAGAAATACTCACCTTGCTGGCTACATAATACCTGAGGTAGGTGACTAAAATTGATCAGCATACTGTCCTGCTATATGCACCTCACCGATTTTAACTAAATGTAGCTTCCCATGGTCTATGATGTTGCTAATGGCTCCGTAGCCATTAGCAATATCATAAATGGCTTATCCGTATAAGCCCTTACAGACCCAACACACAAGGTTACGACAATATAGCCCAGACACGTTAACGGTGCTGTGAACCCAAAGTGCTTTGATAACCTTCATCCGAAATGTGAGCCCGTCCAATTTGGTATAGGGTAATGCGTGTTACGTTCGCTACATATGGGGAAAGACATCAAATCACCACAAAGAGATTTAAATAAACTACGGATGATATAATATCAAAGCATATTTGATTTCATTTGACTTATAGCTAGACATCGAGAACATCAAATTCTGGTGTAAATTTTATAAGAGCAATTCAGTCGTGACATGCCACTATATAAAATGATAAAACAATTTAATATACCAATAAACAATTTTGATTTCTCCATAAATAACTTTTAGGGGAGTTAAACGTGAATTGGCAAATAAAATCTGCTGTTTCATGCCAACACCGTCCGATATAATTATCCTGAAAGCCCGCTATAGCTTACAAATAATAGTCACATATTACAAGAATAAAATCAATTTCATCTCGAAGCTTTTACAGGGATACCTTTTACAGTTGCAGTGCTTTCAAGCTCATAAAAGGTACAATAGTAGCGTATATGTAGTTGCAAAACGTTATAAGAATAAGCCCTAACTTATTTGTGCAGACGTGATTCTGTGTTATAGTTTGACGGTACATAACATATTCATAATTGAAATACAAGTTCGTATTTTAATGATTCTATGCTTTATGAAACTTCGAAGAAACTTAGAATTTGATTTTAATAAGGCCTAAAGTAATGCCTTGAAATGTTTACTTTTTCGATTTTGGGTATAATATTGAAATAATGTGTGTCCCGTTATACGAGTAGAACACAAATCTTTACTGCATAACAGTTCGGGCAGCAATTCAGACAATTACACGCTTGTTGCCAGTGATACCTACTGAAACATATGTGTTTCAGTATCACTGGACTTGTTGCTCAAGCGTGTAATTGTCTGAATCGTGTAATAATCATACGCTAATGACGTTAGCAACCGTCTTATTTGCATCAATGGACTGTAAATAATGTGGCAATCGCTTAGTCAATGATTTTGTTATATTAAAGATGTAAAATAATTAAATGTTAATAGACACGATAAATCTTATTTTAAATAGCAGGTGATGCAAATGGTTCCAATCATACGTTGAATATGTAATCTTTAAAATTCAAAGTTCGGATTTGTCCTTTTTATGTGTACTAATAACGTAATAAATATAATCGCTCAATATAGGATCAACCAACAATCCCACCTTGGTTAATAACGGGATAGGCAAACATAACTCAAAAACAACAGAAGGTATCCCAGACTATGTAGTCGAAATAGAAGACGCACTAAAATACATAAATACATAGATAACACCACACTCATAATCCCCGAAGGGGTAGGCAGAGTCAAAGGGGCGGCAGGCCCCTTTAACCATATTCAGCCAAAAACGAACTAAAAAGTAGTGATAAGTTGCTAGCTTGTCGCCTACACAATCACATACCCAAAACCCGATATACCATTAGTCGCCTTTTAGGACATGCTAGACAATAACCACAGTTGTTACATTATTTTTAAGTCCCCAGACGGGTATCTATCAAGACACATACTTTTTTGATACCGAATTTCATTTCACAGAAAACTATTCTATGAATATTAATATATTTTTTTCTTGATTTATCGAATAGTTAATAATCGTCGTTTCATAACATCGAATAACATTTCACAAAAAAAATGTTTCGCAATTGTTTTGTTAAGCAGAATAACGATATATCAAACGAATGTCGCATAGAATTATTAAGTTATCAATAAAACCATTCATAAAAACGTGTTTCAATGTGTAACAGTTCCTATAGCATTTTTTCCTCAAATAACTTTTAATGATTATAAACTGTGTTTTGTTTTGCTATCATTAATTTAGATGCACCTAATATTGGAACATATTAAATAAATACTTAAAATCCAAATTATGAGAGATATAGAAACATGCGCATGCAAGTAAACAGGCATGCATGCATGAAAGCAAGCAGGCATGCAGCAGGTACGCATGCATTCATGCATGCAAGTAAGCACATGCATGCATACGCATGTATGTAAGAAGGCAACTTTGACCCACGTTTTAGTGTGGGCTTGTTGTAGAGTATCAAAATAAAAATATATAAATTACAACCAAAAACTTGACCAGTCCAGAGCAGACCAGTCCCCAAGGGCGGCACCTGTTCCCAAGCATGACGTATGTGTCAGCCATCGCTTCACACAACCATATTTTAGGGAATGTAACAACCCGCCACATAGCGCCACAACTCCAGCGACATTTTAGTGAGCATGACTACTCAGGTTAGTCAGAGAATAATAAAAAAGAATTGTAACAAGCCAACTATAGAACACAGCTCAAAGGTTTTTTAACAATGTCATATAATTAAAATTCAATGAATGAATTATTATAACTGTGCTATGTCATCATTAATTTCATAAAAAGGCGAATTTAATACAAAAAATTACAATAAAAATTTTTGGAACTCATTAATAATGATTAATAATTCGTAAACCACCGGTTTTTGTCATTGAAAAAATCTTCAACCTTATAGTAAACCTTTTTGCATGAGATTTTTTTAATGTACCGCTTATTAAGCGGTGACAAGGTATCACCGCTTAATAAGCGGTACATTAAAAAAAATCTTAAAAATAAAAAAAAAATCGTAAAAGGTTTAAGCGCCGCTTAAACCTGTGGGTTTAAGCGCCGCTTAAACCTGTGCATAGGTAGGTTAACAACATCCTGTGGCAGCAAATTAAATATCTTTATACCTTGTCCCACAAATGAATTACTAATTTTACTTAACCTTAGATTTGGGACAGCCAGTTTATGATTGTTTCTAGTATTAATGTTATGACTATCCGCTTTTTTAGGGATAGAATGCATGTTTTTAAATACATATAATTAATAGTCAAGAATGTATTGAGATGTCACAGTAAGTATGTTGATTTCCTTAAATAACTCTTTTAGGGAGTCGCGAGGTCTAAGTTAGTATATAGCCCTAATTGCCCTTTTTTGTAGTATAAAAATTGTCTGGATATCCGCTGCGGATCCCCATAAAAGCAGACCGTAGGACATAATGCTATGAAAATAGCTAAAATAAACTAATCTAGCCGTCTCTACATCAGTAAGATTTCTTATCTTCCTAACCGCATACGCAGCTGAGCTAAGTCTTCGTGCCAGGTTTAAAACATGGGGAGACCATTGTAATTTTGAGTCTAGAGTGATGCTCAGAAATGTTGTTTGATTAGCGACATCAATGGACTCATCGTTCATTATAATTGTAGTACTAGCTTGCCTCACATTGGGCATTGATAACTTTACACATTTAGTTTTCGTTGCATTAAGTAATAAGTTATTGGTTGAAAACCAATGGAGCACATGATTGAGAGCATTATTTACGTCGTCAAAATTATTTTAACGTCTATCAATTTTAAAAATTAAGGATGTATCATCAGCAAATAATACGATCTCGCACAAGTCTCTAGTAAAGAAAGGGAGGTCATTAATATAAATTAAAAAGAGCAAGGGTCCTAATATAGACCCCTGGGGCACTCCCATAAGTAAGGGTACACCTAAGGAAGTTGTACCATTAACATGTACTTTCTGAGTTCTATCAGTTAAAAATGATTTAATTAAATTAAGTGAATTGTCTGAGAGACCATAATGTCGTAGTTTCATTAGCAGCGTTTGATGATCAACACAATCAAACGCTTTTGACAAATTGCAAAAGACACCTATCGCATCCTGATTTTTCATCCATGCATCAAACACATGTTTGATAAGAGCTACACCCGCATCAGTAGTAGATTTGCCTTTAGTAAATCCAAACTGATTATTGTGCAATAAATTATTAATTTTAAAGTGAATAACTATTTGATTAAGTAAGACTTTTTCAAAAATCTTACTAAGCGCTGGTAATATTGAAATGGGTCTGAAATGTATTTTATTTTTACAAGTCTCTTTGCTAATAATATTCCAGGTAGCTTTACTTTTATCGGTCGCTTTAATTATTTTTCTTTTAATGAAGTTAGCTTTTGCGACTGCACAAACTTTCTTAAACAATTTAGAATAATTCCTGACATAATCTATAATGAAAGGACTGTTATAACTAGATTTTACAAAGATATATTATCTACTCCTTTAAATTTTTTTGTCAAGGTCTTAGTATATCTAATATGGTTACAGGTTAATTCTATACATCGGCATACGATACCGTGGTTTTAAACTTTGTTCCTTATTTTCAGGACACAATGATTGTCTCCAACTACACCAACATCCTGATGGATGAGGAATTATACCCAGATCCGTATGCATTCAAGCCAGAGAGGTTCCTGTGCGACGGGCAGGTCAAGTTGCCTGACCACTATTTCCCCTTCGGACTCTTCAAGCATCGTTGCATGGGCGATGTTCTGGCTAAATGCAATATCTTCATATTTACTACGACTATGCTTCAAAGGTTTTCCTTTTTGCCAGCGCCCGGAGAACCAATGCCATCTTTGGACCACGTTGATGGAGCGACACCATCCGCTGCGCCATTCAAAGCCTTAGTCGTACCGAGGCGGTGATCGTATATTATGTAAGTCTTAGGCACGGCTCGCAAGTATACGGAAATAGACATGTGTACAGAAATAGCTCGAGATATGTGTACACCTATAATGGATTATCGCTTACAAAGCACAGACATCGCTTACAGTAGGTACATACGAATAATACGCAGAAGTTTAGCTGATGTTTAGTTGATAAATAAGTATTTCGGAAAAACATGTTTTATCGTTTCGCTGAATTCCAAATGAAATAATATAGTAGTCAAATAAATATGTGCTTTTACACAACCTATTTTTGCAAGCCAAGCGGGCACATTATCATAAATTCCAGTTCCTATCTCCGTCGCCACCTATTATAGTTCTTCCTTTAATAGCCGGAGAGCTGATGATGAATTTAGGGAACATGTTTTAGCCTAGTTGAAATATGAATAAAAATAAAAAATTTAATGAGCGAGTCGGGAAACATGTGTCTGATTATGCGCTTGCGGTTATTTTGCGACTGCGCAGCACACGATATTCGCAAAAAAAAAAACTTAAGAAAACATGCTTTAGGCACTAAAATTTTTGTAAAATGTTTTTTGATTAATATTAGAAATATTTCTTAAAACGCCAGACAAATACGTCGGTTATTAATACTTTCCAGACGTAAATGAAAGTTTATATAAAGTGCGACGAAAATGTCAACAGCGATTATTTAGTGAATTCTTATTTTAAGGTTACATACGTGATATGCACAATGGATCAATAAGAAAATATCGGCCATATGCTAGTCGGGTGCGCGCTAAGGGTTGTACTTTGAATACTTTGTATGGAAGCCCCCCTTAAATATGGTATTTTTGGCTGAATGTGGTTAAGGGAGCTCGCTGCCCCTTTGAATCCACCTACCCTTCCCCTTCGGGAATTATGGGCGTGATGTTATGTATGTATGTAAACTTGGCTTGATAGCACAGACCAATCTGAAATTTTGAATTCGCTCTAAAAGAAATATTGATGGAAATTATATATGAGTTAAAACTGTATCCTGTATACGCAGTAAAAATATTTCGTTTCGGCCAAGTTTACCAACTATATTTTCAATGAAAGAATATGTGCATCGAGGCAGAATTAGGTTGAAAGTTTTTTTTTATCAAATGACAAATTACATATACATATAAATAACTCGTGTAACGTAGTTTTATCTACTTTGGTTGAATAGTCATTTTATGTTAGGATAAAATAAAGTTTACTATGTAATTCAAACTTCTGTTGCTGGTTATATCCATTGATGATATTTTTTTTTTGGTATATGTGTTTTATTTATCTTTTAAATTAACCTGCATAAAGCTTCACCATGTTGTTTACATTTTGTCCCATGTTGGTATGAGGATTAAAAAGAAAAATGTTCCATCCGAGTTCCTTGCCATACTAGGCAAGTAACGGATGGAACGGACTCGGAAGGAAGGCGACTCATGATGCACAAGCGACGAACTAACCACTCGTCATTTTCTTTTACAATTTCTCAGTTTATGAAACTAACATTTAATGTTTGGCCAAAACATTAAATGTTGGTTTCATAACCCCTACCTAGCCCTTCAGACTTTACTAAAATCAATTAAGTCTAATCAAAAACTAATTAGTTAACACAGAATTTTGTCGTCGGTCTCTGAGACGACAAATTCTGTGAAGACGAAAATGTGGTATAATTTACCCACTGCTCACTGAATGAAAGTGCGTGAAATGAAACAATGATATGCAAAAAAATAGCCATGAGAGTTCCTGACAGTTGGTGACAAGCACAGAACAGAAAAAACTAGTAAAAATGGCATGTCTCAAAATTAGTATGATAGGCAATAAGATTGGCCGTTCTTATTTTTATATGCAAAAACAGTTTAGGAATTTTATTAGTCCTACATCAGACAACATACCTTCAATATTTTGAAAAATGGTTTAAGTCAAGTTCAAAGCGAACATAAATGTTGAGAAAAAATTTCTTCTTGACCATAGATGGCGTTGTTTTTTTACGCAGGTATAACCCTTAAACTAGCAGTAATACGGTGTACATTTATTACTGCACACACAGTCTTGCACTACGACTAAGGGGTCATTGACATGCAATCCTGCGTAACTACGCAGGGTCACAACCCTGCGCCAGCCACAGCTTCAGTGCCACTCTTCGGAACAAATATTAAGAAGTGGTTCTTAATATTTGCTCCGTGGAGACAGCATCATAAGAACACGTGCCTGAGTGTCTGCGTTATGCTGCCACGTTAGCGAAAAAGTCCTAACTTATTCTTCAATATCATGCAGGAAGTCCATTTAATTTCGAACTAAGATATAGCTATCTTTGTAGTGTTACCTGCCAATTATAATATCATATTATGTCATATGCGTAAGTGATGTAAAGACTCGAAAACATCCCAATTGGGACGTTTTTTTACATTTGTCTTCATTTTAGTGTGATGGGATAGATGACAGCTGTCTTTTTGAGTGCTATTCAAAATCACGTTTTTTTATTTGTTTGTCATTCTTGTCCAAACTCACTGGATTCGGAACATTTTTTTGGTTAGAAAGAGTATGACAGCATTATTATATAGTAAAATATAATTGTGCCTTACTATTAAACACTTTGTTTTGATATTTTGAAGCTACTTATTTATTAAGTAAAATATGATCTTGCCTCACATCTTCAAGCGCCTCGCGAGAAGCCCTTAGGGGCCATCCATAAAGTACGTGACATAAATTCTACATTTGTGAGACTCCGCCTTCTCTAGCTTGACATCACATGTTTTGTAATTTTACATATAAATATTGCAAATTACTTTACAATTACTGCTACGCCATGTAACACACCACCCCCTTCCCCTTTACGTAAGATGTACCTTACAGTACTAACTAAACATGGACGTTGCCTACTAGCTACGAGTACGTCACCGCCTAGCATTGACTATGTTATATTTATTTCAATACATTCAATTTATTATAAATTTTAATTACAATTAATTCGATAACCACTTTCATATACTGGTGTTGATGGACTTTAAAAACATTTCACGTCTGGACTTTCAAGACGCACCAAGTCAATCTGATACAATCAAAAAATATTGGTCAAATAAGATTTAAACTTTAGGTATGACGACATGACAATAAATACAGAAAGACAACATATGAAACACTTTGGCATATTTGCGTAACCGACAGGGAATATAGTTGCGCCTAATGTTTTGTGTCGTCTGGCTGTGGCAGCGTTGGCGCTAGAGGGAACTCCCGAACTATGTTAAAGTGCGATATACATATCTAATTGGTTTTATAAAATGATTTTCAATTGCAAACTTTCAATCATATCACAGCGTGGTTTCTGCTTGATCCTGTAACTGAAGCCACATGATATGTATATAAGTGAGCTCACCTCGCTAAGCACAACATTTTTCGTAATTTCCCAATTGAAGCTAATTATTTTCAGTCTGATGCCTTCAAGAGGTCCGAATCGCTCGAGGTTACCCCTTGCGTAGCCCAGTTCATCAAAAGCGCCCACTTTGGTGAAGTTCTTCAAAATCACTGGATAAACTTCTACGTCGGTTTGAACAAATGTGTCGAGTCTTCGTTCAAAGTTGCCACTTTGGAATTTGTAGCTGTTGAACAATAATATTAAGTATTAATAGGGCAACATGCTTGCGATATTGCCATAATCATGTATATGCATGAGTTTTCAATTGAATTACAAAGTATTTTATAGCACAAAGATGTTTATTTTTCACAAAATAATTATTTCCAAGTTTCTCAACTTATCTCTGCAATATACTCGTATTATTACGCATATACTATGTTTTTACAAAACAAATTATTGCATTTGGATTAAAACTTATAAAACAAAAATTAAAACCCATATTAATGTAAAAATACTTATAAACAAATGATATATTGACATAAGCACAATCGATCTGAAGCAATCTGTCTCCATATTGATTTTGTGTAGTGTACACATTTTGGGTACTTAGTTTTAAATTATATCTAACAAGCTCCAATAGTATTATGTCATTTTCATATTCATTGAAATGCTTTCTTTACCATAAGCTGAAGAATTTCCATTCGACTTAAAATCAAGATTAAGTTGAAAAATAATGACTCCTATTAAAATGACGGTGACAGTCAGGACCACAAACGTTTATCTTCCTTAATCCTTTTTTATTATCAAGTATTCAATCAACTTTCATTGATTATTATTAGATGCATTTTTCAATGTTTAAGTTAATCCTGTTTAATAAAAAGCAACTGGTATTTGTATAAATTGGGTTGTCTTCAAACAGATTAGGTAAATATTATATAATTTTCACAACCGACTACTCTATACTTTTGTTTTTTTGTAAATACCAAAAAGTAACCATTTGGTAATTAGAAATGATTATCTAGTCTAATACCTTTTCAAAGCTGTTGGTTTTAGGAACCAAAACTCGATGACGTCACCACTCTTGGGCTTTATTCCTACAAACATAGATCTCCCTTCGTAGGCCATCTCAACGGTGTGGAAAGGCAGCTGCGTTACGTCACATCGGATGTGTTTCAGCAGAGGATTGGAGTGTGGAAAGAACTGCCGGCCGTTTAAAAATTTTGGGTCCTATAAAAGTTAGTATGATTAGATAAATCTGAGTGTTGAGAGAAATGGAACGTAAGGATAGCAACAACGAATGACGTAAGACGTTAAACGACGTTCTGTGTATAGTAATTTTGTAAATAGTTTTCATGAATCCAGAGAAGATCCAGCTTTTTTTAAACCCTTCAAACTAAGGTTTAAAAACCTAATAACTAATGAGTAAAATAAAATTCTTCAGATTAAATAAGCAACTGGCTGGGGTGCCCCCACCCCCTCTCCAAGTACAACACCGACCGAGAACCTCAACGGGAGTCCTGTGAGCAATTTCAAATGTGCATGCTAGAGTGACTTATTTATATAGGTATAGCCCAATTGACAGAGGGACAAGTCTGGATAAAAGAAGTCATTCTTCCAATATTGTTTGTCGACATCAATACTTAAACTTTATCTAAAATATTATATTAGCACTCAAAAGTGGAGCCAAAGTTAAAAATACCTTCGATATAGGTACATTTTTCGGCCACTGATTTCCACATTACTACCAAATTTCTACTCAATCATTACCGTAGTTTTATAGCAAAGTGGCTGCGGTAGACGGACGGATAGACACGTCAGTGATCATTCAACGGTAGGTACCATCTTTGCCTTTAGAGGTATAAAACTAAAACGACTAAAGGTCAAATTGAATTCAAGTTACAAATAATACAAACGTGGTAATACAAATCATATTAGCTGAGATATGAATTGCTCTGTTTACAGGCATTCTGTGTTTCAGCGAAATTGAAAGACAGTTCACTAAAAATCGGAGTTCTGCCAAGAATCACGGCAAGCATTTTATATTGCTACGGTGGGTATGCCCGGTTTTTTTTCCGATAAAATCTTTTAAAGGTTGAAGAATGCACTCAGCTCGAGTCTAAAGTGCGACGGGGCGTAGGAGTCCTCCAAAGAATATATTCAAAACCAGGAAATCACTATTAAAGCGTATCTACAACAGACATCCTACTATAATACATTTGTAGACTAAAAAATCTATAGACCAATAAGTATTTCAAATTTATAAATAGAACAGATCATATAAATGTATAGTGCGATGATATGCCGTAAATGCAGTTTAAAAAAATATTTGTGCTATAATACTGAGTACAGATTCCTTTTGAACTGCAGGAGCGGTAATTTAAGCAATATTCACCGTTCCTGAGGTTTAAATTTCAGACAAAACAAAGCTACCAACAATACAAATCCAAAAAATGTTTTAGCACCGAGTACAAATTCCATTTGAACTGCAGGAACTGCAGAATGTTGCTAGTAAGTGGTGTGTTTACGGGTGGATCGATATATGAGTCTTGGCGGGTGTTACCTGCACTTTTCCAATTTTACCCGGCAGAGAAGAGTACAGTCCGATGTGCCGAAATATAGCAGTGGGGTATCTCTTACGGATTTTTGCTAATGCATCAATACAGTCATTCTAAAAATTGCAAATGTTGTATATGTATGAAATTAAACTTAACTAGATGCTTGGCTAGCTCATGATTGATCATTTCATAAATATAAGTCGGAACCGGTTGTGATGAAATGGATTTTATACTATCTATAATAATCAATATAAATATAGAAGTGTATCTAACAGTTCAACATATACTTGGTTGGTATGGTATGGGATTGTTTAGTAATTCATAGCTCTGTATTATTAAACGGCACTGTTCAGTGGAACCGCGATAATCTGACAAACGTTTTGCATGGCCGTGTTGAACTATCGAATTTTTCGCAATATAGGGTACTACGGCAACAGCCCTCTATAGGCCGGGTTAAAAAAAGTAACTTGTAATGGTACAAATTACAAATATAATTGATGACGACACTCTATATTCTGACTTAGTAAATTAGACAGCATAATAGAGGGCCATGTTTTATCAATTCAATTATATAACAACCATAGCAGAATAAACTCATTTAAATTCTGTAAAGGGTCCTGGGAATAACTTAAAAACATTAAGTATTTCACCACTATATTTGCTTCATATTCATTAGGCTAAGCTTCGGTAGAACTGGCGTTTCCCGTCACGGGAAACTACCTTTTGTAAACGAACATATTCGACCGAGTTGTACATCTTTCTAGTGTTCAGCAAGTCTGCCTATCTGACTTTCGTAATACTTAAGTAGGGGAACTCAAAAAGTCCATGAGCAAACGAATGGTTTATATGAACTTACATGTAAGTATTGGGTTGTATGTTAATGGACAGAATAAAAATTGTCTTAAATAATCTAAAAAAATAAGAAAGTTAATTTTTACCGAGTTCCTAGTCAGGCCACAAACTTTGTCCTTCAAGTAGTTCTCTATAAGGAAGTCCAGTGGCATATTATGGTAAAACAACTGCAGATACTGGAGGAAGTGGCCGACATTTGAAGACCTGAACAGTTTTCCGAGGGACCCGAAGTAATGAGAAAACTCGATTAGAATCCATTCTGGCTCCTTGGATGTGCAAAATGTGATGTACGTCTTTAGATCCTGTTAAATATAAGAATAATATCTCAATATATTTGCATATTCATAAAAGACGTCTAATGTATTTTCGATCTGTGCCCTAACGTTATTGCAAAATCAAATTATGGTACTATAAATAACTCTGCGCAGGGAATGTCTTAGGCACCGTCTCACCATTTGGGCGAGGACAACACGTTGTGTGTGAGGTTCTCAGGACCCTCTAAAACGGAGAACACCCCTCCGGCGAAGTTGGAATGGCCAGGGTATACCCACTAAACCCCGCGGTCTTAATCATAATAGTGATCGTGAGACCTACGACAAAAGCTACCTACCATAGCTTCACCGGCGACGGCCTACGCCAAGCGGCGGGCTCCACTTGTTTATCACAAAATCTGGGCAAAACATTAAATCAAAGTGAAAGTTTGTTTTTGTGCAAATTCTTGTAAAGAAAACCTTTCGATTAAGTTTACCATATTAATTCAAGTTTTGTCTGATACTATTGATGTATATTGTACACACATGATTTTTGGAAGCCGTGAGTAAGACTTTTTGAGCAAAACATTAATCTATTAAAAATAAACAATCCGGCAGAGAATAACTGCACACATTTCACATTTAAAGCTACGATCTAATTTGCTAAGCTGTGTCTGCGACTAGGGATTGCTATCCGGCGTCATTTCAATCCGGCCGGATCTAACCGGCTTTCCATTAATCCGGATAAAAACATTGCCGAGTCGATGGGGAACCGGATATAGTTACACGAGTTTAATGGATGAAGCCGCCTCTGCACAGGACACCGTTTTTATCAATCATTTCACTTGAACGATGTAATTTGGGTGAAATAGTACCTAGGTGATTAAAGGCATTTTATTTTCTTCGAACTAGTAACATGCGGGGTGGCGCAGCAGTGTAGCAGACCGGGCTGACATGGAGGCAAACGACTCGAACGCGTAAAACGCGTAAAAAACCGTTAAGCTTTAGTGAGCTAAGTACCTAATCATGCAACAGCGCTATCATGTTTTATTAAAATGCAATCACCTGATGATCCGGCACCACTAAACCACTAATTCTGGATCCGGTATATTGGTACTGGATCAGGAAACGTTTACTGATTCAGGGTCCACAGGCATACCAGGCCAGTTATTCTTGATTACAATTGCTTGCACTCTGCACCGCGACTGTGCACTACGCGTAGAATTTCATATTAACCAAAACCAATATCGCCATATTCGTTGTTTCTGGTTGTTTTATTAGTTATCTTCAAGGTCCCCTAGATAATTTTAACTATTTTTATTTAATTAAATTTAAATCATTTTGAGAGACTCATTTAAAATAATATCAACTGAAACTGTATAAGTACTTTTTTATTTTTGCATTAAAACCTTAATTTATATATATATTTTCAGCTATCCTAAATAAGGAAACTGGTAAGTAAAATTCTAGCTAATAATTGTTTAATGACTTCACTTACCTTATAAGTGACACTCAATTCTTTTAATACTCTACCCTAGATCAGGCCTCTATTTTTTATCACTTTTAGAGGACGGTTGAAAAATCAGCCTTAATCGGATTAGTATGTGGACTGAAATATAACATTAGTCCATAAGTTTTTTTCATTAGTCCAATTTAATTGATTGACTCATTGATAGACACGAACATCAAGCCTGACCTAATTAGATTACTTATTTAGCTCGCCTTTGCAGACTAAGTTATGATGATCAAACAATTTTTTTAACCTTAGAGAAATAGCAAAATAATTTGTCTTTACTCTGCATAGTTAAAAAGAAATTGCCGCCACAAATTAACGAAAATATATACACTTTCGAGCCTCAACAACTACTTTCAACGTAATACCTAATTTTTTATTACCTAATTTTATTAATTTTATCGAAGTACAGTACTCCTTTGATATACGATACGCAGAATAAAATAATGCACATGCATATTGCAATTTCAGTATTACTATTCAATGAGGATTTTCTAAAATATTTCCTAAGCGGAATGGCTATATGCTCACAAGAAAATGTAACGCTATATATGGCAAATCACAATGCGACTAATGGAATATTGAATTACCGACGTATTGAAGTTTATTGGGTAGACATCGAGCTAATGTTATAGTCAGAATTGGAGATATATTCAAGATTCATATATTCATATAATATATTACGCTACTGGCATGGTGTAGAATGGTGACCAATGGTGTATGAAACATTGAGTTTGTGATTGTGTAGACTTGAGCTAACCATTTGTCACAATCCAATCTAACCTAACTTCATTTCATTTGCTCCTTCAATTATGCTTCGGGGATCGCAGATGGGATTGTGTGTATCCTGATAACGTTAGTTATATTATAATAAATTTCCAATTTAGGGCGCTCTTTTAAATGAAACATGTGTTGGAATGTCCATATAATTGGTTTATGTCCGTTCAGTTACTGACAGGTCTGGCACGAAATAATCCGGAGTCGAATCCAATTTATTTAGATTTGCATCGTATGCGGATTGTCAACGCTGGTGCATGATCTTGTTATCTTTATAAGTGAAGTATCTGTATAAATCCCAGTTTACTCGGAACGTATTTTACTCGAGTTCAAACGCAAAGGGCTACCGAGGATATGAAGCAAAATAAAAAAACAAGTATAGGGCTGCATTTTTCAGCTCCGCATGATGCGAAGCTGTATGGTGCTTTTGTATTGTTGATATAACAATGCGTATAAAGTGACTGAAACACAAGGCTGCATCTAAACATATTAATTTCAGCGCGTATATTAAATTCAGACGATTCCCGTGATAGGTGTCAATACTCATTTTCATGCATCGTACTTTAAACGAATCAAAATATTTAGTTTCAACATATTTAACTTTATACGCTAACATTATTGTAAAAAATCAAAGTAATATCGGTTTATTAATGTAAGCGCGATTTATCAATTTTCTTGTTAAATTTACTACTAATTTAAATTAATTAAAAATAACGTATGAATTGCATACTACGGGAATCAGAAAGTTTACTTACTCCACAGAGTAATAATATACTACGTACAACAGAGGGTCCCTGCTCATACTTGAAAAGTAACACGAGCCGTCACCCTCCGGACGGGGATCCAGAGGGCGGTGTGTCGGACTCGAACCGACTAAACCCCAAGGTGGCCTCCATCGGCGCAGTTCCGGAGGAGCCGGTATCCCCACTGTCGGGACTATACAACAACTCCTCCGGTAGTGCGCGTGCCGCGCTGCGCGGCTCACCTCGCGCGGCGGTGGTCGATGCTGTGCAGCCCACGCCATCAGTCGTCGGATGCACAGCACCGAGCACGCGCGCGCGTCGAGACATGCCAGGCCACCCAGCATGTCTCAACTACTCCGCCCAGGATTCAGACGCCGATCGTCCCCGAGACCGGCGTCGTGGGCCCACTCTCGCGCTGTGCCCTCTGCTAAGTCAGAGGGCACGCGGAGAGCGTCTCGCCAGAGGGGGCCGCCTTCCACCCGGCGACCCAAATTGAGGGCAGAGCCCTGTCGTCGCGGAGGGAGAGCATCGAGACGCTCAATCCCTCCGCGACCCACCACGACGCGACCCAGCGCGCCCCTGTCGGGTTGCCGAGGATAGGGAGGCGAGCAACGAAAACACTCCGCTCCTCCTCTTCCTCGGCAACCCTGGTCCGGCTGCGGAGGTTACAGCCGGACCGCCGCAACTGCCCGTATGCCATTTGTGCAGTCGCGGCTCACCTCGGGGTCCCTCTTCGCTTCAGCCCTGCCATGGCAGGGCCTACTGAGCCCCCCCGGTACGACAAACCGAGGACCCCGGCGGGGGGGATACTTGAAAAGTAACTGCTATAACGCGCGCAAGTACAGCGACAGTGATGAGTAATTGGAACAGCAAAGTTTAGTCTGTTTATCTATACTTATAATAAATCTATAGAGAGGTCAATTCTGTACATGAAATATATTTTCAAAATAACTATCAGGGGATGATTAGAGATCGAAACTGATGCCAAAAATGCAATCAGTAAAATTTTTGTCTGTCTGTCTGTCTGTATATTCCTTATAGAAACAAAAACTATTCAACAGATTTTAACGAAACTTGGTACAATTATTCTTCATACTCCTGGGCAGGTTATAGTATACTTTTCATCACGCTACAATCAATAGGAGCAGAGTAGTGAAGGGAAATATTGGGAAAACGGGAGAAGTTACTCCATTTTTTAAGCTTCCATCGCGTGTGCAGCCTTAATGGTTAAAGTTACATAGAAAACATGTATGACGGAATTGTCTTTATAATATTAACCATAAACGCGGGTGACACCGCTGGCACAGCTAGTCAGGAATAATACAAGATGCCGCTACAAGCACTGGTTAGTTGTTTCTTAGTAATAATACGCCATATGTGTAAAATTCATGGTTTTAAAACAAAGATTATTTTGGTTTGATTCTGAAGAAAATATTTTATATTCATGTTGTTCACCTAAATTTTATAAATTATCTAAGAAATGACGTAAAATACTTATTTTATGATTTTTTTTTTAAAGTGAAATAATAACGTTTTTAATCGGTTTTATCTTCAATCTCTCAATCAGTCTAAATAATGCCAGTAGCGACATCTGTCTGTGTCAAGTCTATACGAAATCTAAAATGTATGTGACTGACCAGCCATGCTTACTCATAGAGATTGACACTACTATTCACATCACATCATCAATCGATATGGCAGGCATCTTGTCATCGAGTTAGGATTTTTACTAAAGATATTTTAAAAGTGTACATTTCAACCGAAGAAAAAATCCGAACGTAGTGAAAACAAAGAAGTGTCCCATAAGACACAAACAAAAACAAAATATCTTTATTTCGATGACTCCGAGTCTTCCAATCGCGTGCGCTTATGATATATCTGCATAAATTTACGTGAGAATACCAGTATTAATAGAGCCAACAAATAAATCATAGTTTCAATGGATTTAAAATAAATAAGTAAATAAAAAAGTCGATTTACTTGAATGCCCTAGAACTTTTTATCGAATTGAAAAAAAAATCGAATGGCTATCATACGGATGCGTAACTAACGTAACGTCAAATTCAAAGTGTCACGGAACTCATCATAAGTGAAATGGACTTTAGTTTGATGCACGTTGAGTGAACAAACAGTGTTGGTGCCATCTGCGCCGGCGGGACACAATTTGTTAATGCAACAATAAAGCTTGGAAAATGGTTGATAGCTCTTAGGCTGCAAACTGGACGACGACAGGGGCGGGGCGGGCGGCTAATTAGTTTGTATTAATACAAACTTAAGCATTTCTATCAAGCCGCGCGAGCCACCGCGCCCGCGGGCTTCAAGTTTGCGGCCGTAAAGGGAACATATACCTTCATATAGTTTTCCGTAGCCGTCACATCATCTTCCATCATCAAGTAATAGCTGCCCTTGGTATGACCATAGGCCATGAGGTACAACACGTCCAATACTTCTTTTGTCCTCCATTTAACTCGTTTAGGCGAGTCGCCAAGGGATGGGGGCAGTGAACTCCAATTGGGATAGTAGGATTCAGAAGGTGCAATAACTTCTATTAGACCATTTTTAACTTGTTCTGGAAATCTAGAAAACAGTAACGTAAGCATATTTATTTAATTAATTCAAATGCCCGTTCATAAATTCAAATCACATATGAAAACATTTTTCATGAAAAAGGGCTATTATAGAATTGAAGACTTTTTCAATGACAGGAATCTGCAGTCTGCGCTCTAATTCTTGCATGGTCTACTCTCCTATTGTAATGTATTACATTCATTATATTTGAATTATATAAATTTGTAGAAGTAGATATAAAGTAGCATTGTTATTGTATACATGGCGATTTAAAAGAGTAACTACCGAGTTTCTTGCCGGTTCTTCTCGGTAGAATCAACGTTCCGAACCTGGCGGTAGAATATTTATTTTGTATTATTATGACTATTCATAAGTGCTTTTGTGGAGCCTACATGAATAAAGATATTTCTATTTCTTTCTATTTCTATTAATTAAATTTACCAACGACACATATTTATTCGGAGTGACAAATGTTAAAAGTTAAGTTTAATTTCATTATGTTAAACACATTCTAAAACCTAACTTACATACAGACATGAACTAATAGAACAAAACGTAAGCAATATCAAAATCAGTTCTCAACTTATTTAAGTTGAATTGAGCGATTGATTTCATAGAAAGTCCAAAATGAACCAAACTAAATATAGGCCAGGGCAAGCCTTTGAAAATGATAAAGATTTCGCAAATATTTTTGGGTTTTGTAAAAAAGTTAATACAAAATTTGTACAACTTCTTGACTTTGCCATTGATTTTTTTTTCGAAAGGAGTTGAAGTTATTCTGGAAATCGCGATAAACCGTTTTTAACCCTTAAAAGTTCACGCCCTTACCCGTCCGGACCTCAAATCGCCCGTAATATATACTTTCTTCCTTTTAATATGGGGTTAATTCTTTCTAAATTTTTGATCGGCCCTAGCCTGGTCAATTATGAATGTGAATGAAAATATTAATTCGACCGTTTAAACTTTTTAGACAAATTGCTTACGTAGAAAGTACAACGACATAAACACGAACACACATCGCAATTTAAACGACTTCATTTTTCCGTGGAACATAAATGGTGGTGCAGTTTTGATCTCGTTTACAGTAACGAATTTCTATTTTTAATTAAACGTATTTTCTTTGACGTTGAATGTACCAAAATATTTATAGTCTATAAAAAATAAAAGTCATCCTCTTCCCTCATCAATAGGAGGACGGTATTATTTTCAAAAGGAAAGATTATTCGTATTTCTGTCGGATTGGAGAAATACGACTGTAAAGTTTTAGTCGTTATTAATGAATAGTAATAATAAAAATAAATACTGCGACATGATTGTTTGGTAATATAGGTAAAATACTGAAATGATAGGAAATTTATATAAAAACTTACTCTTTTTCAACAGCCCATGTAGTATTGAGGATATATTTGAGATCTGATTCACCCACCAGTATGATTATAAGGGTAGAATTTAGCTCCTCTTTTGAAATACCAGTAACTAAATCCTGTTGATTAAGTTTCAGTCCCTTGCACCAAGGTTAAATCAGTCATTTGAACATAAATCAGAAATGGAAGCATAATTACCTTCATTGTCCCTATTAAATAAGATTCCTTGTCGCGCTTGACATTCGTTATACCAATTACAATATCTACTAATTCCCGGTTGCTTTTCATGTGATACAATGGCAGAAGTCTACGAGATTCTCCCTTTATATGAGGTAGAATGAACTCTGATGTGGATAAAGGCGTTAAGTCTACAAAGCCCGTTGCTGCTTTCATTCCTGTAAGTGCGATAATGGCTGTTATTATCTTGTCTATTACTAACCCACATTTAGTTATTTTAGACTAGCTGTTGTAGCTGGCTTTATCAGTGTAAAATTTAAGAAAATAATATTATTTTAGGCTTGCATCCTCTTTTTTACAATTTAAATGTATAGAAAATATAAACTTGTTACACCTTTTATTTGGTACGTAACGTAGGATAACCTTTATTTAGTCGTAGTTTCTTGTTTGAAACCCTATTTCACTTTTCTCATGTATGATAAAATGTTACGAGATCTCTTGCTGACTTTGTATCCCGGGCTTCAAGAGTTTTCTTTTCTCATGTATAAGATATGGACATGGATAGGTAAGCAAAGTTGGATGTATCTGGGTGTTTGTTGAAACAAACTGAGTTAAAAGTTAGCTAGACAACTAGTAGTTAATGCTAAAGCCTACGGTACTTGCTTACGTACGTAAGTTGGTAGGTACGAACCAAAATAATGCTCAAAAGTATAGGACAGAAAATGTAAGGTGACTTTGAAACGAATCATATCAAATATTACAAGGTTACCACAATTGGCTACATCTATAATTTTGTATAACATGACAGGACGTCATGGTATACAAAAAAAATTGCGTATGTTAAATCCTAAACGTTTACCAATTTTTTCGTAAAGAAAGATTTTTCTAATGTGAAAAGAAATCCACCAGTGATCTGAGAAAACCTAAAGCGACGTGAACTTTTTTCAGAAAAAGCTTTTTGCACTGAGTTATTTAGTTAACCAATTGGTATTCCACTACAGGAAAACATTATATACTGTAAAAAATAAAAGGGAGAAGTACCTGTCATATTCTTTAGTAAGCCCTGTACATCAGATACTTCAACAGTGTGCGGTAAATCATACCTCATGGTAACCGCTGATACATTATGCTGTAACACATGTGTGTTGGTATGCATTGAAATTTATCATTTAAATTACAATGTCATATTTTATGTAATTATTTAAACATATTCAAGCACAAGCTCGATGGCGCATGCGGTAGTGACCCTGCCCCATGCGCCAAGAGTTGTGGGTTCGATCCCCACCCAGAACAAACATTCGTGTGATGAATACTTGTCTTTGTTCTGTGTCTGGGTGTTAATATCCAATATTTAAGTATATACATATTTGTAATACCACTGTTGATTCTGATATCCGTAACACAAGTGCTCAAGCTACTTACCTCGGAGTCAGATCAATGTATGTGATGTAGTCGGATATTTATTTATTTATTTATTTATTCCTTGACACATAATATATAGTCACAGTTTAATATGTTAGTTAAAAAAAAAAATATAATAATACCTTTAAATGTTCAACTTTTTCTTGACAAGCCTGGTAAAGAAAACGAACACGACTCAATTCTGCACGATAGTGAATAATTTGTGCTGAAAATACATAAAGTAATTAACGTATTGTTACACATATGCAGTTGCTGAAACTGTATGGAACGCAATAAAATAAAGATCATTGTCAGACAAATATGCGTACTTGGGTAATTTTACGACTAAACATGACCTCGAAGATAGTTAATTTTATAACGCAAGCAACAATTAGAGCAATGTGCCTATTCTATAACTGTATATTCATACAAGCCCTGTTTTAATGTACACCCATAGGTACTACCTGACAAAGTTATTCTTGTAAAAGTATTAACATGTGTATTAGAAGCATGTCTGGTCAGTCACATACATTTTAGATTTCGTATAGACTTGACACAGACAGATGTCGCTACAGGCATCATTTAGACCGATTGAGAGATAAAACCGAATAAAAACGTTATTTTTTCACTATTATAAAATGATTTTTTCATAAAATAAGTTATTAACGTCCTTTCTTAGATAATTTATTAAATTTAGGTGAAAAACATGTTTATAAAATATTTTTTCAGAAGTAAACAAAAATAATCTTTGTTTTAAAACCATGAATTTTAAGCAGATGGCGTATTATTACTAAGAAACAACTAACCTGTGCTTGTAGCGGCATCTTGTATTATTCCTCACAAACAGACTAAACTTTGCTGTAGTTCCAATTACTCATCACTGTCGCTGTTCTTGCGCGAGTTATGGCATTAACTTTTCAAGTATGGGCAGTGATGTATGTTGTACGTAGTATATTATTACTCTGTGATTAGAAGTACTAACCACAGCCCCCCAGGGATTAAAGATCGTGTCGGTATATCTACCTATTAAGATAGGAAAATAAGTATTCGAAGGGCTGAATCTAAAAAAAATCGTGCATATTATTTGATGTAAGTAGCCGATAACTTGAGAAGTTTATCCACATACATTTATGGCTGTTCTATTTAAGTATAACACGACTGAAGTAAATAGCGAAAATCGCGCGGAGGACCTCAGAGTTAAATTTAAAATAAGATTTAGGTTTATTTAGGATAGTGTGACACCGTGAAGCACCGTCTTATCCATCAAAGTCCAAGAACATCTCGATAGATCACATATGAGTGTGCGAACAATTTTTTTTCTGTTTTTTTGGGCTTTTTTAGAAATATCATTTATGGATACATTCACGTTTTATTCAAATAATCTAATACGATTTCATAATTATCGGCGAGGTATTTACTAAAAAACGAACTATATTGCGGATTTACAACATCTGTAAAATAATATATTAGATTGTCTACCTATCAATTAAGCTCTGATAATTTATAAGTGTTGCTATTATGATAACATGCATAGTACAAGTATGTCTAGTAAAAAAAATGCTTTTATGAACAAAGAAACCAAACTTACTTGCTCTGTAAAAAAACACAGTAAACAGCCCTGAAAATATCAAGAGTGTAGTGACGAACCGTTTATTCATCACAACTTGGTGCTGCTGGTCACCACGACGGGCCCACGGAACAGTGGCAAACTGAGGTCTCCACATCTGAAATCGTTTAGACCTCAAAATTGTACGGCCATTCAAAGGATATTAATGAATTGGGAGGATAAGCAATGATGTGATTTGGACTAAACGTACTGGTATACTTTATCAAGATTCCATACACAATTATTTATGATATATCTTTAGGGTACGGAATCATTATAATGTAAGTCCGTCCGCCAGTCTGCCAGGGCTATACGGAATAGGAAGACAAATGTGAAATAAAATTAAAAATAAATGTGAACCCCATACAAAAAGACCAATGTTTCGGCATTAATATTAGTCATTCCACCGTGGTACGAAACTTTTTGCTCAAGTATAGGATCCGCACTTAGTTATCTGGCTTTTATATTATTTTATTCTATTCTTCATAAATAAAAATTTAACTAAACTTCACGCCACTTCCCTAGCGGGGAAGATTCATTATAATATATATATTATATTATTATTCATTATATTATTCATTATTTGAAATGTAAATTTGTTAAATGTATAAAACTGACACATAATAGTATAAAAACATCTATTTGGTATCTACATAAAAATGGTTATATGGTTTAGACGTCCATGTTTTAACCTGGTATTGTGGATCTGCAGAATTAATTAAATTTCTCGTTCTAACTCAATCGATTCTGTTTAAGGAGTGTTTGTGGACAGTGGATATCTCCAGTTACTAAGCAACTGGAGTAGGTTTGTACCATTGGTATAACTGTGGAGTTCGAAGTACATATTAAACCCATATATTATGGCTTATTTGTGGCCAAGCCTAGTGCGTACGACGTAATTGGTGCATAGTATTCACACCTCAATGGGCTTGAAGATTTCTCTTTATATACATGTCTAACAACAGCGCCATTATTACAAACAACAGCCAAAATAGCAAAAAATTCCCTCTTCGCCACGAGTGACTCACAAATGGCCTGCAAAGGGAACGTACCTCCTTTTCGTCAGCTTATTCCACAACGTCTCTTCGCCAAACTCCTAGACTCCCCCGGCTCCACACGAGCACTTTAAGTACTACGAGATTCTCTTTCACCATCGGAATTTAGTCCGTAAAGTAGCTAGAGTTATTTAATAGTGTTTGTACTTGTTCTATTGCATTACGGATTTAGATCCTCTGTAAACTCGCTCTTTCTTCTCGTTTACTTACATACTTGTAGAATTTATAATTCATGTTGGGAACTCTTCATGCTTGTATGCGTTCAATAGATCTAATAATCAGAAATCAGAACAAAATACATAAAATATCTAAAAAACTATTAAAATTTAAACATTTCTGATCTGTTTTTGTAGACCATAAATTACAAACAAACTTATTGTCATTAAAGAATTTTTGGTCGGTTTTGTCTCTCAAACTCTTTATTCTAATAGGGAACGTGCACCAACTATAGGGGGCAGCACTAAATCAACAAAAGAGACACTATGCGGACAGTAAAGGAAGCTTTCAGACCTGTCATCGTACTGTGAATAATGTAAACAAAATTATATCTTCAATTGCAATATTTTTTATATGATAAAAATTATAAATAACGCTCGACAGCGTAGCCAAAATATGTGTAAATGTCAAAAGTTCTTAGAGGCGGACCACGTGTTGAAAGTTAAAGAGTAAATAAACGAAGTAAATAAGGCTTTTAGAACTGGAAAAATTGTCGCACAAACTAAAATATCGAATGTTTACGACGGGAATATAATGGCAGAATATATTTTATTACTGTAGTTATCTATTTTTGGCCTTTTTCACATAACCGTGGCATAAGAATGCTATTCCTTGGAAAGTAATACAAATTTTGCTCCAGACGATATTTTTAGCATTGGTGCATCCGGAATAATAAAAATAAGTGAGGTGGTAGCTCATTAGCAAGGACACGCGTCTTATACACAAGGGGTGCGGGTTCAGACGCGGACACGTACCTTTGGAATATTCAAATCTATGAACGTATTTAAACCACTAGCTCGACGTGGAGGTACAAAACGTGATGAAACCTGCACATACAACTATATGCATGTGTTACCATAATCCTTATTTGTCTGGTTCCCCTATATAAAGGTTACGGTGTGTTTCAGATAGGCACTCGCTTCGATGTAATAACCAAACTCGCTAAATCCTGAATCATGGTGTAAGCACGGGATATAAAGCTAGGGAGATGGTGATTGGTGCATCCAGAAACATAACAATACATTATAACTAACTAGAATAATAAATTTCACTATTAAAACTAATTCTGTTTACTTGATAAAAAAATCAATCTCAAGTATTCATGGCGTACAAAGGTCCCATTGACGGCACCAGTTGTCAGCACCGTCGTCGTGCACGTTCCCTATAGCACATGGCATTTTCTAAAACCCCGAGTCACACATCCTCCTCTAGCGGAGTCCCTGAAACTATTATTATTGTATGTATAAGGATAACCGCACCCCCTAAAGAAAATCTCTTATTTTCATTACTATAAATATGTTTCAAATTACCCATGACCTTTTTTATACGCTAAACTATTAAACATTGATAAGGAATGAATAAAACTAAAAAATGTGTTTGTAAATAATAATTGATGCGCGTTTTAGATTAATGATTAATAATAAAGTCCCATTTTGGTCTGATATTAAAAAATACCAATTTTCAACAAGTTTCAAGTGTTCCTTGCCTATGTCTTAAAAGGCAAATGATGCTGGATCGGGTATCATGACCAATGAGATCACGTAGGCGACGAGATAGCCACATATCACAACTTTTTCATAATTTTCCATCTATCCCACCTCAACCAATTCTATTTTTTGTTGAATTTGGTTTCTTTGGGGATTTCAGGCATGTGTTTAATTTGAGGACACAGGCAACTCTCATCTACGTCAAAAGGAACATTAGCGGTGTCAAGCATATTAATGACACATCAATGTCTGGCTGCGTGTTTGGGATAAAAGTTGTCTGTACCTAAATTTTGATCAATATTATCTTTGTAAGGTACATTTCAGCAAGCCCGACCAAGATTTTTTTTATATAAACTTGAAACCTCTAACTATAACGCTTTAAAATGACGTACCTATTATATCAAATTTTATATTTACATACAAACTATCAGGTCTAGTTCAACGACGGTCTTAAGAGACGGTATTCCAAAATGTCTTAGGTAATTTCTTCTAGGTTATTTATGGAACCTTTGTGTAATTTCCCGCTTCAAAAGGCACGGTACCAATCAGCCAGTTTCTTTCTTATACTTTTTATGGACGGACACTCCATGACAGGATGTAATTGTAAGAATATATCGACTTTGATTACAATAGCTAAAACAATTTATTATTTATACAGACAGAAACAGACAGACTCTCTGTGTTTCATAGTTATAAGAAAAATCTCGCACGTATTTTACTGCTCGTAATTAAAAAAATTAAACGTAATTTTAAAAAAATTGTTGAAGCTTTCACAATAAATCACCAAAAAATTTTAACAGTTGAAAAAACTAATAATTGTATGTGTATCGAGAAACGATTACGGACCGTTGCTTATATCTTTACTGTGTGTTAATTTAAATAAAATATATGCTAATAGCGGTGCAACCTTTTTTGACTACCAGAGTTGTAGACATAGACATTTATCGACAGAAAATAACAAGACCACTGATAAGAACGATTTTAATAGGCCCATTGTCACGGATATATAATAGATAGTACTCCTTTTTCTATTGATCTGAGATAGTACTAGAAATATAGATAGATAGTACTAAAACCCGGCTTCGCTCGGGTGAAATGTGACTCATAATACACAATATGTAGGTACAAAATGTATGTAGATATTTCTGTAGTTATCGGTTCTCAAGAAATATTATATTTGATTGTGTAGGCGACAGGTTGTCACTACTTTTTCACAATTTTCAATCTAACCGAGCCCTGCTTTATTTTTGGCTGAATGTGGTTGAAGGGGCATGCTGCCCCTTTGACTCTGCCTACCCCTTCGGGGATTATGGGCGTGATGTTATGTATGTATGTAAGTATGTAAGAAATATTATAGACAAAGTAAGGCATATCATCGTTCATTGTGTTTAAAACTGCAAAAGTTTTTACATAAATAATTTTAATTTTAAATCAACTTTCTAAGTCTAAAGAGTCTAAAAGTCTAAAAAAAATAAATTAACAAATAGTTTTTAAGGTTTATTCTCTGTAAACCTCTTTGTTTTAAGCACTCAGTCTTTTTGCTTACTTTGGTAGGTAGGTTTTTTAATTAGCTAAATCAAAAAAATATTGAGAAGCTAAGTAAAACAATTGCAATTTTGCAATGAGTACTCAGCCGAGAAGTTCGCAAAGGTATCTACTTATACCCACCCCCCCGCCGGGGTCCGGTTTGTCGTACCGGGGGGCTTAGTAAGCCCTGGGACTTGGAACATCCAGGGCTGAAGCGAAGAGGGACCTTGGGGTGGGCCGCGACTAGTGTCTTGCCAGCCAGTCGCGGCACCGGCCGCAGCTTTGCCTGCGGCCGGACTTGGATTGCCGAGGAAGAGGAGGAGCTGGGTGTTGTCGTTGCACGCCTCCCTATCCTCGGCAACCCGGCAGGGGCGCACTGCCGTTGCGTTGCGGTGGGCGCGGGAGAGCTAACACTCCCGCGCGTACAGGGCTTCGCCCTCAATTTGTGTCGCCGGGTGGAAGGCGGCCCCCCCGACGAGACGCTCCCCACGTGTCCCTCTGGTATAGCAGAGGGCACAGCGCGAGAGTGTGCCCACGACGCCGGTTACGGGGACGATCGACGTCTGATTCCTGGGCGGAGAGGGTTGAAACGTGCTGGGTGGCCTAGCACGTCTCAACGATGCGAGCGTGCTCGGTGTTGTGCATCCGACGACTGATGACCGTGGGGTGCACAACATCGACCAACGCCGCACGAGGTGAGCCGCGCAGTGCGGCACGCGCACCTCCGGAGGAGCTGCCGTATAGTCCCGGCAGTGGGGATACCGGCTTCTCCGGAACTGCGCATCGGGAGGCCATATTGGGATTTAGTCGGTACGAGTCCGACACACTGCCCTCTGTTTCCCCAAACAGATGGTGACGGCTCGTGGGAGTTTCCCCAATTAAAAAAAAAAAACGTATCTACTCATAAAGAAATAATCATAAATATTCTCTATTAAACAGGTTTATTATCCGATAACGACATACCGATATCGACTCCAAAACTAACTGATTATTGTAAATATTTAAATACGTGTTTTTTGTTTGTTTTTTTTTTCATTAAAGCTTATTTTCTCTCATTTTGACATCAATTTGTCCTTAGTGTTCTTCATATTTATAACACCAGATAGCAGTGTCATAGATTTGCAGCGTCTAATAACCACACATTAAAGCCTTACTTAATTATATCAATATCTACTTACTATTTTCTTATAGCCATAGCCGAAATTAAGCTATATGTGTATTTCGAGGTTCGTGCGGCCGTCCCCTTCAGACTACCAAAAATTTGGTGCAGGTTATATACATAAACATATTGTACAAAACTCTAATTGATTGAGGGACTCCCCTAGTGGGCCTATGTGCACGCCCGTGTGTGTAGTTATAACCATAGATTTAGAATTTTTTGACTACGCAATAAATCTATGGTTATAACTAAGAATGATTATTGATTTCCGGAGAGTGGGTTATGAAAGAGACGCAGTTTTGATAAATAAGTAGGTAGGCAGGCAATCGTTTTCTTTCGTCTTTTGGATTGTTATATTTAAATAAGTACTTACCGACTTCAAGCTTTTATCGAAGATAATGGAGATGCTCAAACGTCTTTGAATATTATACACGATTGGGTATAATAGGTTATCTCTTGTTTAATAATATTTGGATTCTCAGAGTAAAGTGCGTGTTACACTCCATGAAAAACTGTCTCTTTGCATCATTCTTACATAATATTCACCGTGTACATACATCTGTGGGCACGGTATAGAGTACGTTTAGGTAATTAATTAATGTTAATGTAATTAGAAAAGTAGCTGAAAGATTATCATACTTGCAAAAAAATGCTTTGTAGTGAATTGCTCTATCCAACAACTCGTTACATTAGTTCTATCGTAATATTCTAAGGGTCCCATTATAGTGGAATCAATGGCTCTAATGCCCTCATCAATCTTTCTTTCTATCTACGGTCTGTGGGTCGTAGGTATACGTAAGAAGTATCTGTATTTTTCATTGTGTTCAACGATTTGTACCAAAGTGTCGTTCAAACGCAGGTTCCGTCCTTTGAGAGCCCAATTCGTTTGTAATCTGAATAAGTTTAGGAGTTTCGTCTCGACCCTCTTACATTTTTACATGCCTTCATAAAGACTGGCCTGGATATACGGAGTCGATTTCACTTAGATATATTGAATGCTGAAAACGCTTGAAAAGCTTCTATTGTAAGGAGCTTCGAACTAACTAAACTTCACGCCACTTCCCTAGCGGGGTATATAGTCCAGTCAATCAGTTTTGCCTTAACTGTATATGTAAACTTAGTTTTAAGGCCCACCAAAGTTTGAAGACTGGGATTTAAATTGCTAAATAAAAAAATAAAAAACGTCTAACGACTATTGAAATTATAAGAATGTATGATTTTTAGCAGAGGAGAAAAACGGTCTGCTGTACACGATTACTGCAGATAAAATATTATAGAACTATAATATAAGCTTATACTCGTATATTTATGTTTTGAGATTAAATTAAAAGAGTAACGGCCAATTTTGGCCGTTACGTTACGTTATGTTTTTTTCTCCAGTGTTTGAGTTGAATTGCAGCTATTTTCTGCGATTAGATACAAAATCCAGCTACAATGGTGAGTGTATGTATTGGTTTTATTTATTGTTTGGTAGACTTGACTTTTGTATTGAGAATTTATAAGAGCTTTTTTGAAGCGTGTTTAAATAAAGATCGTTTCAATTCATCTCAGTAGTCTTGTCACGGGAAATAAGTAAAATATGTGTAATGTCAATTTATATTAGATAAGTAACTGAAACTTCACGCCACTACATTAGGTATCTTCTTTATATACTATGTATGTTCTTGATAAACATATATATCTAAGTACTTATAATGAATGCAAGTTTTGAACCACAGGCCCCAATAAACCATAGGCCCAAACACTCACCATATCAACACGCCTGTAATTACATAGAGAAAGGATTACATGGAGTTTAAACTACAGTCCTAAAAAATTAAATTGGGTTAGATTCGATGCGCCCTGTATGACACTGGTGGGCGCTGTCATAAGCACCCGCTAGGCTGCGGTGTGTAGCGCATATTTTGCGGAGAGTCCCACAGCTTAAAACCCGCACCACGCCCAAAGCATGACCACCGTGAGGTGCAGTCCCATCTTTCCCACTGGGCATCTTAGACACGTGCCCAGGACTCCCGCGATCTAGTTTTTTTTTTTTTAGTTTAGTTCTAGATAATCAACGTATCAGCATTTATCATCCACGAACATATTGACCTCCATTTGGTTAAGGACGGCCCTGTGAGGTGGTTTAAATACTTGTGCAAAAAATCACAAGTATCATCCATCACCAACATAATCGCTAACCTAACACCCAATAAATCATTAGTCGTCTTTACAATATGCTAGGTAAGGACACAGTCGGCATCTACATTATTTTCAAGTGCCGGGCAAGCTAAATAAAATTCTTCACTTTTTATCTTGTAATGAAACCGTTGTCAACAATAGAAGCCCCACTTCCAAGACGTATCTGGGTTTAAGGTCTTTCTGAATACTTTGTCGCGTGTATCTGAGCGTCTTTTGAAACAGGTTTTCTTGTTTGTAAGAATATCAATAATACAAATTTCACAGGGTAGTGTTGCGTTATGCACTAAGTTTAGAGTTTTTTACATTCAGGAACTTTGAAGCTATTTTTAAACATGACCAAAGAAGTTTTGCATTCTAGTATTATTATTGGCATGATTGTACGTATTGAATTTAATAAATTAATATAATTTAGTGCTAAGCTTATTGGCGTGTTGGACATTTCTGTAAGCCAATAAATAAATAAATCAATTATTATGAATAAATAAAATAAAAAATGCAACGTAGGTATAAACCTATGAATACAAGCCTTAGCCGAAAAAAAAATCGAAAATGTTAATGAATTAAACTTTAATAAAATGTTAAATAAAAAGGTTTAATAAAATTTCGTGTCTACCTTACCTACGTAGTGAAATCTAAAAGAAAGTGGTATTCCCATCTATCGACAAAATAAAAAAGCAACAACGCAAGGATGGGTACTTAGTTTGAAAATTTACTATAGATGGCGCTATAATGTTGTAACTTGTAAAGTAATACTTAGTTCAGAGGTTTTCTAACAGATGGCTGGCGGTACAGCGGATTTTTTAAAATGGCTTTGGACTTTAATACAATGCTATTCTGATAGAAAGCGCTTTATTTCAGTTCAATGTTTAAGCTACAGATGTCTCTTTATTGTTGAAATAGAATTTAGTTTACACTAAAATGTTTTTTAATCTTACTTCTATGTAAAGTTGTTTCCTAAAAGTTCATCGTTTCGGTGAGTTTACCGGAAGAGAGTATCAACTCACCCACCCGGTATATATTGCCTAAATCAGGCCTCCGTCACTCGCTCAAGACCACGCGTTAAATGCCTACCGCTCGGCCTATCGTCGACGATACCACCGACAAAGGGCCGCCGAACGCCCGCCTGAGCACAGATAAATAAATGGTTACTCACGTACATAAGTAGGTACTTCGTTTGTTTTATTTGGTGTCGCATGCGTCCTTATCAAATGCTATGCAATTAAGTATCATCCTAAAATTTTATTAATATGATGTTTTTTTTACTGCCCTAAAAAGTAAGTAGGTACATAGACTTAAATATTATAACAATTTTAAATTTAAATTACATTTTGAACGCTATTGATCAAATATACAGTGACAAATGTTTAAATCAAACATGTTTTAATTATCTTTAGGATACAGCCTTGTTTATGTTTCTTTTATGGAATGAGCTAATTATTCATTACCTTTAAAGGTATTTTTTAGTTTAAGTAGTGCTCAAGAAGTAGTTATTTTGTAGTTTCGTCACTGCGTCATCTGATCATGGATGGAGTTCTACTCACACGCATACCACAGCGACTGTTGTTTAATGGTTTCCTTAAATAATCGGTGATTATTATTATTGTTATATAGATTATACTTAACAAATTTTCAGCAAATGAATTAATTTCGTTATAATTTACCTATTTATTTATACCAGACCCACATTGCTGCAATTAACTATTTTGGGAGCATGTAGGTGTATTACAACTTTTTCCGTTGCTTTGCTCCCGTTTTCCTTATGATAATTTATTAAAATTATTTATGCGATTTAGGATGTCTTCCACTAAAAAAAAATTAACAAAGGATTCCGACAACAGAAAAAAATGTAAATCATTTTATAAAACTAAAATATTTAATTGACTAATAAAAAATATGCTTTTTTCACAACATTCGTTTTATTACAATAATCATCACAGGTACAACCCTAGCGCATTCTTACGATGACGCGTTGGCACGTGGCTCGTACGGCGGGCAATGCAGTCTTGACTCTTTGTGCGCGTATTTCCTTTTTTGCGCATATACTTAATTAAAAGTTTGTTTTTAAAAAGTTTTTTTTTCGCATAACATCTATACATATAAGAACCGAATTCTTTTTTTGTTGGAAAGGAAATATCCCAAGGATGGTCTCATGATAAGGAAACCAGGATATGATGATGAAATCCCAGAGAAATCGAGGGAAACCTTCGAAAATCGTAGGGGCGACTAGTGCGTTTGTTATTTTTATCATAAGGTATTTTAAAGCACTGCAATTTTTTGAAGGTCTGGACTCTGGAGTCGATTTGATGATGAAGCCGATAAACTGTTGAGGGAACTTCTCGACGATTTACAGCAGTTACCTTGTGTTTGGGCTTGATTCATTTGTATTGATGAGAACTTTACACCTAGATGGCTTGTGACTGTCATTAGGGGTCTTATGATGAAGCAAGGGAACTCCTCAACGGTTTCTAGTAGCTACCTTGTATTCGGACTTAATTGATTTATGTTGATGAGAACTTCGCACCCATATAGGTTATTATAAGTGCTATTACAGGTCTGATCATGGAGACCATAGACAGTCGAGGGAATTCCTCAACGATTTACAACTGTTACCTTTTGTTATTGTACCTTACATCATACGGTTCAATATGCCAAAATGTTCAGTTCGTACGGGTTAGGTCTACCCATCACTTAAAATCGTTAAATAAAATATTTTTAACGAAAAAAACCGACTTCAAAAAAGAAACTAATAGAAGTAAATAAAAAATGTAATTAGGCCATAGTAATATGCATTTTAATACTTATAAATTTTAAGTCGGTACCAACCATGTAAATGCCTAAATTGGTATATATATAGGTACAATTTATCACTCAACTGATACCTACGAATATTAGCTTCAATTGTACCAAGTCATTGTTTAACTTGGCACCTACTTAAAAATTATAAGTATTTAAATACGTATTACTTACTTTGGCCTAAGTAAATTTATTTTTTAAGTTTAATAGTTTCATTTTTTTAATCAACATTTTGTAGTCCTGATACAACCACATATTGGTTATGTTATACACACACCTAAATGGTTTAATAGTCGAAGTATACTCATGTTTTTTTTTTCAATATGTGTGGTAGTATGGTGCCTATGAACAGACATATTCGTAGTAGCAGGTAGGAGTTCAAATAAAACATTGTTGTGTTTTTTAATTTTTAATATTGAACACCCAATACATGGCCTTAACCTACGATAAATGCAGCTGTAATTTAACTAAATACTTTAAATTTAGCAGAACTTAAATATATAATTATTAACTCTTTAATGGCAAAAGTCACAATAAACAATTTTCGTTGCAATCCGAATATATATAAAAAAAAACCAGGATCGGGTTTTTTCTAAATTGTATTTGAGCCTAGCAAGGAGTCATTAACCTTTTTTGTTAGTATGGAAAATCTAAGTCCCATTCGCAATTCGCAGTTTTACGCAACGCGTTTTGAACTGTGCTTTTATAATTCCACTAGATCTCTGCGGAAATTCCGCCATTTGTAAAAACGCACGAGATCTGAATAAGATGTATTAGACAGGTTCATGACTCAAATATAGGTACCATATGACATACAGAATGCTATCGGCTAAAATATGTATATACATAACCTTTTTACATAAGTACATAGATGGCATTACGCATCATTAAATACTTTTTTTTTATTTAACCTATTGTGTCCTATTGTGCTGGGCAAAGGTCTCCCCCAATTCTTTACACTTCTTTCTGTCCTGGGTCAGCTCTTCCGGAATTTAATCGACTCTTTGCGCCATCGTGTTGTTGGCCGGCCCCGACGCCTTCTCCCATCGGTCGGCTCCCAATCGGGGAAAATCTTTGCCCAGCGGTCTGGATGCATTCTGCACACATGACCTGCCAATTCCCACTTGAGCCTGGCAGCCTTTTTTCCTACGTCAGCAATGCTTGTCATGGAACGCAACGTGGTGTTACGTATATGCTCTTGTTTCTTGATGCCAAGTATGCTGCGTTCCATGGCTCTTTAACAAACCCCGAGACGAGTCCTCTGTGCCTTGGTAAGCGGCCATGTCTGCGCACCGTAGGTCAGTATGGGCAGGATGCACATGTCGATGAGCTTACGCTTCAGGGAAATTGGAAGATTCTCCTTTATTAGCGTCTTCATGGACCAGTAGCTTTTCTAGGCGTTATCAATGTGACAAACGACTTCTTTGTCATATCTGTTTTCGAATGAAACTACCTGGCCCAAGTAAGTCAATTCATTGACATAGCTTACAACCTGCCTGTTTACAGTAATTCTACGTTTGGTGCTGTTCGTCATTTACTGTGTTTTTGACCAACTCATCGGAAGACCGACCTCGAGACTCGCTTTGCTCAGGTCTTGGAGCATGAGTTCTAGTTCAGACGCTGATGTGGCAAAAAGGTCTATGTCGTCGGCGAATCGAAGATTCGTTAGACGTTTCGTACCGATTTCGATGCCGATTGTTGCCCAAGATCCAGCCAGTGTTTTAAAGATCTCTTCAAGAGTGCTTGTGAAAAGTATGGGAGATAGCGAGTCACCTTGCTTTACTCCTTTAGAAATGGCAAATGTAGGCCCAGAAGGAAGACTGTAGCTTAATATTTGCTGTGCTGCTATTGTAAATATTTTTAAATATCTATATACATACGTTTGGGCAACATTTTGATTTTGTAGAGCGGTGAATATGGCTGAATGTTTGAGGCTGTCAAATGCTTGCTGTGGTCAAACCTATATATTAATGGATGCTATATTCTTTGTGTTTTTCTATAATCTGATTAAGGACGTGGAGATGGTCAGTGGTGGAGAATTGTGCTCTAAATCATGCTTGTTCCAGGGGTAATGTGTGTCAAGATTTGGCGCTATGCGATTTTGTATAACCTTTATAAATTATTGGTATATATGTAAGAGACTAGACTATCATAGCACATCTAATTATATCACTCCCTTTTGATTGCGGTGCCATTGATCAAAATAGAGCATATATTAAATTGATATCCCCGTGAGTACATTACGTCATTAATCGTACGCAAAGTAGATAATGTCGGATGTATTTTCTTAGTTTTTGAGATTGTATGTATTTAAATTAGGAATTTTAACAATATCCATTCATCATTTATTGCATAATACCATCTATCTAAAATATTGTAGATCGATTCTTATATAATTGAAAGCGGGAGAATAATAAATACTAAAACATAATCTTTGGTTTATACTATGCTGACATTATTGTTATTTTTCTGAATTCTTCTGATGTTGAAATTTTGAGCAAATTTGAATTTATTAAATTTGAACGAACAAGCTATTTGTTGGAAGAATGCTAGGTCATTTCCAAAATATTAATATTATCTATGTATGTATATACTCATTTTAATCGTTTTGTTATTCCCACACCTTGTTCTAAACATAGTTACAATATTATTTATCTTATACATTAGGGTTAATACAATATATTCACATAGGCCTACCTAGCTCGCCCAGGAGCAAATAATTCTAGTTGTGCTTATCTCAGTCGTTTTGAATACCCATTTAATGGTTTTTAAACATCCTCCTCTAAACATCTCCTGGGTCATAACAGTCGTTATAATACTTAAAGTAGTAAACGAGTTCCTTAACTTAGCCTCACTAAATGCCTTTCGTAAAATGATAAGTTCTAAAGAAATATAAGCTGACCTCATTCATTATTTCTAGACAAACATCATGGTGTTATTTCTTTGTGTTTTATATGCTATTGTGCGAGGTCATTTGTTGCTATGTAATATAGTAAACTATGTCCACATATAACTAACACATACTTACACGTATAAGTCTATGTAGGCTTAGTTTAGCTTAAAATTTGACAGCAATGTAGTGAAGGGTAAGTAGGCAACTGCATTCTCGAAAAATTTCAAAACAATAAGATCTTCTCGAATACCCTTTCCAGAATCAATTTATATTTACTTGAACAACATTTAATAAATACAAATGAACTGCCTTCAAAGACATCATAAGACAAATAGAAAACATATACTACATCAGAAGTATGAAAATTTTTAGGTGCATTATACTATAATTTAACAAGTAAAAGGTGACACAAAAGTTGCCAGAGCTATTAAAAAAATTGTGCCATTAGAATACTCAATAGAACAAACAGTAACATTTAAAATGTAGGCAGATTATCATTTCCCGTCTGAGAAGTTATTAAGATGACTAACACATTTGAGCTCTTAAGTTTTATTACCTACAGTACACCAAATATCTTATTAGATAAACGATACAATTTTATACTTACGAGAAAAAGTGCTGTATTTGATTTTTACACTTACATAGCTATTTTCTACACTCACATAGGTTTTTATATAATATCGTCATTACAATTTATTATCCCTAGCTAGATTCTCGATCAGCACAAGCTAATCATGATAATAATTTTGAGCATTTACATTTTTTTTACTTCTAGTTTAATAACGATACACCTAAATCTAATAATCGTCAGAAAACAATGCAACAGTTTAAAAGTAAACGCATTCTCTAAATAATAAAAAAGTTTTAAGTGCGGCAATCATTTCAGCGATTATTATGATTATTGGTATATCGAATCAAATCGATAAGTTTCAATGTCGCAGTGATCTTCCTACGATAGTATACCTACTACAGCATACAATACGTTATCTATACGTTAGCTGCTTATAGGTAAGCCAAGACAGTCCGCTGTCGTTCCGTCACGATTTTTGCTTGAGGATAAGTATTAAGATGTGTTTTCTATCAATGCACTTAGTAAATGTATTGATTTTAAGCACAGAACAGAAAAAACTAGATTTTCAGGCTAATGTTATTTAAACGCAAGGGAAAAATATTTATTTGATCTGGCCATGTGATTTAGTATGACGTTCTTGAGTTCAATTAAATTACGGTTACTCATAATTAATTAGTTGGTGTATAAGATGATTGTGGTAATTAATTCCATTATAATCAATCGAATTAATTACCACAATTATCTTATACAGTGATATCAGTTTATATAGCGCGGTGAAGCATCGGACCTCGTGTGTAACTGTGTTTTATCTATTATCTTTCAAAAGACAACATTTAATAACATCAATATGGGGTTTCTTAGCCTTTTCAACATCAATGAAATCCTGGTGGCTTTTCTTATTCTAATCTTTATAACAAATAACAAGGAAATATCTATGCACAGTGCTTATCCGTAGAAACGCTTACAATATTTGAGCATATGCTTTCGGTGTGTATAGAGAGGATAGAGAATTTTGGTGTTTTAGGTAGTGACGTCTCTTTCAGCAATCTCTTATCATAATGAATAAGGGGATGTTATGCTTGTGTGTGGTGGTCAAACTCACTAAGTGATGATACCTGATCAGCAGCGATTACTTCGGCCGGTTCATAGAGGTAATATCACTACGGCTCCTGCTTGTAACAACCTCAGCATTCATTCATTGTTCACTGGGGTTCTACGCGTTTAGTCTACAAAAGTTCAAATTGGTGTAATCTGCAGTTTTCAAAGCTTTCATCATTGCCGAGTGAAATCCCAAAACGCTCAACGGCCTTTAGTAATTTTTGAATGTGATCTGGATCAGAACTTAATGTTATGAAAATGGTTTATACTGATAAAGACTGTCTAAATATTGCCGAGGTAGCATCTTGGAAGCCCGACCCGGTTACTAGTTTACATAATATAACATATTATAACAACAAATCGTATTATTCTCTAAATTTAACAATGCGTGAAAGAAGAAAGAATTTTAACGATTTAACAACGTTCCTCTTCCCCTGCTCTTGGTTGTTATGATGCAATGAAGTAGCTGAATATTTGCTAATAGAGATACTACAAACTTGACACGACATATTGATGAAGTGACTATGCTCAGGCTTTCCTTGCTGATAAGATGGAATTATACACATATGTCTAATTAGATAAAGCATAGCATAGCTGTAGTCGTTAAATGAGTTTGTTTCAAGGCGTAGTTCTTAGTTCTGCATGTAACACAACATTTAACAATATTGTCTGTACACTCGCGGACCAAAAGTTGGCTCAGATTATGACCAATATCACAACGACGTAATATATTGTAACAGTATATGTTATAACCGTATATATCATAATAACAATATTATAATGTAACAATTTCGACGGTGAACGGTTCGTTGAATCAACGAAAACAATTTTCTCATTACATAATAGGAAACTTGCACCCGACTTATAGTTACAAAATAATATTATATAATTGTAAAAAATAATAAATATTTAAACAAAAAAATACATAACTAACTAACTAACTAACTAAACTTCACGCCACTTCCCTAGCAGGGTAGGCAGAGAGAATACATAAATACATACAAATACAAAAAAATACATCTACATAAAAAAGTACAAAAAGCATGTAAGTGAAAAAGAAAAACTAAAAAAGACGTCAAAAAATAGTATTAAGTGAAAACAAACATGCAAAAAGAAATAAAAACAAAATAAACTTACATTTTTTTATGCTTTTTATCTTTTTTTTTAAATCGTTTAATTTGCTTAACCTACATAATCTCTCATTTTGACAACAATAGAGTATTCCACCCTAATAATAACATCATCATTAAACTTTTTTCATACAATACTAAATAACATCTAAAACTAAAAATTAAATAAGGAACACTATTAATAAAAAAAGAACGAACCGATAGTAAAAAATCATACAATGAATAAAAACAGATAAAAAATCATATAATGAACATAACGTTACATAGTTACATTTACACATTAAGCCATATAAAAGTATGATGTTTTAGGGTTCAATACTGGAGCCAGATTATTATATGTATTTTGTATGCAAAATTTGATCACACATGAAATTCCAAAATGTATGTGGCAATGTGCTATAAGACTCATGTTGATAAACTAAAGACAAAGAAGTTCATAAAAAAAAACATTACTAACGCGTGGGTACCGTTGTTGACAAGGAGCGAGACAGTCCATTCTATTGTATTTTAGTTTTATGGTAATTCGAAGAAATACAGTATTCATGTCAAATTATTTTAATCGGGCCCATTGTACTCTGGCTAAAGGTAGTTCATACAAAAATGAGTATCAATTAATAATGCGTAATCAACACACAATATGTCAATTCTCTTCCAACAATCTGCCAAACCCTTCATAGCCACGGTTAAAATAATTTTACTTAATTATTATGCCGGAACAAAATATTAAAATGTTTTATTTGTGATCCGAATCGGGCTTGTAGATAAAAAATATTCCCACAAAAACAATATGTTAAATACTTTAATCAACTAATATAATAAAAAAATATCAACAAAACATAATTATAGAACGACAACTATACTAACATTGTATTTACAAGTTAAGCAAGCTTATGGAAGTCTATACGTGTTCAATTTGATTTACTATATATACAGGGCATTACTTGTTAACGTTAATCCTAGTGCAATGATTCAAACTGTGGTTACCATGTTGAATATCGATAAGATTCATCGATGTTTGCACTATTTCAAAAATAAAAAAAATACCATCATTACATCTCTGAAGTCATTTGTGAGGTGGACATTGAATAGTTGGACACCGCCAGGCGTCAAGTGAGATATTTTGTGGCTAAGCCGTAGTGAGGTAATTATTAAACAAAATACGTAAAATGCTGTGGTAACCGTAGTTTTAACCATACTTGGCTTAAAATTAGTAAAAAAATAAATAGACAGACAGGCAATAACTAAATCCGGTTCCTAGGAAGAATTAAAAATAAGTATTTGTTCAAAATCAAAGTTACCGAGATCATACAGCCAGTGTGCGTTTAACCAAACTAATATCTAAATTCCCTTACTGCTACAAATTTGTATTAATAATGAGATAATCATTATAGAGTTCTATGACTTATCCGTGATTCTAAGCATTTCGAAATTTTGCCACAAAATGTTCCAATCTGGTCTAATTTGGAATAGGTACATGCGCAAGTTATTGCCAAACGTCATTTAAGAAATGTTGCTTACTTTTGTACGTAGGTTACAACTCTTTAATAATGAGCTCATTACTTTAGTCCATACAATTTGAAGCAACAAAGGAGTACCTTATACTATTTCATATTCTACGCACAGCCTACTACTTACCTAACTTAAGACTAAGATAACGATTTTTTTTTTGGAGAGGTCTATCGGTAGTTGGCCGAAGGCGGCCTTTACTACCTACCGGACTGGCGGGAGAGCAGGAAACTTACCTTTAAAAATTTTGGCAACAGCCTGAGGACGCCCCCTAGTGGGGCTCGAACCTCGGCTCAAGGCGTTGCTGGGACTCTCCCAGACAGACGCACATAGGTTTGGGGATAGACGCGACCGGGCGCGGGCCGGTTACACGAATAAGGACCTAGCGGGGGCGGCGCGACGTGGGTTTATCGCCGGCGAGGACGGAATGACGGGCGGCGACTTGAAACGTTGGGCTATGTCGCGAGCTACTGAGCCGACATCATGGCTTGCGTGATTTCGTCGTCGGGGTCTAGGAGGACGTTCCTACGTCGACGTTTTCTATGGGAGACTACGGGAGGGGGATAGGTAGCGGCGTTGACCACTAAAAAGTTGGGTGGTGGGGATCAGAGTCAAAATAGCGGAAGGAACATTGCTTAAAAACTGCGCGATAGTCGGCAGGTTTAAGTCAATGTGAAAGGTTCTCATTTCTGAGGAACTAAGGCGCGCCAGTGGCTTTGCGCATGAACCTATTCTGATAACGATTTTGATCCAACGACTTATAGTCAACACAATTTTTAACGATTTTTCTTAACAACGCTTAAATCTATATAAACAATCATCTACACCAATCCTAAATAGGCCTTTGTCACATAATTATTTATTGTTGCATCAAAATGATCGTCAATAAGTCAAGAACTACAATATTGTCTATAGAATAAACCCTAGCTTTCTAGTTATATTTCAAAGTATTGTAGGTGGTCTATCATGATCGTTTGTATCAGCTAGACCTACTAGTTGATACAAACCAAAAGGCGAGAGGATGTCATAGGTTGCCCAACTCAATCGCTTACGAACGTATGAACTGGTATTTAGTCCATTGTAATTCCTGGAACTGATGGAATTTTAGTTAATACTGTGTTATGATGGAATGTTTAAGAGTTAATGAACTCTACCTTTTGGCAAAGGAATGTTAATAAAGTGAATGTTTTAATGAAATGTAGGTACCTATGGTCACAGTGGTGTATATATGCGTCGTAAAATCAGTTATTACATAAGTTGTCAGGGCGCGTATGTTAATAAAAAGAGCGTTAATGTTTCGATGGTTAAGGCCAGATAAGAAATAAGTAAAGGTAGGTCTCTCTGGTTGAATCCTTATTCGCTTCGTAAGTGATTTTTTTTAACAAACCAGCGTAAACAATGTGTGATTTAAATGATTTTACGACATTTCAGCAATATGCAAAGCTTTAAAGTAGAAATGAAAATTAGAAAATATTTTACAAGAAAAACATGTAATAATACATTTTGTGGTATTGATTGACAATTTATTTGATCTGATTACTTTGGTATTCGTCTAATAAAAATATGGCCTTATTATTACGGGTGAAATTTCAAATCTGGCGTCCGCAATAATAAATTTAATTGGTAAACTTAATAAAAAAAATACGACTCATCACAAAAAAGCCGATGATATATACATTTCAACGTTTTAACATTCATAGACTCTGAAAAACAAACATTGTTTTTATATTTTTTTGTATTTTATTACAAAAATATATCATAAAACACAATCACACCGATTTTGTCACACAGTACATCATCTCACTAGGCTACTGTGTCCAATTCCTTTTAGCCACATAAGTGTAATGTACTTATTAAACTCTAATTACCATTATAAGTTTACAAAAATAAAAAATATGGACCTCGAATAGAGCGACCAGTGGTAATCGGAAAATTGTCCTCGTCATGACCTTGCAATGTTATATAACGAAGAAGTTTTTACATTTTTCTAACAGTCACATAAAAACAGTCTCTCAATATCTCATATAATATTTATAAACGAATAACCGGGTCAATTTCAATTGTACCAAAAATTGGACATGACATAGAATTGAAGTTAAAACCACGTCCTTTTTTTAGAAACTATAAACTAGGTCCGTTTTAAGGTTTGAATGATAAAACATTCGTAATAATTACACCGTCACAGGCTACATACCTAAGTATTGAAGTTTTGAGCGGTTCCTGTAGAGAAACGGCATCAAGAAGGCGTAGAAAACTTGTTGATCTAATTCATGGGACTCATGGGAATCCATTACCAACCTTCGATGATGAAGAAACGCTACACGAGTAATTGGACGTGGACCCACAAACCGCTCGTTAGCAACGAGGTGAAAGAAATAGATAGAGGCTATAGAAATTTGAAACGAGTTAAATATTACAAACATATAGTACTTTTTATACAATGAAACATTCTTTTCAATTTAGAAAAAATATAGAGAGCCTGCAATTTTATCTTTACATAACTGTAATAAAAACGTAAATTACAGGTAGTACTATTAAACTGTTAAAATTCCAAGGTTGAGAGCAACTTCGTAGACTTTTAAACTGCATGATCATATAATAGATTTAAAGAAATTATCGCTCGGCTGACTGGGCGTCTTAAAGACTTCTCCAGGAAAGCACTATTGCTATCAGATACGTATACACCAGATGATTTGTTGGATTCGCTTAAATGTTCAGGCCTTTAGCATACAAATATATTTACGCTGAGTAACCTATATTGTGCGTGTTGATGTATTGCTAACTTATTGTTGCATTAAAAACGCATTTTTTAATTAGAGTATAGCTTGATTTAAACATTGCAATTAATTTAATTAATTAATTAATGTAATGTGATTAGTACTTACTTATAAAAAAGAGAAACGTATCCTAATTGTGCGATCAAATGTACTTAATAATATTAACATAAACTAATCGGTCACAACTCGCAAGTAAACACTCAACAATAAAACAATACGAGTATAAGTAAAAAAATAACACAGATATTACCACTAATGTGATGACGTCAATTTCGCTATTACAAAGAATTGAACAGTTTCTGTTTGAAACTGTGAAAAACCTTCTAAAGCGAAGTAAAAGATCTAACACCATTTCAGTTTTACTGATATGATTTGAACATTTTACTTCAGTTAGAACGAATTTGATATCCCAGAGTAAACAAATATCTAAACGTGTAGCTATGTCTAACTTTTTTAAGTCCAATGTCTAGTATTTAATTTTAATTTGGCGTCAAGACTATGTTAAAGTGGTAATACTGCATTTATCTTTTTAAGACTAGAAATGAATAGCATACATAGTAAACAACTTAACACAGTAAACACATATAATCCGAGCTTAATATTCTATTTCAATGTCATGTAAGTACTAAGTATTCTTAGAATGAATTTTGAATATTCTCACTATCAAATAACATTCGAAGAAATTGAATCCCGGCCCATATTTACCTGATGGGTGCACAAGTCTTGAAATGGTTGGTTTCTAAGGTATTGAATTATTGTTTACTGTGTATACATAAGATTACGCGGCAACCGTGTGGGATACAGTTCTTACGCGTGGTTGCCGCGTTATTATCTTATATTTTGCTTTATAAACCTTACCTTTAATTTATGGTTGATAAAGCTTAGTTCTTTAATTATCTGGATGAGTCAGAGTTCAAATTCCGCGACTGCTGTTACATCCAATCCTTGGAGCTCGTTTAAGCACGTTGTTCTAGATGCTGGCACTAATGTGGACGTCTTGGATGCTTCCTCGCTCTTTTCAAATGCTCTTGCTTAGGCCATTGAAGTTTCCGTCACCTGGACGCTTCAAATGGCTTCAGTTCGATCTGTGAAATAGTATAATTATTAATACTGGTTATGTACAACACTTAGAATGTCACTAAATGTCTCTATGTGCCTTGAACTTGACTTGACAGGTCGTCCTAAGCTACACCATATGTAAAGAATAAACTTGCAGCGAAATATCTTTTTAGAGAACATCCTACCATAGGTTAGCAAGTATAAAATAATACACACCTCGCTAAGTAGGACCCAGTATTGGCTGTCCTTGTTAACGAACAGCCTTATGGCGCTTAGTGGGCCCAGATCTTTGCTGAGTTCACTTTCGGCAAGACCGAACTCGTCAAATGAACCGACTACTGTGAAGTTGCTCTTGTTCGCTGGTAACACTTCGACGCTCGCCTCGTAAAACTTGTCCGAAATGTGTTCTACATTTCCACTGCGGAACGTGTACCTAGAAAAAAAAATTCACTGATAATTTTTTTTTTTATTGCTAAGGCTTAGGTCCTTGAAACTAAGGCAATGATTTTATACAAATCCATCTTTAATAAATTTTAATAAAAACTTGGATAGTATCTGATGAATTTATTTGGTTCTTAATTAGTTAATATCTTATTAATATGAGTTATGGATGCGATGAATCACTTTAATGAAACAATATCATGAATGCTCTGTTATGTTTCATGTAAGTATAAGAATTACTTACTTTTCAAGTGCAATGGGTTTGCTGAACCAAAACTCTAGTACGGATCCTTTCTTAGGCTTCAAACCCCAGAAGTAAGTGACACCATCGTATGCTCTTCTGAGAGTATGGTCCGAGTGTTCCTCGAGTGACGTGCGAACCTCTGCTGGTGGATTTTTGTGTGGGTAGAATGTAGGCATCACTCCGAAATGTGGATCCTGGACGCAACAAAGGAGAACAGTGTCATGACGCGGGCAAGCGAACACATTTTTCTTCCTACGTTAGACAGAGTCAAATCAAACTCAAATGAAGAGGTGTGCTTATCAGGTTTTAGAGCGCCCCCAAGCTTAGGGCCCCGGGGCACTGCCCCGCCTTGCCCCTAGGTAGCTACGCCACTGCATACACATTTCAGAGATGTGGACAAAATCGACTAGGCTTTTATGCTTTTCTTACGAAGTCGTCGTCGTATGCCTGTGTGTTAAATAGGTACGCGCGGAAAGCTCAATTTAGGACGATTCAGATACATATTTACTTTTTATACATTTATAGCATAGGAGTTTAAGAATCTGATAATTGTTATTGACACTGAAATTTGGCAATGAAAGAGTAACTATGTATCAAGTTTCTTACCGGTTCTTCTTGGTAGAAGCTACTTTCCGAATCCGGTGGTAAATTTTTATTTGTAGTAATTGTTTGTAAATGCTTTTTTAGACTTACTTAAATAAAGACAGAAAACCGAGATTATAGATATGTGATCGATACTGGATCGTACAAGCACCGATTTCAAATTTATAAGTATTACAATATGTATTACTTTAGCCTAAGTCAATTTAATTTTTACTTTTATTAGGTTCGTATCAGAAGTCGGTTTTTTTTTTGTTAAAATTAATTTTAAGTAGTATAGGAGTGAGGTAAGGATCAAGCTATATGGCTTTCGGCTCCCTCCGCCTACCCCCCTGCTAGGGAAGTGGCGTGAAGTTTATTTAGTTAGTTAGTTTAGTAGTATAGCTTACCTTGACTTTTTGGATTTTGCCCTTCAGGGACGAATACAATCCGATGTGTTGGAATAGCGATGTCTTGTACCGAGGTCGGACTTCAAGTCGGGCTTTTTGGCATGGTTTCTGCAAACAAAAAATAACATTTATTAGACGTAAAATATAAAACCTTGATATATATTATTTATTTATGTATCCAACAATACGGGCGTAGATTTTCACCCCCGTTAAACGGGGGTTACGAGATGATAATAAGAAATATCTTCTGAAAATTAAAGACAGAATCATTTGTTTGTCTTTATAGAAAAATGGCAGTGTTGTGTTTCAAGACCCACACTTGGGGGTCTCGTTCATTAATGGAAATAGCTTATGATTGTGTAACAACGCAATACTAGAAAAAAGCTAATTATGATCTTACCCTAGTAAGGCTGGGATTAAAAAAATTGTGAAAGAATTTAATGACGAGGTTAAGTAATAAGTTATTCCCTAACTTAGTATAACAAGTGACTATTAATTTTAATATATATCAAAATGCGATGTTTATACATTGAATGTAAAAAAGTGTCTTTTCCATGGAAAACATAATTCTGAAAAAAATAAATCGGAAGAAAAAGTAGTTTAATTACTTTTGTTCATATATACTGCTTGTGAAAACTACACTATCTTTTTGACCATTTGGTGAAGCTGTACGCTGCACCACGGACTAGTAAAAAAGAAGGAGTCCGCTAACTAGACGCTGAAACTCCGCTGCAAGTGCTCCAACTTGTAACTTACGTCACACATTGACATAAGCGCTCCAAATTACAGATTTCGGATATCTGGTATCCATAGGAATCTCACTCACACTTGCATAAATGTCACGCTGTTGTATGACAGCGCGGGGTCCTACTTTTTGTATAGTCAGTTACAGCTACGGACTCTATTCTGTTTCGCATATGTGATTCCCGTAACAGTTGTCAATACTCCTTTTCATGCATCATACTTTCTATGAATGAAAATATTCGGTTTTAAACTTATTTAACTTTATACGCTAACATCATTGAAAAAAAAAAATTCTTCATTAATTAATATAAACTATGGGAATCGGTAAGTTTACTCATAGATAATTCCGATTCTCGTAGTATGCAATTCATACGATATTTTTACCTACCTAATAAATTTAGGAAGAAAACTGATAAATCGTTACATTAATAAATGGAGATTACTAATTATTTTTTACAAAAATCGTTTCACATTAAAAAGCAATAATTATGGTTTTCCGTATATTGGAACGTACCTATTTACACAGATAAGTTTAGTGTACGTTTGGTTTTGCCTATTTATTGGCGATTTGTTGTTCATAATTGGTACGTTCTTGAAAATATTTTGATTTCTGATTTCCTTCTTGAAAAATTATGTCTTTTTTAGTCAAAAACTCTGCCAATTTAATGATATTTATATTTTATATTTCTCACTATGAACGTTACGTGAATGTTACGTGGTCGAATTCTTACGTATTTGACGTGACAATACTAAATATAATGTAATATAACAATAATAGTTTATTAATCAGGACTATTTGGTTAATAATCTTAAAAGCGCGAAAAATATCATTACAATGATATACTTACGGATTGTTTTTCAATAGTGCAAACTTTATCCACAAGGTAACTTTCTAGCAGCCAGTCTATTGGCAAGTTGTAGTAAAAAAGCTGGACGTAGGTGATGAAGTGAATTAGGTCCAGAGACTTGAACAGCTTTCCTATACCTCCCACTTGGCAGTAATCGATGAAGAACCAGTCTGGATTGGTGACTGTGGAGGTCGCCGTGAACTGTTTGATGTCCTGAAAGTATGGTGCGATTTGGTACTAGTTTTTCTTTCATTTCCCTACCTAAGTGCGGGTTTAGCTGTGCACGTGCAGGGAAACACATCAAATATGCACTGTATTTGCTTCCCGCGCACTATTTTGTTCGTGCACAGTCATAGGTGGATTATAATCCACATCTGCATAGGAACGACTTCAATTCAATTTTACACCTCAACAAAGTATTCAGTCTATCTTTAGAAACAGTATCTGGTACATACTTATAACTTAATCGATTATTTCCCGGCAGCCAAATAAGAAATGGTAAGTATCGTGAGATGATCATAAGAGTCTTGATGCTTGTCGATTAAACTATTTAGTTCAGACAAGCTGTGCAATAAAATAGAACGTATTTTACCTAAGGTCAACTAAATACTTTACCTTTATTATTATAGACATAATATTTTACCTAGCAAATTTGTATGATGTACCTATATATTATGTTTTAGATATTATGTTTTAGATTCACACCAAACACGGAATACAATATCATCTAACTATATAGTAATCTTAAAGAAGACCGCTAAAAAGTTGGTTATGGTAGATATGCGTGAACTTAACTATCTTCCTGAAATATAGTTTTTAGTCTTTTCGTTCTATTTTATTACTATTATTTTCATCACATAGTTATCAGTTAAGCAAAAATATTTAAACGTCAACATATTCCTTCTGCTGCAAATACAAATTCGACATAAGTCGCATAGCGCAATAAAAAATCGCATTAAAATAGTTCCGATTCGCTGAGCACGTCGATCATAGCACAAAACCATAAAAATTAAATAACTTCGCTGAAATCAAATTAGTTTTAAGGATAAAGGAACATGTTATTGTAAAATAAGTATCGATGTACGATCGATGTACATAATATACACAATATTAGGCGATGTACAGTACGTTGACCCAGTGCACGCGCACGCTTATAATGAGACTCAAGTAAACGAAGCTGTACATATTTTCGCTCAATAATAAAACTAACTAACAAAACTTCACGCCACTTCCCTAATAAATTACCTTCAATAATAAATTATCCTGAAATAACATAAATAACTACGTAACTGCATTTTTTACTTTCCAGCTTTTTATCCTTAATTAATTTTAAAGCACAATTTACATAATTATAATTCATGATTTATAAATCAATCAGACTTTCCCTAATATAATATTTAGTTCAATGCGCCTTGTTGTGATAAAAAAGTAAGTATTATTTGACAGAGATAATATATTATAAACATTAAAAATAATAGAACTGCATTCACAAGGTATCCGAATAAAAAACACACTAGTAAAAGGCATTATGTACAGCTTTGTTTGTTCGATCTCGGAAAAATCATTTTAGGTATTACCGCGCAATATAATAAAACTTACCGCTATGTAGTTGTTCTTCGCTATAACGTCATCCTCCAGCATCAAGTAGAAGGTGCCTTTAGACTGCGAATACGCCATTAGGTAGGCCGCATCGAGGTTCTGCTTTGTCCGCCATCGGACTCTTTTTTTAGAATCGCCAAGGGTGACTGGCAATGTATCGAAGTCAGGGTAGTAAGACGACGACGGCGATAAAACCTCTATTAGGCCGTTCTCTACGTGTTTGGGAAACCTATGATAATAAAAAGTATGTTAAGTAAAGAATTAAAATAACATACATAACATCACGCTCATAATCAGCAGTCAGAGTCATAGGGGCAGCAGGCCCCTTTAACCACATTCAGCCAAAAACAAAATTTGGCCGGGTTAGAATAAAAATAAAAAATTAAAATATATTGCACAACTGTGGCGGTCACTCATGACACCAAAAGCGTAAGCCTAAAGCGTCATTCAATAAACTGGTCATCAAGTAAAAAATACTTTCTTTGTTAATGTAAAAAATTATTCTTGAGTAACGACTAACAAAATACGTGTTTGACTTAATTAAAATATAATATTGGTGTAAATTACTAAAGAGCTACCACCGCTCAATAAATAAATAAATATATTCTCCAGACTGACACACCAAATCCTTAGTTCTAAACTAAGCTTATGCTTGTTCTATGAATACTAGGTGAACGGATAGACATACTTAAATACGTTTATAAACATCCATAACTCGAGTACAAATGTCCATGTTCATCACACGAAACATTTGCCCTTAGCGGGATTCGAACCCGCGACCCTTGGTTTTTTGGCCAGGGTCTCTGATCACTCAACCAACCAGAACCAACTGAACCAAGGGCCTGTCCAATAACAAACTGTAACCATCACTTAATCAAATAATAAAGCAATACTGTTTAAACAGTTAAAATGTAAGACTAGTCTAAGTTAACCGATTTAAATTAATGAGTTTTATTAACCACTAGCTGTGCCAGCGGTGTCACCCGCGTTTATGGTTAATATTATAAAGACTATTTCCGTCATACATGATTTCTATGTAACTTTAACCATAAAGGCTGCACACGCGACGGAAGCTTAAAAAATGGAGTAACTTCTCCCGTTTTCCCAACATTTCCCTTCACTACTCTGCTCCTATTGATTGTAGCGTGATGAAAAGTATACTATAACCTGCCCAGGAGTATGAAGAATAATTGTACCAAGTTTCGTTAAAATCCGTCAAGTAGTTTTTGTTTCTATAAGGAACATACAGACAGACAGACAGACAGACAAAAATTTTACTGATTGCATTTTTGGCATCAGTATCGATCACTAATCACCCCCTGATAGTTATTTTGAAAATATATTTAATGTATTAAATATATTTTATGTCTACAGATTTATTATAAGTATAGATTCTGTTCTTGATTCATGAAGGACATTTTCATTAATATTTCATGGGAAAGCATACAGTCGTAATCTATCGATCGAAACATGAACCTGCTGTGCTTTATCTATGCTTTATCTAACCATTATCTATCCTTTATTTTTGAACAGTGACCTTATTTAGCTTTCAAGCCTCTCGCAAGTCCATATTTAAAGGTCTTACGAAGAGATCCGAGACAAATATTATTATATTTGACTAGCGCGATGGCGCATTTGCTAGTGACCCTGCCCTATGTGCTAAGAGTTGTGGGTTCGATCCCCACCCAGGACAAACATTCGTGTGATGAATACTTGTGTTTGTTCTGTGTCTGGGTGTTATTTCTAATATTTAAGTATATATTTGTAATACCACTGTTGAATCTGATATCCGTAACACAAGTGCTTAAGCTACTTAGCTTAGAGTCGGATCAATGAATGTGATGTTGTGGGATATTTATTTAATTTATTATATTAATGCTAATATAAAAATAATAATAATAATAGATTTATTTATTTTGTGTAGTACATTAATACATACATAGTCTCTTATGTATGAAGTAGTTTTTATGTCATAAACTTCTATTTCGTCCTTCTAATGTGACATAAAATGCCATTTATATGAGTATCTAATTACAAGACAACGTACTTGGGACCACTGTGCCACAGTATAACAAATTTTCCCTACAGTAGGCCGACGCTTTTGAAGTTGGGCGATGCGGAAGGGTTGCCACAAATTAAAAAAAATTACGAACCGGATATTGGTATTGCGAAATTATAAAAAATAATGAATTAGGGGTGGTATATTAGGGGTAAGAAGTATCAAAATAGGTATAATATTTTTCTGAAATAAAAACTAATTTCTAGTTTCTTTTCAAACTCAAAATATCTTTATTCATAATAGGACTTTTACAAAATCACTTTTTGAACGTTATAAAATTGATCACTAAAACTACCAGGTAGAAGTAATTTTGGTATTGCCGTTTTCTTCAATGGTTTCTTTCTGTTCCTTTGGTTTTAAAATTGCAAATATGTTAATTTCTTAAACTTTCACTAGATTTTTCTACTAAATCAGGTTTTTTACAAGCTTCCACCCAAAGTCTGCATCTAAAAATGTAGAATTTCAACTTTATTATGTACTAGCTGTGCCAGCGGTGTCACCCGCGTTTATGGTTAATATTATAAAGACTATTTCCGTCATACATGATTTCTATGTAACTTTAACCATTAAGGCGGCACACGCGACGGAATCTTAAAAAATGGAGTAACTTCTCCCGTTTTCCCAACATTTCCCTTCACTGCTCTGCTCCTATGGATTGTAGCATGATGAAAAGTATACTATAACCTGCCCAGGAGTATGAAGAATAATTGTACCAAGTTTCGTTAAAATCCGTCGAGTAGTTATTGTTTCTATAAGGAACATAGAGACAGACAGACAAACATTTTACTGATTGCATTTTTGGCATCAGTATCGATCACTAATCACCCCCTGATAGTTATTTTGAAAATATATTTCATGTACAGAATTGACCTCTCTACAGATTTATTATAAGTATAGATGTTCCAATATTAAACCTAAAATAATATTGGGGTTCCTATGACCACATTCGGACTCCATCATCAGACCCTGGATATCATGAAGCAACTAATAGGGCACGTTATGAAATCACTCGTATTTTCACGACCGCCATTTTGATTACATTCGCACAGGCAGGGCACAATACAACAAAATGCAATAAAATAAAAATAAAGAATAATTACATGCTTACCTTTCTTCATCTTGCGGAAATTGATAAAATTTTAGTTCTTTATTTGTGCGAGATGAAGATTTGCACGCACTCACAGAACACATTGTCGTATGCACCATATTAATTTAACAAGAAATTAAAACTGTGAAGATCCGATAGCCCTAGAAGACATGTCCCCAAGCTACTAAGAACGGCGAAGTATGCAGCTGGGGCTCGTTCCTCTCGCGTCTCATCCCTCACGCCCCGCACGATTGCCCTGTCTAGACGTCTCTGTCAGCCTACTGCAGGGAAAATTTGTTATACTGTGACTCTAATGTGGAATGAATTAATAAGCCAGTGGTACGCTATCGCTCCTCAGTTGGCGTAAAAAGTTATTTTAATGGTAAATTTTCTACTAACATGTTTTCGATTTGCCGCGCTGTGTTGAGGACGTACTCCAGGTCGGTTTCACCCACCATAATAACGATAAGGGTTGAGTTCATGTCTTCTTCTCTTAATCCATTTACTAAGTGCTGCAATAATAAATTATATATATTGTAAGTATATGAATACCGAATGTCAGTGTATGAAATGTAGTCCTCCTAATTGTCACATAGCACACGTGTCAGATTTATATGACCTTTGCTATTTATAATATCAATATACAGGTGCTCGTATTTGCCAAGACGCGAAAAGATTTGTCTTAGTTGATTCTATCCCTAACAGACCGGTCATTTGCAATGCCACCCGCATGCCATGTTAACATAGGAGGTCTTTCGCTTAATGATACTACAAGCGTAGTCACACGGAACACTTTGATTGAAAGAACTGTTAATGAAATCGTTACCATTCACCGGTGTAAACATAAACACGCATATGTGCGACTCGCGTCGGTTTCATTTGAGCAAAACGAAGTAGTGGAGTGCCGTAAGACGTATACCTCGGAATCCAGATGCCTACACGAGGCGTTTATAATATAATATAGAAAAATATCTTAAATAAACATGACACAAAAATTTATATCCAAAACCACTAATCGATACACCAAATTTGAAAATTTTACAAAAATGGTCATATCTCGAAAACTACAAAAAAGCGTAGAACATACATGGGGGTTCAATCGATGGGTATTGGTGTCCCCTAACTAACTACTGACCATCGCTGATACAGGCTACCATTGCCATACAGTTCATAATTTTTTTTTTGTTTTTCAAGAGCGGACATCTTTTTTTTGTAATTTTAGCTTTTAACTACTAACTTTGTAATTTTAGCTTTTAACTACGCAGTCCAGCAGTTTTTATGAAGATTCATTGACAGGCCTTGGATTCCGAGATTTTACAATTTTTACGCCTTACGGCGCTCCAATAAAAAGTCATAAGTTAACTCTAGAGAACGATTCTTTTACAATTTCCTAAATTTATAACATCGCCTATTTCCACATAATAGTATCAAAGCGCATGTTTTTAGAATATGTATACACAGCCTTAAACCGGTATTCTAGGCAATTCACACATTTGGTATATTTGTTTTTAAGTCCTAATTAGACAAACATGTATATCTAGCATGTTCTACGTACACTTTAGGCGACGGCATACTAAAACTATATTGTATTGTAATTGATTTACCTGGACGTTGAAAATCAGCCAAACAACAATAAATAAAGGAAATATGCATGTGTATTTCTTATTTGACACTACAAGTGAGTTATTGCATGTACATGCACAATAGGCGTCAATTGATTCACAATAACATTAGCTGTATATGAAATCATAATGGATCCGTGAACGTGATACGACACGAGAGGGCCTAACACTTGCACATTTGCATCCGCCTCTTTCATATATTATTGGCATTGTGTTGATACCGGACGTCTGCCATTTGGATCAAAACCTTTCTCGCATACAGTTTTGACAAACAACCACAATACTTTATACCGTACATATCACTCAAAAGTCGTGCATGGATTAATATTTATAAAAATGTTTTTGTGACATTTTGGAAAATCCTCTGAAAAAGTACTGCAACGGTTTGAAACGAAAACGCAAGTATTTTTAGGATTCGTCATATTATTCATGTACCGAATAATTAATTGGCTTACCATTTCAAATTGTACAAATTTATACGTAATGTCTTACGTTTATACGTACGTATACATATTTTATTGACGAGAACATTGTCAGACTGATACTGATAAGGCGTTTAAAATTTATCTTGATATAATTTCTTGTTTTTACATAAAAATACTGTCTACAAGAAAGATCTATTAAATATTTTAAAGAGTTCAAAGATTAATTGTAACATAAACACGCAATACTCTTTAGTGATTCACAAAGTAACTATAAAATTTAAAGGTAATGAAAGAACTTAGTCTAAGAGGAAATATGCACTGCCTTTTTAGAGAAGAGTAAGTACTGCTTATGAAATAACAAAAGGAAAGTAAGCGCCCAGACAAAGAAAAATAGCATCTCCTTCATAACTAATTCATGGGTAATTACGCGACGGGCATGCAAAGCGGTTTGAGTTTGCTACGTCCGAACTATCAATTACACTTGCGACAGTAACAACGATATGTTGTTTCTTTAATTTCCGTTTAGTTTATGAAATTGATGTCTTTATAAATGGTAAACATTTCAATGTCCTCTAGCTTTCGATCTTATTAATTTGAACGATAATTTTTTGATTTAGAATTTGAATTAATATTCTCAACTATATAATATATGACATTACACTGTGCTCGTATTCTTCTTTTTTCTAGAATGACCCTAATGTTGTATTTGTTTTTTGTTATTTTACAGTGTTGTTTTTGGCAATCACCAATAAAAATTCCATGATTTGTAGGTAATATTATGTAGGTAACAACATTTTGTATCTAATTATTTTTCTATTTGTGAATATGGTTGTTTTAATCAAACACACTCATGCATGAAAAAAAAATCCAAAATGTCAACTAGATTAAAAATTAAAGTACTTACAGTCAGTGTGATCATCAGGTAACTTTCTTTGTCCCTTTTAACAGTGGGTATCCCGATGACGATATCGACGAAGTTTCTGCCCCCACTCATGAGGTAAGCTGGCTGCAGGCTATTGGGGTCGTTCATCAGATGCGGCAACAGTTGGTACACGAACGGAATACGGATATTGTCCAGGTGTTTCGGGTGGATACCCGATGCGGCTTTGCTTCCTGTTGAATTGGATCATCGTCAGATACGAGACCGACGAGTTGGGAATTCGCAAATTTTCCAGGTTCAAACATCAATACCCTTAGAATGTTTTCAGGATAAGATCAATCCTGATATTTGACTGTGATGTACGACTTATAGACACTTTTTATAGGAAACACGCTAAAATATATACTAATATTTATAAAGCTGGAAAGTTTGTTTGTTTGGTTGAACTAATGTCAGGAACTACTGATACGAAACGAAATATTATGTTTGTGTTGAATAGTCTATTTATCAGGGAAGGCTATACTTATATAGCATTACGCTACGATACATTTACCAAAAACAGGGCCGAAACCGCGGGAAAATTAAGTTAAATAAGTAAAACATGCAGAGTGCAATGCCATTAAGGATCTAGTCTCAACATAGACAAGCCAATTACACAATATTAGCCTGCGAGCGCGTATCAGCCACCCCTTTGTCGTCTGCAATGTGATTAGTGCTTCACTCTCGATAATTACGTATAGGTAATGCAATCTAATCAGAACTACGATCAGAATAAGGACTATTCTTAAGTGACTTCGAGAGATTCTTATTAGCGCGAGGGGAAATGATAGAATCAGTAAAATGTAAAAAAATTTTTTTTTCTTTTCGCAACGTATAATTGTATATATTTGGATTTACGTAATACTGGTATTATTTGAGCCTGGGCTCAAATATACCGGTATTGATTAACAAATACTTTTGGTACATACTCTTTTAAGTATCTCGCGAAAAGAAGGTTTTTAGGGTACGCAAAATATTGAGTAGGTATTTATAAAACTTACCATTGGGCCGCCGTATGTAAAATCAAATAGCAAATGAATTATTTGTGAATAAAAAACATTCACAAATAATTCATTTGCTATTTAATTTTTCTAAGTTTTCATATTTCTTTAAAAAATAATCCGATAAATTCGAATATTTACCCCTTTTTGCGGGATCTTGTGACAACGTTGCGTTGTAAACTAAAGCCTTCAACTATAAACTATATTTTGTAATGTAAAATAACATTTGAGTTATGAGATCTCAACACAATAAGAACATCGTATATTCTAAGTAAAAAGTACGGTAGGTAAGGAATAGGATTTCCAGAATGCGATATTGCATCTCCGTACTCCAATGGGCAGCAGTAAGACAAGGCCCCTGGGCTTCAAACCAATAAAGTACTAACATAAGCTTCTCATCTGGCGCCTGCCGAAAAGTACTTACTCAGATCGGTCTCCCTCTGGGACTCCCGTTCTCTGGGGTCGGTACATTTTAATTATGTAGGTATAGGTTATATAATTGTAAAATAATTTTTTTAATGAATTTAAATACGATTTAACGCTTTACATATTAACTCGTACAAATACCTTGCTAAGGTACCTATATTAAAATTGTATGACTTTACAGAACATTGTCATTGTAACAACGTGGTTTATTTCATTATATAAAATTTACGTCAAGCCCAATTTCTTTATTTATATATGAAAATACCTTGCTAAGGTACCTTTATTAAAATTTCATGACTTTACAGAACGTTGTCATTGTAACAACGCGGTTTATTTCATTATATAAAATTTACGTCAAGCCCAATTTCTTTATTTATATAAACATTACTATTATTATATATACACACACATTATTATTTTGTACCAATTTGTACCAAATACCAAACGTTTAATCTAAACTTATGGGGAAATAGATGATGATGTAGCAGCAATCAGACATGTAAAGTCAAAGAAATGGTACCTTTAGTTAGTTACCATTTCGTTTCATAATTTGGCTACAAAATAAACGCTAAACAGCTCTATTTCATTCTGATGGTTTTATGGCTGCAATACAATGTGCGGTTCGGCAAAGGCTTGCTGTAGAATATACGCCTCCTTGCGCACCAGTACTGGCCACTAACACAACGTAATCGCCGCGAAAAAAAAGCACGGCGGTCATTTGTCTTTTTTCTTCAGATTAAAATTGTTTGTAAAGTACCTACTTTTGTGCATACTCGTATAATAATTTGTTGCGAATATATAAACAGAGTAGGTTCTCAATTTGACGCGTATATTTTTTTGAAATAATAGTATTTTACCCATATCTTGGAACGAAACATTACTTCGAGTGAAATGTGTCTTAAAAATGTTCGTCAGAAGCGGAGTTTTTGACCGATGGATGAAGATGCCACACAGCAAAGTGAGATCAGAGTGAGCATTCGGCGACGCAGAGATTCAGCGACTATGTGATGGCCAAGGTGAGTGGGTTATAATTATGTTTTTGGGATTGAAAGCGTTTTATTTTGAAGACACAGTTTACCTAACTTCTTATTTCTCCCATTATTTTTTTTGCGTTACGTTTAATTACCACTTTGCTAATGCTTATATATTCTCATTTTCCACGAGTGCGTGTATAAAATGTTTGCAAAGGCTCGCTAAATTCATGTGATTAATCACTTCTTTTCGCTGGGTGCGAAGGTACTAAGTGGGGATAATATAATCTAACGCAGCGCTCATGGTGGCCAAAAGTAGAATTAATGTTGACTCAGTCATCTGTCACATCTGTCAATAACAAAGCAAACTGTTTAAACTTGAGTACTTAATTTCATTATTCCCATTATTAACAACTTAAAAAAAAATGGGTGACAGCAGTTGTTGTGTTGTAAACTGCAAATAAAAATGAATCTGATAAATACAATATTAAATGACGTAAGGTGTTGATATGTGTAGTAATAAAACTAATAATTTCTAAATCTTATACAGCTACGTAGGTATTGAAATGTGAATACTACCTACTGCTATTGGTGCTTTCCATATAGATAAGTGCTTTTTAGAGGGTATAGCAGTCCAATAGACAAAGCTTACTAAAATCATGTCTGGTGAAATGTATGTAACATTTCAAGTTAATAAAACTTGCCACAATTTTATTCACACTCGTGTTTTTCTAATTTTCTGAAAAGTGGTCGATGACGTTATCAATGTCACTTAATTAAAAAAAAACAAAACTGACCATTGGATGTTCTATTTAACTAACTAAATAAACTTCATGCCACTGCCCTAGCCAGGTAGGCAGAGAGAACCAAACGCCGTTCTATTTATTTCTTTATAATACTTTCCTATACGGATAATCTTATTTAACTAGATCCTCAACTCAACTTCTCATAACGCTATGTTTTGTACGTAGCAACTAAATCCCATTATACTATAATTAACTGAAACTAAAAAGTATCTAGTACTATTATTAAAATGATTATAATGGTCTGTTATTAATACTACTCCAAATAATTAACAGTGATAATGATATTATTCTAGGTTCCAAAAATGTGTGACGAACAACCCTTTAGTGGTTTTTGCGCAAAACATTTTCAATTACCTTTTCCAATCAAGGTAGAAGGAATAAATAAAATTCGCAAAGCTATGGGAAACAATGTTAATTTCGCAATGCAAAGGAAGTGACAGATCCCGCAGAAGATCTGTAAAACGACCGCAGGTTAATTCCGTTGCAGTTAGGTAATACTGAAAAGGGTGAACTAAAAGACGCTGTGGTGAGCAGACATTCGCTTTACGGATGCACATGAATCAAATTACAGAGCACAAGCTTTAAAACCGATTTTATGAGTGGTTGTTACCAATTCGTGTGGTGGGCTTAGTTTTTGAAAGGTTAATTTCATATCATAATAAAAGCTTGAACCCTGTAATGTTATGTGAACCCAATTTGGACATATTAAAACTTATACATAACCATACCATAGTACAACAAATTTTAGGCGAAATTTGATAAACTGTGGCTATACTTTAAAATCTTATTGCGGTCTTTTATGCAGCCAACTTCACATATTGATTTGGCACAATAAAGCTTGTTCCGAAAGTATAACAATAATAGTAAGAAATCGATACATTCGCACAGCTTAGCATTTAATATAAAAAAAAGACACGTTTTCATGATAAAAAAACCTATACTCAAACTAGACTATTTACTCACTTTTTTGACTATGAATATAATAAGATAAATCACTTTTTAACAACAGTGTAACGGTTATATTCAACTTTTTGGGTAATGTACGTAGTTAATGTTTTACTCATTATAGATAGTGTATTGGGAAACCGTAGGTATTAAGAATGCAAACAAAGTACCTTTTGTTTTAATTTGATGGCGGATGTTGATTCAGTTAGCTTGTACTAGATTTCAACCGTTTCGAATAGTAAGCTAGTCAAATATTATGACGGTTGTTTAGAATGCCCCCGAGGCTAATAAATGCAAACATACTCGCTTATAAACAATCTAGTCCGTCGTTTCTGATATTCTGTTTTTTTTTAATTCGTCAATGTTTAAAATATGTTCGTCCAGACATACGGACAAATGATATACTTTGTGTACAAAAATTTGTAAAATGTTTAAATATTATTTATTGTAGAATTAAGATTATTAGTGATATAGTCAACAGTTTTTTTGCACGGAATCAACTCATTGCCTTTTTGATAAAACAATAACAGCTGATTCAGATTCAGTCATCCAAATTTGATCATCAGGTCACATTTTTGAGATATTAGAGAACAAAGTTACTTAAATTGGCTTTAAAGTCTGACTTCAGTATTGATAAATCAATTCATAAATACAAAATTTTTTTATATCTATTGTCTTTTGTGGAAAGAAATAATCTCAAATTGTTGATTAACAGTGTAAATTATATTGCTATACTAATGTATCGCAAAATATTCGCATTAGAATGGTATTAAGAATTCGTCCATATAAAATGAGCAGCTTCGAATGTACACAAAAATTATGTTAAAGCTTAAGTAGACTTAACTTTGCATAGACTCATAGTAGAAGCTTAATTCGAAGTACATTGGAATGTTCAGCATTCTGACTATCAATCGCACGTATTATGTTTACATTTTAATAATCTTTATGCTGTTAAATAATACAACAAAAATCGTTTCAATGGCAGATATTTGAATGTTTCTAGGCAAATGACAAAAAAATGTGACGTGATGGGAAAATGTTTATAATATATTATGCTGTATTATAATATAATTGTATTATGCTGGTACTGATAATAAGAAAAAGTATTAAATTGTTATGTGGCAAAAAAGAGTGTAATTTTGTTGACTAGTAATGGTATCAAACATGTGTTTATTGTCATTAACAATAAAATAATTACATATACATAGACGAAAATGAATTACAATTGAAACTAAACATTATTATCATTATTAATAAAGGTAAAATATCTATTTTGATTAATATTTGGGACTGTGTAGGATTATTGATAAATGATTCGCCTATATAAATACCTACATACCAAACCCCTACTACACATAATTTAATAAAAATACACTTTATCAAAGACCCTTAACCGTTCTTTAATTTAGGTTTATTTGAAATTTTGATTATTATTTATTCATCTAAAAATACTTAATTGTTAAAATTGTTGAATATATCGTTGGGGCCCACTTTAATATTTCTATAGAAAATCTAAAAGCATTGTGTTTGGACAGCTTATAAATATCAAGTAGATCATATCGATTGGTGGCATCAACCCTGTCTGCTAAAGACACGCAAAATCAACGTATGCGGCCTAAGAATGTAAAAAAGTCACACGAACACATAAACGCTTCTTGAACAGAAGACCCCTTCTGTTCAAGAAGTTCCATCAATAGCGTAGCCGTAGGTAATACGAAATATTATTTATTTCCAATACGCTGAAACCGCCACTCATTCTGGGTACGTAGATAAATGTAAACGCCGATCGAACGCTATCGTTCAATGGAGAAGATTGCATTTTTGATGTTCTAATGATGCAACTGCTGTTAACAGTAAAATATTAAAGTGACTTTCGTTCTTAGGATTTCACTGTCAAATTATTCCCGGAGGCGTTGAATTATTAAGTATGTACTTTCTAATACAATTTATTGTTTTGAGGAATTTCTCAAAACAGTTATGCAATAGTACGCTAATTGGGTCCAGCATAGTATTGGTCCGCTGCATAGATGACTATGTTGAAAAATGAAGGCTTTTCCTAATATATAATGAGCACACTCAGGTGCAAAACAATTCAATAATAAAAAATACACACATCCTTCGGCTTTAATAACTAATTCCTCTCGCATCATGAGTGCGTGATCGTAGGTGTGATCTTTATTTACATACTACACGTAACATATGTAAACCTGTACTGATGACTTACCAGTGATATTCTTCAGCAAAACCAGCACTTCAGGTGACATCGTTGTTGTGAAGCTACCCTCCGGAGAATGCTGATGCATTTGATTCTCACGCTTTGCCGAGACTCGAGACTAGGACAAAACAAAATTAATAGAAATCGTTAAAAAAGTACAAGGCGGCGTATTTTATAATTATGCGAGTAAAGGATGGTTAGGTATTTGAGGGAAACTTCATAAAGTATCGGCTTGGAATATTGCGGCGAATTTCCATCTAAGAATTAAAAAAGCTCTAGGAGTTTTATTAATTTTTAGAACGAAAGTAGAGACCCTTTATCTATACTTATTATAAATCTGTAGAGAGGTCAATTCTGTACATGAAATATATTTTCAAAATAACTATCAGGAGGTGATTAGTGATCGATACTGATGCCAAAAATGCAATCAGTAAAATTTTTGTCTGTCTGTCTGTCTGTCTGTCTGTCTGTATGTTCCTTATAGAAACAAAAACTACTCGACGGATTTTAACGAAACTTGGTACAATTATTCTTCATACTCCTGGGCAGGTTATAGTAGTATACTTTTCATCACGCTACAATCAATAGGAGCAGAGTAGTGAAGGGAAATGTTGGGAAAACGGGAGAAGTTACTCAATTTTTTAAGCTTCCGTCGCGTGTGCAGCCTTAATGGTTAAAGTTACATATAAATCATGTATGACGGAAATAGTCTTTATAATATTAACCATAAACGCGGGTGACACCGCTGGCACAGCTATCTATACTTATAATAAATCTGTAGAGAGGTCAATTCTGTACATGAAATATATTTTCAAAATAACTATCAGGGGGTGATTAGTGATCGATACTGATGCCAAAAATGCAATCAGTAAAATTTTTGTCTGTCTGTCTGTCTGTCTGTATGTTCCTTATAGAAACAATAACTACTCGACGGATTTTAACGAAACTTGGTACAATTATTCTTCATACTCCTGGGTAGGTTATAGTATACTTTTCATCATGCTACAATCAATAGGAGCAGAGTAGTGAAGGGAAATGTTGGGAAAACGGGAGAAGTTACTCAATTTTTTAAGCTTACGTCGCGTGTGCAGCCTTAATGGTTAAAGTTACATAGAAATCATGTATGACGGAAATAGTCTTTAAAATATTAACCATAAACGCGGGTGACACCGCTGGTAAACCATAAAAATGCAATTTAAAAGGCCTAAGAAGGGATTCCTAAATAAAAATTTACTTACTAGCTTAAGCTTCCATTAGACCATCGGACTAAAACCAATGAAGAGGCTATCTCAAAGAAAATTTACCTACTCTACACCGCGAATTTTTTTGCAGGATCGTCATAAACACCATTCTCATGCCTGTTATCTGCAAAAATGCAGTGCAAAGATAATTCAATTTTGTTCGATGTTCAGTTTTAATTAAAAAGTGATATGCATCTGTGATAATGTCCGACTTGGCTACGTCAAATATTCAATAGTTTGTGCTGGGGAATAGTAGCGAATAGTAGGAGAGCTGGCACCAATATTTGAGTAGGTATTTGAGGCAAGCTGGAGACCTGTCCTATATCTCACCTATATCCCCTCATCTCTCTCATCTCACCTATAACACCCCAACAAGTAACTGCAGACCTGGCTGGTAAGAAGGGCAGGTAGAAAGTCCCACCAAAATGATCTGTCTTTTTCAGAGTCCTATTGTTTAGTTATAATTAATAACTTATTAAAATTTCAAGTTGCCTTAAATATTTTTTTGCCTACGTCTGGCAATCTTGAAAATCATAAGGCTTATTTTTTTAGTTCTTTAAACATTAAACTACAAGATATAAAATTTTATATTGCCTCAAACATATTTTTGGAAAATAAATAATATTAATATTTCAAAATTTATGGTTTGATTTAGCCGTGCTACTCACCAGTCAGGTCTGCATCCATGTTGGGGTATAATAGGAAAGGAATGATACAAGTTTTTAGCTTGCCTCAAATACTTACTCAAAAATTGGTGCCAGCTCTCAGACCAGAATGAACTGAACATTTTTTGAAGGAAAATTGCATGTTCGCGTTCCTGAAATATCAGGTAGGTACTTTGCTTTTGAGCTGATGGATCGCATACCTTTTAGCAATCCAGTTTCATATCCTCGAATTCTTTTTAAAAAATGTGTTTTTGCTGTCTACTTTTTGTACGGAAGTGAGTTCTTCCGGTACCTATATTAAAAGCCAAGAGTTATCCATAGTGCAATATGCACTTGATTTTATCTACATTTATGGTCTGTGATAAAAGTTGATAAACACGTATCGATAATTAGTTCAATGCCAATTTTAATGTAGTGATACCTAAAAAAGAATTATTTGATCAATGCCTAACAAAATCAATTGTATTTTTTATAAAAAGTTACATAAATATTCAGTCCAGAATTATTTGCAAAGTAGTATTGTGATAAATAAATCACACACAAGAATTGAATGTTAGTAGAAAAATAATAGCATAATGTTTGTGATAGATAGAAAACATGAATAAAAAGTTATTAGTAGTCCATTAATAAAAATAACAAACAATTTATTGATACAGCAAAAAGTATATTAAATTCTACTTGTAATCGCACAAGTATGGTAATCATAGCAGCAACTAACAACCAATCATAGCAGTATATCCAAGGGATTTGTCATAGTAATCGTGTTGTTTAAATTGCCACAGAGAAATGCACAAAAACTTTTGTCATGTCAACTCATTGCTTTTTGATGATTCCAACCAAATTTGCCCATCACGTCACATTTTTGGGATATATTAGAACAAAAATACTAAAACTGGCTATGTAGTCTTACTTTAGTATTGATAAATCAATTCAAATCTTTTGCTATATTTTTTTTGGAAAATTCCACGTAACAAACGTGGAATTATTACTTTCCAAAAAAATATACATAGGTCTAGGTCAAAAAAAGCATATCGTAAAAGGCGACTAATGGTATATCCGGTTTTGGGTATGTGATTGTGTAGGCGAGAAGCTAGACACTTGTCACTATTTATTCAAAATTTTCCATATAACCCAGCCCAGTTTTATTTTGGCTGAATGTGGTTAAAGGAGCTTGCTGACCCTCCGACTCTACTTACCCCTTCGGGGATTATGAGCGTGATGTTATGTATGTATTTAATAATCCCAAATTTTGAGAAAACAGTATAAATTATATTGCTATATTGATGTGGAATAGCTTAGATAGCCATATCTTTGCACAGATAATTGGTAGAATCTCAATAAGAAATTGAAATTTTGAGTATTTTTACTATCAATCGCATGTATTATATTTACGTTTCAATAATATTTATGCCGTTCAATAAATCGACAAAAATCGTTTAAATAGCCAATTTTTGAAAAGTGCTTTGATGGGAAAATGTTCTTAACATAATTGTATTGTGCTGGAACTTACCAGTAGAAAAAGTAGTTTAATTATTGACCTTCTGTTATGAATACATGCCTTACGTTTTCGAGATCTCTTACAAAGATGACATGAATAAATAAATAAATATCAGACTACATCACATACATTGATCTGATTCCGAGGTAAGCAGCTTAAGCACTTGTGTTGCGGATATTAGAATCAACAGTGGTATCACAAATATATACTTAAATATTGGATATTAACACCCAGGCACAGACCAACCACAAGTATTCATCACACGAATGTTTGTCCCGGGTGGGAATCGAACCCACAACTTTTGGCGCATGGGGCAGGGTCACTACCGAATGCGCCATCGAGCCTGTCAAAAACATGTACAGAGATTTTAGCGCACGAGTTTTCGTATGGGAAAAGAAAATTGATTTCGAGGTAAATAGGCGACAAGGCCACTAAGTGGCCTATTTCGGAAAATAGAAATGGTAATAGATTTTTGTTATTATGGCAGCAGACGTCCTGAGACTTACAAGTTTTGCAGTCGACGAAGGTGGCAGTTGGGCGTTTCATAATGTGCCAATATTTTAAACATTCGAATTCTATTCGCTTATGTCATTATCGACAATGGGTGGCCCTTGTCGCGCTTCGTCGTCCTTTGTGTACGTTTGCTCGTATCATTATTGATACGAGCATTATTTCGCGCTGATGCACCTATGTGACTAATGCCTTTTTGTTGTAGGTACGTTTTATTATTAATATAAGGGCAGGGTTTGTATAACATATATTGGTTAAAAATAATTATATACCTACATAATTTATGTTAAAACTAGCGACCCGCCTCGGCTTCGCACAGGAGATTGCACTAGTTGAGAAACATGTTTTTATAGATAAAACTTGAAATTGCTAAGTTATTTAGTTCAAAAATTTTCAAATGATATACAGAAACCTTTCTCGATCTTTTCTTCAACTACTGGTGAAAACCGCGTCAAAATCGGCCCAAAAGTTTCTGAGATTAGCCTTTACAAACAGACAGACAGATATACGAGTCGGGGGACTTTTTTTCACTATACTATGTATTGATGTTAAGTATATATAAATTGGCAGATTACACACATACTTTAACCAATCATACTAAACCAATTTAAGGCGTTAGTTAGGTCTTTTAACTATCCGTATAGGTTAATTGCAAATATTAACATAGACCTAGGTTAATCATAGTTAACGTTATTCCATAATAACTAACTAACTTGATCTGACAACCTACCTGTCATTTATTCCACCAGAAACACCAACCATACGCTATTCAGTAAGCAGGAGATGCCTTACAAACCACAGAAACAAAAAAATTACTAAAAACCTTACCTCCAAAGCTATGAGGTCTTCTTGGCGTGTTCGATAGAGTGATTCAAGGAACTGTAGATGGGATTGCATGTCGGCGATCCGTTGTTCCATTTGGTCTTCTCTGTTTAGTTGTGCTGTGAACAAAGGTTTAAAATATACATACACGTATATGTGTAATTATTATAGTCACAAATATATGTGTACTTTATATCGAATATATTTGTATTATGTTATAGAGTGCGTAGGTCGTACCCACCACCATAGAGTAATATTATACTACGTACAACAGAGGGTCACTGCCCAAACTTGAAAAGTTACTGCTTTAACTCGCGCAAGAACAGCGACAGTGGTGAGTAGTTGGAACTACAGCAAAGTTTAGTCTGTTTGTCAGGAATAATACAAGATGACGCTGCAAGCACAGGTTAGTTGTTTCTTAGTAATAATAATACGCCACCTGTTTAAAAGTAATGGTTTTAAAACAGAGATTATTTTGGTTTGCTTCTGAAGTAAATATTTTATAAACATGTTTCTCACCTAAATTTAATAAATTATCTAAGAAATGACGTAGGTAAATAACTTATTTTATGAAAAAAACATTTTTTCAAAGTGAAAAAATAACGTTTTTATTCGGTTTTATCTCTCAATTAGTCTAAATGATGCCTGTAGCGACATCTGTCTGTGTCAAGTCTATACGAAATCTAAAATGTATGTGACTGACCAGACATGCCACCACGTTGACGTTAAGGTTCGAAGATTTAATATTATATTTTATGCTTTCCTTTGGTTTATTTTAATAATAATAGGGACACGTGACGACCTCATCGCCCACTGTCGAGAGTTGGTGAACTTTGCACCATGAAGGGCAACTACTCCCTTTAGTGCAATCAGTCTCCGCAGGGCAGCATGTGGCGAGCTGTTGGTGTATGGCGACACCCCAGACCCGAGACCTCGCGGGGGAACCTAACATCTTTTCCCCCACCTCTGGATTGCCTTTATTGGCCGCCCAAAGTGGAGCACAAGAGGTATAGTATAGGATTTTATATTCTACAGATATTTAACTACCTATTACGATCCACCATGTTATTATCTTCTGCTTGATTGGTATGATACTTATACCCATCAAATATAAATAATTGATTAATAAGAAAATACATGAACTTTTCCAATCCTCTAATATAACAATGAGAGTTTTTTTTTAATTAAAACCTCAAATAGATGGCGTAACTGTGACGTACGGTCTTGTCACCCTCCTCATTGGTAGGTTTTCAGAACAAACTGATGCATGCTGTCAACAAAGAGCCAACAGGGACAGTGATAAGACCACGAGACTCCCTCGCGGCACCTCGCGGTTTTTGTTTTTTGAAAACCCTCATTGAATGTACTGTGCCGTAAGTTATTTGTCCTTTGTGACTTTTTATGAACTAACCCGTTTACCTCGTGACTGAATACCATACCCCTCGCTTTTATTGCACTCAAGAGCTTTTCTGCCCCATTTCTTTAGTGCACCAGGGAAGAAATAGGCTCTACATATTTGAAAAGTTTAGGACTACATTTTTTTTTTCTTCGTACTTCTATGTTATCATAATTTATCTATACTTCTGCAATGTTTATCGACATGCCCTGGGCTCTAATCTGCGGCGTGGCTTACCTACTGTCACTTATCAATGTAGTAACGTGTAGCAATGCGTACATGCACACTAATTCGCAGGCAATTAGGATTAAGATTTCAATGTTTGTAAATTGTGTGCGAACTTTAACGTAATTGTGTGCGTGTTGAAGTCGGCTACACTGGCCTCTATTATACTCCGTGCGTATTACTTTCGATTTAAAAACATGTTTTGATGTTGTACGAAAAAAATACATAATTGTATCACATTTTTGCTTGCAAAAATGTCAACCAAACATTCGATGTCCATTTTTTCGATTATACTTTTCAGTTGTGTTTCGGATGAAGTAATTTATTTTACATCACGAACGGAAATTTGATGGCCCCATTACAAGTGAAAACATAGTATCAAAATACTTTTTCAGATTCTTGTCTGCACTTTAAAAGTACGATGCTATATATATATTGGTACCTAGCTTCTGCCCGCGACTTCGTCCGCGTGGAATAGTTAATTTGGGCTAACGTTAACTTTAACCCGCGACTTCGTTTACGTAACGTTTAGGTTAAAATATTTTAAAATAAAACGTACGTTATGGAGCAGTTTTAGGTACATACATCTAGCTTTTAGTAAAAGTGGGACTTTAACACGTTAGGTAAAAGCATAGATTTAGAATTTTTTGACTTCGCAAAAGATACATAAAGCGTGGGAGCGAGAAATCCTGCTGAAATTCAAAACCGCCCGAGAGAAAAAGAGATAGTTAATGAAGTGCCTTTATGTCATTGTTTTTGCGAGTAAGAGGCCTTAGCGTCCCGGTCTATTCTACATCGCAGTGAAGATTTCGTGCATTTATGTACTAAACCTTGGATTATAATCGAGAATATTAAATGTGCAATTAAGGTGACTTGTTCTGTACGTGATTGTGAGGTTACACGACGGAATAATCCGAATAAATACACTTTTCACAGGTAAATACAATTTTATCATTAGATTTTTTCAAACCATATTTTGTCAAATTGTTGCTAGTAATCGGTTTAGAAAAATATGTTTACAATAGTATATTGATTATAATTGATCTTTATAAGTACATCGTGATTATAAACAGAATTTGGGAAAATATTGTGTAAAATAGTAAATAGTTTGGTTACGCTAGTGCTTGACAAAGCGCTGACGTCACGAGTATCGATAAAAACTTAATCGTCTTTTAGCGACATCATGACATGAATACAAAGTTATTTAGCCAAGTTATGTTGAAATATAATTATATTCAGATTGGGAACTCATTATCTCCGTAAATTTGGTAATTATAAGTAACTAATAATTTTTCTAGGTTTCTAAGCAACCCAGCATTGTGTAAAAAGTGGATGCGGACTATAGACAAACCAGATTGGACTCCCAGTAAGAACTCCACTATCTGCAGCAAACATTTTTACGGCAAATGACGAATAAGATTTCTTACCGACTAATTCCGATTTACCTAATACATACAACTGCTGATTTCATCAATACAACTGAATCAGTCGATAATGTAAAAGTGCGTCTTTGACAACACTATTTTTAACTTACACATAGACGTCAACCAACACATGTTTAAATTTATTTTGGTCATGTCTTCGAGCCGTCATTGTGTATCTTGTAGATCCTAAATCTATGGGTAAAAGTACTGGGTCTTATAATCTTATATCATGTAGAATCAAAGATTTCCATACTTTTTTATCTGTTTGAGCACTTTGAAAAAATTTGCTGGTCCCTGTGGGCCCCCCGCAGCTATATTTACCATGTGCCTAGTACAAAACATGTTAAGATTAGATCTAACAATGGAAATTTGCGTTGCGGATGAGTTCCAACCACGAATTAACAGTTTAAAAACAAATAATCAGAATTGTTTGGTTAATAAATTAATTGGTTGTGCTGTAAGTGGATGTCAAAAAAGTACAGTTAGCCTGAGAGGATATCAGATATTATCTGCCTAAATTGATAGGTCAAGCCAACATTTTAGCTTTTCCTGAGGGTCCAACTGGACCTAGACTCTGCTTGTTACGAGTTGATAATTTGAGGATCTTTGAATACCTTTTAAGAGCGGGTCGATATTTACATTTGTTCGCTAGGGTAAACATAAGACGGGTATGCCTCGGCCTTTTATGAAGCAGCTATGTAAACATGGCAATCGTTTATTGCCATAAAATGAAACAACGAACAGTAACCATTAAATAAACTGAATGCATGGACAAACATTGTAACACTAACTAGTTCGTTTGAATTTTTGAAGCGGACGTTATTAATGTACTGCCTACCACCCCGCTAGGGATGTGGCGTGAAGTTTAGTTAGTTAGTAAATGCTGTGGCTCAAATGAGTACAAAAATATATAATATAAATATAAAATAATAATTTATTGTGTAGCCATGATACAGTTTACAGTTTTCATTGTGGAATACAATAAAATAATTACAAGGCTGTAATAGATTGCGACAAAATGAAGTTTTCCTCACTTTCAAGCGTGGATACCCTGTGTTATGAAAGTCAGTGATCTCGCGGCTGTTCATACACATTGACAACCATCAAGGATTTGACTGTGACAACTTGTATTACAGACAATTCACAGGCTATACAGTTTACATTACATCATATGATAAAGAATATACAATGGAACAGAAAAACGAAAAAAAAATATATAGGTATACATTTTGTTAATAGATTTGCCAAATTATGCATTTGGAGTAGGTTTGGAAATTGTGTATTTAGAGTAAAATTGTCTTGAGTTGTTATTATGTTAACATCACAATCAAGTGAAAGTGTTATTATGTGTGTGTATATAATCATTATTTCATAATTTTTATTTTAGTTATTCCTCTAATTCGTTCTAATCTAGTGTTTTAAGGTATCTATTAATATTAGTTTTGCGTTCAAATTTAGTATGGGAGTAACTTTGGAGGGTTTTATCGAGTGTGTTGTAAATTTTAGCACTTAAATACTCATAGATTTTCCTTGCGAAGGTGGTCTTGCAGGTGGGAATATGACATGGTGGTTTAGGTCTTCTTACAGATTTGGTGGTTGGTGCCGTGAATGGTAGTGAATGATGTCGACGGATAACTGTTCGTAGTATATAAATATATAAATAATAATAGGATAAATATAATAGTGGGATATCTGAAAGGCTAATTATAAAGTACCTTTAGAGCTGCCCTCTGCGCACGTTTCAAGTGAAGAAATTTTGTTTTAGATGAGTCTCCCCAGATCGGGATGCAATATGAAATAATGGACTCACAGAGAGCAGTATATAGCATTTTGATGGTATCTGGGTCAGCAGTCCCTTATTTTTTTTAATTTAAAAATAAATTTTCTGACCAGGTTAGCCAGGTGGTCAGAAAATATGGCCATGTAATTTTAAATTGTGTTTCAGCTGGACTCCAATATGTCAGATGAAAGAAGCTTTAGTCAAGGAAGGGCAAGAGCAGTTTGCCGATACTCGGGAACAGCAATGGGCTCTAATATTCAGCTAATATTAACAGTACTCGCTGATGGTTGGGAGTTGTTATTGATAGCAAATGTAAGGAACTTTGTTTTGTCTACATTTAATGTTAATAGATTCTTGGAAAGCCAGTATGGGTAAATACTTGTTCCGCACGTATTGATGTTTCCCGCCAATCTGTGCCATATACAAAGATGGGTGTGTCATATGCATAGGCGATTACTCGAGAGTAAGGTGTAGACAGTTGGCAAAGATCGTTTACGTAAATCAGGAAGAAGGTAGGGCCTAGTATGCTTCCTTGGGGCACTCCGGATTGTACTACAATAATTATATTTACTAATGTGCGATCCAATACGAAAATATAACTCAATTAGATTTTTAAAAACACCAGGCAATAAATAGTAGATAAGATAGAAATTTTTCTATCTTATTATTACCGCAACAAAGTAGCTGCAATCGATACGATTGATATGATATACATAATATGTTTTTAAGTTGATATTTTTTAATTTATTTGTTTCAGGTGTTTATATTATCTGATTTTTGAAATTTAAAAATCATTCATAAATCAATAATTTATTTTAAATATATTTTTTCATATAATATGTAACTCGAACTAGTGAAAACCGATGTAATTTCGTCATTTTAAATTTCAAATCGGCGGAAACCTCAAACCGAAGGTACCATACCTTAGGCATGTCTCGATAATTATGTACTTTTATAATAAATACAAGGAACAACCTCTGCATCGCGCATCCGTTTCGATTAGGGTGTCGATCATCAACTTGTCTCACCCGTTGGGTTGGTACCGTGAGAGGGGGACGGATGCGCGGTGTAGACCTGGTACCCGCTGAAAACCAGCGTCGTGACCTACCTGACTGTCAGGTGGGTCACGACTTAAGCTGAGCGGGCGCCCTTTTGGCACACCTTATTATTTATTTTGTGTGTTAATTTTCTTTCTTTTTGTTACTGTTTTTATTTTCTTTTTGTTTTTATATTGTATTCCTTGCGTGTGTGCCAAATAAAGCTTTTCTATTTCTATTTCTATTTCTATTTAAGGAACAAACACACAGAAGAAAAATAATACGACAGCACACATTATTTTAACTTCGAAACATTATTCAAACTTCTAACAAAGGACATCGAAGAACATGCAACCTAACTGTCTAGTCTGCTGGGAGACAACGTAAGTTTCATCAAAGTTTTCAGCATACATAAAGTCTGTAAATATTAACAAAAAACACAAAAAATATTGTAAAATTACTCTATAGTAGCTGTTTAGCAGAATACATTTTAAAGTATTTCGAATTGTTGTCATGTAGATGAGAAATATGATGTATATATACTTGATGTATCGAGATAGCATTATTCTATTGTATTTCTTAATTAAGCTTGAGCCTGAGCCACAATGATAATTAAAAAAGGAAGCACGTAATTTTAAGCTGTTGACCACGGTATCTTTTGCGTAAATTTAAACGAACAACGGTAAATGCATCAAATATTAACTTATAAATTATTTCGATATTTATAAGGGGCCTACCCTATACAAATATCCATTGAATTGTCGATTGTATGATCGATACACGGTTTCGATCTTTTTGAAACTGTAAATTAATCGAGCTGCACTCACATGATTTCGGAAAGTTGAGTATTCCGTTAATAACTTAAAAGCAGACGAATAATATTACAATTATATTATATTCTGTAATACATAAAATAATGTAGCGTTAGATCAGGTTTTGGTGAAAGAGTTGCAAGTTATGTATTTTATTTATTACTGGTGTCAATAAACACTGATATTCGCATTATTACGTGTATATATGACTTGTTGATAATATTACTGTTACTTATATAATTATTATAAAATATAATTCCTTTGTCTAATAGTATTATTACTAAGCACACAAAGGAATTACATTTATATTATTTAGAACGAAACATCTTTTTACTGTGTGTGCATTATGTAAAGATAATAGATTCTGCTTTGTAAATGTTGCTTTTCCTTGAGATCGTCATAGTATTTGCATGAAAATTGTTAAGTTTTACTAAAGAAATGTATAAAAGTTCATTGGTTGCTTATGACGTAAATTTTCCACTTCATACTTGTGCAAAAAATATTTAAAACTCTGTTAATTAATTCCATCAAAGCCTGTTCGATTGTATTGAAAACCGACTATTATTAGTACCATGGGGTAAAATTACAGAAATCACATTGACACACCAATAATGACCAAAGGTACACACTTTGGTAATTATTGGAGACAATTTTCTGTAGAGTATTATTATATAATGATATACTGGTGTTATTAAAAATAAATATCCGCCCTTTAATATTACGTTTCCACGGCTGTCACACCCGAGTATTGCCCCAGCTAACAATTTGCCGGTAGTGTGACAGATAATATGTGTAATTACTATTCGCCGGCCTCGGCTGTCGCGGCGGTGTATCGAACGGGAACCCATCATTTAATCGCAATTTTCTTCAACGATTTTCATTTCCCATAAAACCATTCGCAGATGTTTCTAAACAATATTCAACATATTATAGAATCATGTTACATCACAATTTCATTTGGTCGAATGCTTAATATCTACAAACTTACTTTATCGTTACTTCTTTTCACATATTATGTATTTTTATCGAAGTAATGTTAGTTTACTATTTTGTTACCCATAATTTTATTTCCACGTAAGTTTCAATATGCAGAATTGTTGAAACACCCAATTTTACTTCACTAAAGTCCGTATTGCCGAACGATTTTTGTTAGTAATATTATATTGCATACTTTATTCATAGACAATTTAAAGCATAACTGATATAAATATGTAATAAATATTGATATTATAAATAAACTGCGTTAATCCCGACTCGCCGAGGTCTCCTCGCCGTGGTACTAGTCTGCCCGATACTAGAGTGTAATTCAAAAGCCGGAGGCGCGGAGGGAGAGCAGCCTCCGCCCGCTGTAACAAGGTGCAGGCACCCGCGCGAGCCGTAGAAATGTTATTCGATGTTATGAAACGGCGATTATTAACTATTCGATAAATCAAGAAAAAAATATATTAATATTCATAGAATAGTTTTCTGTGAAATGAAATTCGGTATCAAAAAAGTATGTGTCTTGATAGATACCCGTATCGAACACTTTCTTTTCACAACTGCAGTGTTCCGTTCCTGTAATCATAATCGTCCATTATGTATAGGGCTAGTTGAGTTAGAAACAGAATACCGAACGACTTGATTGTATGATTACATTATTATGTATTCCCACTGCCGTATGAAGTAGTTTGATTTTGTACGTATCGATCTTGTTTAAATAGATTGCAGGTTATTAATTTTTCACGACGGTTTACTGTATGTGGGAAAGGGTTTAAAAATACATTGTTGTTAAAGGCAAAGCCAACTCTGTAAGGTTTTATTGATAATAAGTATATGATCAATATTCCTCAATTTTGATTTTAATATTTAGCGTGTCCCATGCAACCTGTACCAGCGAAGGTCAGTGGTTAGAAAATATCTCAATATCTATCGATTGAACCCCCATGTATGTTTTACGATTTTTTGTAGTTTTCGAGATATGACTATTTTTGTAAAAAATTACGTTTTAGAGAAATTTATATTTTATTTCAATTTGAAATAAATCATACTTATGCCCTGACTGAATGAGTTGTAAGTAATTTTAAACACTTTGTAAGTTTCTTAGCTCATAGAATAGCACAAAACTAGTACTTAATAGGGTATTTTTACGCGATAACGGAGTTCAAAGTTAAGACAGTCAAAAATACTTGGTGAAATTTATCTTGGGCATTAGAAATGAAATGACTTCATACTTTCGTAATTAAAATGGATAAAAATTATGAAATTTGAGTAAAAAGATCATAAAAGAACAGAATACATTCTAATAAAAACAAAATAAAAGATTTTCTATATTTTATTAATTTTTTAAACTTTTTTTTTATTATTGAATAGGCTTGCATTTGACTGCTATCTTACGTGATGGCAAGTGTCGATGCAGCCTACGATGTAACATACTTACCTAGAAGATACCTCTTCACTTGTAATTTGAAGAGCCCAATATTATTATTGACAGGGAACACAGACTCGGGCAAGGAGTTTCACAGTATTGCGGTACGCATTAAAAAAGTGGACGCAAAACGCTTAGACCGTATGGGTGGAATCTCCACTGTATATCTATGGCGACGTGCCGTTTGCCTGGTTGTCCTGCGGTCGATTGGGATGGAGGAATCAGATTGAACAATTCTGTGGCACACTCACCGAAATGTATCCGTAAAAAACCAAAAGACATGCGACCTGGCGCCGATGTTCTAAGCTCTGCAGCTTGGAGTCAAACAGGTCGTCATTATCTACTAGCCCGTTGGTCGAGTGGTCAGAGACCCTGGCCACGAAACCAAGGGTCGCGGGTTCGAATCGCGCTAAGGGCAAATGTTTCGTGTGATGAACATGGCCATTTGTACTCGAGTCATAGATGTTTATAAACGTATTTAAGTATGTCTATCCGTTCACCTAGTATCCATAGCACAAGCATAAGCTTAGTTTGGGACTAGGGAATTGGTGTGTTAGTCTGAAGAATTTATTTATTATTTATTAATATCATTTATAAGCTTTCTGGCCCTTCTGTCAATTGACTCCAATGCTCCAAGTAGGGATTTGGCGGATCCATCTTAAAGGTAAGAACAATACTCCATATACGACCGGACTTGTGCTTGATATAACGTAAGCAATTGTTCCGGTGTGAAATATCTTCTCACCTTTGAGAGGATAATCAGCTTTTTTGCTGCAGGTTGACAGGTTTGCGTCACCCGTTTGGTGTAGGTAGTCTAAGCATAAAGTATACATTACTAAGTATTATTTAAATGTTCCTCTATCCTGGCGGATTTTTACATACCTATCCTCTTGTAAACACGGCAAAATTACAATTACCGGCGGGCTTAAAATATTTTTATTCTGGTCGTCTGTTTTTAATCTCGATGTGAAATGCAATAAATTCAATAAAACCGAATTCGAATCTATGCTGTCGTTTCGCAACACAATTTCAATAACTAAATGAATAAAAAAGAATGCGGTATCGCAATTCATACGTGAAATACTGCGTGACAAAGGCAAACATTAATATTCATACTAAGTATATAAAGGTCTGTCAAATTTGAATATGGTAACTACCCAGTTATGCCACTGAGGTCTATTATCATTGTCTATTAACATTTTGTAAACATTTAAATTTTAAAACACGAAAAGTTCTTATAATATGTAGTTCATCCTTATCACAGTTTCTTTTTGACGGAAAACATTGTGCAATACCTCAGCTTAAATTTCAAGGTTAATATTTATTCAGGGATCCTTGTTGTTAATATATGTTGCTGATAGCATTCATACTGCTAATAATATAAATAAAGTGGGGAACGTTACGATATCTATTATCCAACCTTGCCTACTCACTCGAAGACGCTGCTGTTAATTCAAACTAAAATTCGAACCTTTTCAGTCCTTCGCTTTCTGCGTTCAGTCCGCTCCACTTAATTTGTGACTCCACTAAACAATTTTAGATAGATTTTAGTAATATTTTAGATCTAAGAGTATCGCCATTGTATACGCTATTTCAAAAAGGATCTCCCATGGGACTCTAAGCCACAGGAAAGTAGAAAGCGGCATGTATGATTCAAGACTAAATCACTAAAAGCGTATACCATTACCATTAGCGTATTTTCAGAGATTTTCAAAGAAAGTTCTATGTTTCATTGACGTACCTACTACCTATGGTTTCATTAGTCAATCCTTTTTGGTTTCATTTTGATATCTTCGCAATGGACGCAGTGGATCTGCAGTTAATAATTCTGAAGTGAATGATAGAGCGACACGAGGGTTGGCGAATGGACATGATTGAAATAGCCGTAATTGCCGCCCGCCCCCCGCTCCAAATATTTCCCAGGCACTTATTAATTTTGTCATACGTTATTCGCTTATGGCGGCGTTACAGGCGGCCGGTCATGACGAGGATTACAATTTCACTGTGAATAGCTTCGATGCCAGACAAAAGCCGTAGGTATCCTATATTTGTCTGAATTTCCCATCTCTAAAATAATGAGTTGGGGCCAAAAACATTGATATGGGCCTAATACATTTGCTAATTTATGTATAAACATCTGCATAGTAATGATTTTTTCTTAGTTTGCATAAGGTATCGACTGCACAAGTACTTCCTAACCATATGTTTACTAAAGTCGATTAATAAAGTTAATAATTATAAAAATATGTGTTTTGTAGTAGTACGAAAAATATAAAAGACCATTGTATAGTATTAACAACCACTAAGAAAACTGTCAAGGTTAATTATCTAAAATAAATTTTAAAGTGCACGTTTTTATAATGTTTAATGAATATTGTGTAAGTGTGGAAGATCTCAAAGAATATTTAAATAGCTATCCAGTGGTACAAAGTATCTGTAATACTAAAAAAATATGTAGCTTTTAAGAACTTTATGTACGTTAAAACCAATTATTAAGTTTCTTATAAATTTTATTTATAAATCACAAATATAAATCATGCTAATCCTGTCTACATAAGTGCTTGATCCATCTCTGAGATATACGAATTCGATCTTACTATACTACTATGCATGTTAGGTGATTTAGTAAGCCAATATTATCTAACTACTGGTATATACTGGTATATTGGTGTGTTAGTCTGAAGAATTTATTATTATTATTATTATTATTAACTACTTGTGGACATATAAATAGTACACAGTACGAGAATAGGTTGTAACACATTTTACAAATTTACATAATATATTTATAGAAGACTTAAAAGTTATTTAAAAAAATAGTGTACATTTCGCCATTTTAATTTTAGCTAAATGCTCCCCATTTTCAGATCTATGTAGTACATCGATATTGGATCAAACCCATTAAATTGTTGATCAGGTAACATTATTACACTTGTGAGCACTCCACGTACAAGATATTATTCGGTTCATTCACAGCAACTGCGGTGAGAGCGTTTAATTGCCATCGAAAACGGACACTATGATGTTATCCTGCAAATATGTACGTTTTTAGTAACAAAGCTATTCAAATAAAAGGTTCTTCAATCTCTGAATAGACACCGTCATCGTTTGTTTCAATATACTGTCGCCAAAATGAGAGGTAGACACATCTCAGGCAATTTTTTCAATAGAGAGTAGCTTCGGAAAGGCTTGTTTTCAGAAGTGGATGACAAAATACGGATTTTATTGATGTAATGGCTTTCACTTTTAACTAAAGACTATACTAGTCATATGCATTCTAGGATAAATACGAACATACATACGTACCCATTAAAAAAAAATGAAATAAAAACGAAAATTAAATATTATGTCAAGTCAGAATTAATGGTAACTATGAAAAAGAAACGCCAGGAATCCATCAAAATGATCTATAGTATAGTACCTTAGACAAGAGTCGGACTGCAAGAAAATGCTAAAATATTCATCCAAATTCTAAACGTCATTAAATAGTACGTAAAGAATTCATATGAAACAGCGAAAGTACTAAAAGTGATGAGCTGACCGGACCGGACAGTACAATGGGAAGCTAAAAAGGGTAAAAAGTCGATGTCTGCGTCAGGGGCGCAAAAGGGAACTCAATTTTACCAAATCCAATATAGGCAGAGTTCGGCACATGGTCTAATAGGATGCACTCAAAAGAGCTATAGCACATGTTACAGGTTATAGTTGGAAACAGAACAAGAACTACGAAACGTTGCCAAATGGTATTCCATCCATTTCGTCCATCCCACAGTGCCTAAAGACGAAAGTCTTCCATTAGTGCGTCCTACCTGTTATGACACACGGAGCCGAGACGTGGACACTGACAATACGACTGGCTCACAGATTTAAAGTCACTCAGCGGGCTATGGAAAGGGCTATGCTTGGCGTTTCTCTCAGGGATCGAATCCGCTGATGATCCGGCAGAGAACCAAAGTTATCGACATAGCTCACAGGATTAGCAAGCTAAAGTGGCAGTGGGCTGGCCATATCAGCTGCAGAGCCGACAACCGTTGGGGTAAACGAGTTCTGGAGTGGAGACGGCGCCTCGGTAAACGTAATGCAGGACGCCCTCAGGCAAGGTGGAGTGACGATTTGCGCAAGACGTCTGGCAGGAGCTGGATGAGAGTAGCCGAAAATCGGTCAGAGTGGCGAACATTTGGAGAGGCCTATGTCCAGCAGTGGACTGCAACAGGCTGATGATGATGATGATGATGATTGATGGTATTATTTATTGAAGAAATATGAATTAGCCGACAGTTTTCAATGATAAAAGCTTGTATTAGCATTGCATATACGAATTTAAAGAGAATCGATATCTGAGACCCCTATTTTGTCGCTCGCAAAAGCAAAATTCAAAAGAAAGCGAGTGTGTTTTTTTTCTAGAATTTCATTTTTTTATCTGAAATCCATTTGTAATGCCCGCATGTCTGCTGGCGTATCATATAGGATATACCTAGTTTTTTTTTATGAAAAAAATTACAACTTTCGCTCCGACAGTTTTCGCTGTCATGAGGAAAACTTAGTGAATATAAAATTGCATAATTAATTTTTCAAACATCCATGTGTAGCATTAGCATTGCCTATTTCAATATTCTCTAGTGAAATTAAAGTTAACTAGAACGAACGGGAGTACTTTAACATAAATTAGGAGCTCTATCAACTTAGCTATTTATTTTAAAATTGAACAATTGACATTTCTTTTACTATATCAAATCATTTGTTACATAAGACGAATATTTACTAGCTAAGTGCAAATTAAATATACAGTAATCAAATCAATCCCAAAACAGAATCTGCGACTATTATTGTAATAAAACCAATTTATAAAATGCACAGATCGTGTCACTGATGCTCCTAATGGTTAATTTATTACGTCACACAGGTCAACAGTATTTTTGCGGCATAATCAATTCACTGCATTTTTGATAAAGTAGTAACAGCTGATGCAGATCCGGTTATCAAAATTGTTCAATCAGCTCAGATTTTTGTGATATTTGGGACGAAAGTGACTAAAATTGGCTTTAATACCTGGTTATAGTATTGATAAATCAATTCATAAATATTTTTTTTTTCATCTTTTGTGGAAAGGAATAATCACAAATTATTGATTAACAAACATTATATTGCTTAATTGATGACTCACAAAATAATCGCAATAGAAAAGTATGAAAAATTCGTTCATACAAGCTTACAATATATGGAAAAATCTTTGCATAGAAGAATATTAGAATTTTAATTCAATGTGTATTGATGAGTATTAAGATTATGTATCAATCATTTTTCAACTGTTAAATTAATCGTCAAAAATCGTTTAAATAGCTAATTTTTTAATGTTTGTAGTCAAATAACTAATAAGTGTGAGCTGATTGGACAATTTTGATAATTAAATTGTATTGTACTGGTACTGATCAGTAAAAAAAGAAATGAATTGTTTCGGTAATAAAAAAAGGCTAATTTTGTTGCCTTGTGTCGCCAGTTAGAAAGTGTAAAGTTGCACTTTTAAATTTAACTTTATTTGCCAACGAGCATTGATTATAGTAGTTAATTCGAGACCAGAGATCTTGACAGGCTAGCTAGTGGATGCCGGCCTTTTGGACAAACTTGATGTAATTTTAAATGTAGCTAAATAAAAATAGTATGTTGGTTATCCGTTTTTTGATGGTTTGACCTATTTCCGTAACATAAATAGTTACTCCATATTGGGCCATATTCAAGTTTTGTACACTTCAAATTTATTGTGAGAGTCGTGAAAATGTAGCTGTTGCTTTAAAATGGGTATGGCTTGTTCGACTCAAAAACTGGATTTCGACAAATTTTTATACGACAAGATTAAACTCAGACAATATAGAACCTCGACGTTGCTCAATTCCGACAATACATAAGATAGACATCTCTTAACTCCGATGCTACTTTACTCAGACAAAATGTTCGACATGACTTAACTAGGAAACGACGCGATATCGGCGACATTTTACTACGACATCAATTCTACAACGACATGAGGGATACTTCGACTTACGCTGCTCAGAGACGCTATGCGTCGACACTATTTGAAATCGACACTACTCATTTTAGACACAATCATAAATTGAAAATATTTAAAAAACACTGTTGTACAAATTATAAGATGTAGGTACTTTTATTATTAATCTATAATAAAAAAAAACGAATCAGACCAATCTGGCTCATTTTTTTTCTTATTTTCGTTAAGTTATAAAGAAGGTTTTTATAGAGGAAAAAACATAAATTCACAAGAAAAAAATACAATTAATTCCTCGTCTTTGTCATTCACATCGAGTATTCTTTTACGTCCTCAGGTGACATTTGCGAACAACATATCAAAGTGCATTGTGAAGTTACGCCAAGAAATCCATATTTGTTTGAATGAAATTTATATGTAGTGGAAGTGTTCTACAAAGTGAGAACACATTTCTCACAGTGTTCTCCGAGATAAAATTATGTTATATCTGGGTGGGTTTTAAACTGAGACAGATAGCTCAACTTTACAATTAAGTTAACCTATTTTACTGTAAATAAAAGGCTGAATCTGAATTTCGTCTAACAGTTCCTAACAGTATAACAGTATATTCTTAAGCAAGATATTTTAGACATACGTCTAAAATATCTTGATATTGAAGTAAGATATTTTAGACGTATGTCTAAAATATCTACTTTAAGTAAGTATTATATAAATTAAGTATTTATACAAAGTATAAAGTTATCCGCCCTCTGCATAGATAACTTTACAGGAATAGCTCTGGTGTAATTACTATTTCAGTCAGTATCGATAGTTGATTAGCCTGCAGCGACATATTGAAAAGCCGGCTAAATTAAAGAAATAGATTCCATAGGAAGTGAACATATAGGATTATATTATATGTATATATACTATTAAATCAACTTTTAGGTCCCATGTTGGTCTGGAAGAATGTACTGACTGTGTTCTTTGCCTAGTATGCCGTAAAAGGCGCTCTCCTGCACCTTTGGGTATATGTAATTATTGGTTATATACCGGCTTTTTCGTCTACATTGACAGGTATGTACTCATTAACTCCACCGACGTCCGGGCAACCGCGTACGCGGTTGCCCTTTTTTGAGTTCAGCGCAGTGCTCTAGGCGACTATGGTAACCTAATGGAAAGCGAATGGCAGATTTTTTAGATTTAATTTTGTGAAAAAAATACCATAGGGCTCCGTATGAACCATAGATTGAATTCAAACCATAAACTATCGTGCAAAACCAAATGACATAAAAAAAATGTCAAAGATACGTAAATTTTCCTTTTCTAGCCGGTAATGTGAAGTGTATGAAAATACCTATAAAGAACTACTTTAAATTCGTAGTTATACTCTAGTTCTTGCACGAAAAAAAAATCTAAAGTTTCAGCTATACCATGTATTTTTTATATTCATATAGCTTTACTAGTTTTTGGGATATTAACGTTTAAAGTAGGCAATGAACGCGCGCTCAGTTCGCGAAAAACCGTTAGCGGCGCTCATACATATATACATACATACGGAAGCAGTCACAAAATTTTCATACCAGGGGTTAAAAACTATTCACTAATACGTATACTATACTATCCACTAGGGTCCGTATACAATGATGTAAATGTAAAACGATGTCAATTACACCGAGAATTGCCGCAAAAAGCAAGTATGTCAGCAAGCCACCAGGCGTGAAGTTTCCGCACAATGATTCCAGTAGCGGGACGGTCTCCTCAGCACGTGGGAACTCCCCGGTGACACGCTGTACGTGTGGACACACGATTGAGTATGGGAGTAATTGAGGTATTACGAAAACGGTAGAAGGCCCGACTGGAGAAATTGCGACCGTGTCAAAGCTCAAACAAGAGTCATGCATCCGACTAAAAGGCCATAGGATACTTGCATTTTGGCTTGATAGTCTATTAGTCCATATAGTTTACATATTTTTAGGCATTTTCTTGAATAATTTATGAATCACCACATAAACAATGGCTTTGGTGATAGCAATTACTCTGATTTTGTATCAAGTCATTCATGATTAGATTGCATGTTTGAAGATTTGGAAATTCTTGTGATAAATAGTAGATATACAGTTATGTTCAAACGTCAGCTTTATACGAATACATATTGCAGAAAACTTGTAAGAAATAAAAAGTACGCATTTTTTAGGTACTTCTAATTCCCACAACGGCAAAACTTTACGGCCAACCGCGTGCCCTAACTTTTGCAATTTTATGAATGCAAACTACACGGTAGAGGCAAAGTGCCTTAACGGATCGTTGTGCGCTAATATTCATCCAGCAATCATTGCTATGGGGCTATGATTACGTTGTTCAACTAGACACAATGTGAGAATCGAAGACATAGGTATTTCAATAAAAGTTGGCAATTAACGTTTAGTATTGTTAGTTGTTTGAGGGTAGCCTGCGATTTTCTTTACATTGTTACAAGGCTATCAGAACAATGTGGTAATTGACTCCTATTATAATAATGTCAAGTCATCGAGATATATGGACTCCGTTCTAGAGAAGACACCGCAAATCCTTACTTTGTCTCGTTCAACTGCGGCGATCGCGCCGCATCTCACTCAGTCGCTTGCTAGCTCTTTCGCGCCTAGTACATTCGACAATTATTAAATAAACAAAAACACGGTAAAAATAATTAAAATGCCTTTGTGTGTGTTGAGATATTGGAGTAATAATTCAAGAAACACGGCAAAGTGCAAACGCCTTTGCATCGTTGAGTAATCTTATTCCATTTCTTTACGAATAAATATGTACAATATAATTACCACACGCCCTATTGCATTATTTGTCATAGACTAGTAATACTCAGAGTGCAATGTAGGCATAAGACTGACATTACGCCAAAAATATGATAATATATTTTGAATGATTTATACAGGTCGTTGCAAAACTACCCGTAAAGCCGAAAGGGGGTTAAATGGGGCCTTATAACGAGTCCATTCACAATATTTAAGAACCGTAGTAACGCTGTATAATATACCCCAAAAAAATAAAAACGTAAAGAGTAAACTACGCAGAATGTACCTACCTACATTTCTACTTATTCGCGGAACGACAAACATTTTTAGGATTTGAAATTGACAAATTATTTTTTTTCCAACTTGAAATTTTTTGAAGCCAGTACTTGAGTATAATGACATCCTTGTATTGAGGTAGCAAACATTTATGAATGAAAAAAAAAACTATTAAAGTAGACAATTATTAGGTAAAATAGATACGTAGGCCTTTCTGTTAAATAATCTGGTTCCCTGACATAACAGCTTACTAGGGTTGACAGATATTTTTGGCTTTGATATTTGATATATATACATTTTTTAACGGGGTATTTTGTAACACGTTGTATATATATAACTATTAAAAGATGAAATAATTAGATATTATCGGTAAAGCTAGCGCGATAGAGAAAGTTGTTCTTGTCTGCACGTCTCAACATGTTCTTAAAGTATTTCTTTTCTTTTCTTAATGTATGGAGTTATATATTATAAAGCTTTATATAAAATAGTTTTCATGCTGCTAACAAAAAAACACTGACCATTTAAAACTTCGTTCTTCATTTACGGGTAAGAAATACAATTTATTTCTTTAGATAACATTCTATGCAATTCTTCAACAGATGGTATTAATAGTACGACGATGAGGAATACGAAATGTTGTCAGCCACTAGTTATTTGGAATCTGATATAGAAGCTGAGCACAATTGTAATATTTTTTCCGATACTCTCAGTTCCTAAAAAATCCCCTTTGGTTCTCAGTTGATAGTCGGTTACATATCTGGCTACATTGCTCAAAATCTTACAAAGTCGTTAAAAAAGTGAAGTATGCGTAGATGCGTTAATAACAGAAGAAAGGCTGCCACATAATAAACTTAAAACTATTAATGACATGGGTGAATTGTCATATTCCTCAGAAGATGTTTACAAAGTATGTGTAATCACGGAAACTATCATACGACAACTTGTAAAGCAAAGTGGTAGAATTAGCCTCTACGAAATAGGTACTATTTCAGTTATATTACTGTAATTTAATACTTTAAAACATTTTATTCAGACGGAAGTATTTACGTCTTTAGTTCAAAATTGTTTTTTCCAACGAAGCACATTAATCACAAAAATCACAGAATTCATTTCATTTGGACGATTATTAATAAATATACTTCTATTCGTGTAAATAATGAAGCGAAAACAGATCAAAATATTGATTATTCATCAAAAAGACAAAATATGACTAAACTTATATTGTTTAAAGGAAATTAAATAAAAAATATCACAAAAAACATTTTGTCTATTTTTTTGTTATAATTTTTTAACCGTATAGGTAAATACCTACGTCGTCTATTCTGTTACTACTCCTGTCAAAGTCTATAAGGATGACATTTTGTTACACTTTATTAAAGGATACGCGTAAGCGCCATGAAAATCATATGACCTTTTCGCCGAGAAAAAATTACACGTTTGTAGCAAATCTAGCGCTGCGGTTTTTAGCTATGGTTTAGACGGTTTGAAATTATTTAAGTGCTGCAGCGATTGAAAGCTATACATTACAAAAATTGAATAGTGCAAATATTTTACGTGGCTTCTCTAGTACGTGGTACTTATATCTCGATGTGTCAAGTTTATTTTCAGTAGTTCAACGCAATCTCCGGGCTCATGTCGAAGCAGCGAGCATTAAGCGTGTTTTCAAAGATGTCGCACGTTCTGTAAAACGGGGATTGCTTCATTGAACATACCTGCACACAGGACGGGTTCAAGATGTAATGCTAAAGAAAATGTGGATCGCATAGCGTAATATCGTGGCATTACATTTGACTTGCTATCGATGTCCATATAAATGAAAACGGAAAAGAAAACGGTGGGAAATTGCAAAACGTGGAGAGATATTTATATTAGATTACCAGTTTTTAAGAAATTTGTTACCCTAAAGAAGATTCTGCAATAATTGAAATATTTTGTTGTCATAATATATTGACTGTGATGTTAATGAACAACAGAACGAATACGTATACGTATACTACGACTTTCCGCAATACGTTTTCATCTAGGGTTAATCGTGAAGTGAGAGTACCAGTGACCAATCATTAAAATGTTAATTTGGTTATTTGAATGTATTACCGCTCAGGAAATCATCTGTAACCCCCTACAAGTAACAGTTCGATGTGATTTTAAAAATCACGAGAATTTTGGTAATATTTTAACACAAATTACAAATATACCTACTACGTGACTGGCCCTCAGCAGATGCAACTTAGCTCTTGCAATCAAATATTGACTATCTCAAATACGGCGCTTCTCGGTATAAAGCTTTGAATTCCTCTAGTCAACTGACTAGATTCGACTGGAATATGGAATCATTTCGAATACTCAGTTGACTACAAAATAGTGGCATCGCAGTTGTGGACCTTAATAATATAACATTTACGAAGCAATTGCGTTTCGACAGCTGTTATCAGGCGTCTCAATCGAATTGACAGTAAAATATCTTGTTATGCACGTTCTTCGTAAAATAGAAAATTCAAGTCTGAATTTAATAACGACTAGTTAAATTTTGCTATATGACATGATTCTTAACTTTACTTTGAATTTAGTTAACCAAATGTTAGTATTTGGTATAGTAATTACTTGGCCAACTTATTATGCAAAATGTTTTTAATATTGAAACGAACAAAATATGCCGTTGGATGCCACCAAATTAATGTAAAAAATTTAGAGGTTGTCTAATTTTATGTTACCATATCGACCCTCTCCAGGATGAAACGTCGTAAAAGCCATTTTGGCCGAAATCTGTTTTCAACGGTTGTTTAGTCAGAATAGCGCGTTCTATCGATATGTATATTTAAAATGTTCAAATTCGCCAAACGCTGCGATTCACTCTTTAAACCCAGTTTTATTTTTTTTAAATATCGTAATGAGCAATTTTTAAAGTAAATTTTCAAATTTATTTATATAGTAAGACATATTTTTTCATTTCATGGTTAATACAACATGATTTAATTCAGTGTCAGAAAATAAAACTATTGACCATTTTGGTAAAAGACACGTTACTAACAATTAGTTGCTAATTAATTAATTACCAACAATTATTAAATAATTATGATGAGAAGATTAAAAGATTTTATGACCGAATAATAAGTTACGTATGTTATTTCTTCTTATACGTACACAACTACGTTTCATAGTATAAAATAATGTTTCATTTACAATGATTTACAAAAATTAAAAGTTTCTTCAATATTTACTTTAGTTATGAACTCAAGATAATTTGATATTTCTTTATAAGTTTAGGAAAATGTACTTAGGCAGTTTTCCTCGAAAATACTAATAACTTAGCCATACATTTGTTTTATGAGATGTTATTGTTAAATGCATATCTGTTTTCGTGACTAAACTACGAGATACAACGCGCAGTGGTATCTCGTAGATTAATAAAAGAAGATTAGAAGATTTTAATAACTTGGTTCGCTGTAACTTCCAATTTTTGCATAGTTTAGAGTTGTTGTGTTGATTTTAGTTTGATAATTTTATTAGTGTTTGACAAAAAAAGTACAATATTACTTTTATATAATGAAAAACATTTAAATAATATGATTATGGTCATAAATGTGTGCTGCATTTACTACACTATATTACAATTTATTTTTATTACAATTATTTTTTTTAATTCAAAAATCCCTTTGATAAAACTAATTATGAAGTCTTATACAACTTAATAAAATAAAGTTACAGTTGCAAAGCAGAAGAAAAATGTCTTAAAGCGTTGTAGTTAAAACTATGTCATCTCTGGAACTAATGAATGTAGGTTATTTTGAGTATTTATTTGGTAAACAACTCGAAAACCTCAGCGTAACGAGTTACAGTGGTACATACATACATACATACATAATATAACGCCCGTAATCCCGGCAGAGTCAAAGAGGCAACAGGTCCCTTTAACCACATTCAGCCAAAAACAAAATTGGGCTGGGTTAGATAGAAAATTGTGAAAAAGTAGTGACAAGTGGATAGCTCGTCGCCTACACAATCACATACCCAAAACCCCATATACCATTAGTCGCCTTTTACGACATGCCAGGCAAGAAACACAGTTGGTACATTCTTTTCGTTTTTTTTATAATTTGCCTCCACCAATCAGAAGTTTTTCAATTGTGACACTTTGAATCGCATAACGTTTATTGTCATAATTTCAATTGACATACATCATATGGCATAAAAATTAAAAATCATAATAGTGTTTAGCAAAGTTATAATTACGCATAAACATAATAATGCAGATTTGTTGAAAAACAATAATAAAACCCATAATTATAAAAATCTATATTTTCATATAGAGTACCTATAATACGGGAGATTTTAAAATACTTATCAGTTTTTATTTTTAACAGTGATTTAATAAATATTTTGCATTTAATAATATGTACCTACTAGTAAACTATTACCTACGTACTTCTTAGTCTGAAAATCTTTAATGTCTGCCATTCAACAAAGCAAAACAATTTTATTTAAAATATTAGTAAAAATTGTTCACAGTTACTGTCTATAGTAAAAAATGTGTTAAAGTAGGTTTTTACGCTCAACCCAATAGTATTTTTCTGCATTTAATCTAATGTATCACTAACCTCGATAATTGTAACTCCAATAGATGTATTGTCGACGTTTACCTAATTTATTAATTCCTATTAATTCTTCGTAATTTTAGCGAAACCTACATTTTATGAGACTTTCAAATTACTTCTACATATTTGAATTTTAAAATCTATTAATAAAATGTAACTCAATTCTTTATTGCAAAAAATATTCAACACTGCGGTTGGTTGCAACAGTTTACTGTTTGTACTAACAAGTAAGCGACTTCTCCCGCGAGCCGAGTTCAATTTTTCATTAAAAAAAGTGTATCAGTTTGCTCGGGCTCAAAACATATACGATGTGTGATGTAAAAATTATATTTTATTAAAATATTCGATTTAATGACTTGATAATAAAACTAATTTATATTTCCTAACCGCGCTGCCGGATGACTCCATCTTGAGCTTTCCCTATAAGGAGAGGAGGTACTTACATGAGACGGTGCTTAGCACAACGAAGGCAATGGCGCAGGCAACCAGCAATATCAGGTACAAGAACTTCTTCCGCGGTGTGTAAAAGCACGCCCCGAGTACCCGCCATATTACTGAAGTGTGGTTCAGCATGACTCTGTGAAACAAAGAGAAAGTCAGACACTGTCGAAAATGTTCTTGAGATTTTCTTTTAATTCTACTAGCTTGACTTTGGATTCAGTCAGTATAATTGTGTATTGATGGATGACTACTTGATGATTGCAGCTTTTTAACTTTAATTATTTTAAATCTATGCGAAGTTGTATCAGTATAAATTGCCAATTGAACTATTTCGACAAGTTCAATTTTAGTTGTTTGAATTTCAATCTTTGTGCCACAAGATCCGTTATGTTCTGTCAGTTTTTTTTAAATCGAATTTATTTCCAGTTCAATATTGAACCTTGAATCACAATACTCGGTTTATATCACTTGTCTGTGTCTGTGACAGTGAAATGTTGGTAAAGATTATTTTTACGAGTTTTAAGGAAATTTCCTGTCTTGCGAAATAACAGTCTTACAGGATTTAAAATAGACGACACTTATTGCATTTGTCTCTGTAGAAGACGCGCAAAGTTATTTAATTTTACGTCATTATAAAATTCCGCGTATATCTTTTCCCTGCAAGCGGAAATAAAAACACAGTCACAATTATTTATAATGGCCAGTGGAGCTGATCAATGCTCACAATTTAATTTGCGCTCTTAACTTCATAGAACGTTTATATATTAAGTATACAATTGCATTGCATTAAGTATTTTAAACGAGGAGCAAAAAACTAGACGCTCATTAAATAAAGATAAATACTTATTAGATATTTTGCCATGTACAAGTTGCCTTATTTCTTAAACGATATCCTATTAACTGATAAAGACAACTCAATACCCATTTATTTCTTGCCAAATATAAAATAATCAATTAGTTGACTAGGAAACAAAAATGCTTAGTTCACGAGGGTCCGCTAACGCGAATGCCTAAAAGTGGCCGTAATTATATTATTTATGTGTACGAACACGGCTTCCACGGATGTAACTTATTTGTTAAGTTGGAATTAAAATAGATGCAAAGTAACTTACTTAAGTATATGTATTTATTTAAAATTTGGTTATAGAATAAAAATATTTTTTTATACCAAGTTGATATCATTTTGAAGTAGTAAATTAAGTGTTCATAAAATCATGTTTTTAAAAATTGCTTCCGTGGAAAATTATAGATGAATAAATATATTTTATTTAACATTATCAAAAATCTTTTACTAAGTAGCACGCTCTTCGCCTGCACAAAGAGCGTGCTACTTATCACTGTTTTTTGCTATTTTTTATCCAGTACATGTTTTATGTTTGGCTTAAGGTGTAGTTCAACGTCCCTTGGACGCTGCCTACCCTTTGGGGGATAGCGAGCGTAATGGTATGTGTAAGATTTAGAATGACAATAAAATTGCTATTAAATATTAAAAATAAAGATAACTATAACACTACTAGATAATATTATATAAAGTCTGGTAAAATAAAAATAAGATAACATAAATAAAACAAAAAATAATAATATCTTTATTCAGTGCTAATACTAATAAATTTTAACGAATAAAATACGTATAAAAATATTTTCATTTAAGTGTACAAAATTAATCATAAATTATAAGAGATATTATTAATATGTGCGTTTAGTTCTTACCTAAAGAACCTGGCGCTGAAACGAACATATCGCCTTGTCACTTGCAGTCGGTATCGCGAAATTGTTTTCATGATTAGCTTGTGCTGACTTATCTAGGGCAGTGCCGAAAAATTAAAGGATTATTATTAGTATTAAATAAATCGCGCGCGTTCTATTTTTTTTTAATCGCAAACGAGACGTTATATAGATTTATTTTATCCAAATAATAACACAAAAAATTTTCGCACATAACGGAAGTAAATAAAACTATCGTACCGATAAACTACTACTAAAAAGAGTGTCTCCGCGACCCGGCCCCAGTCACTCGCATCTCACGAAATGGTTAACGAAAAAATTCTAGATAAAAAACGGACATTGTGAAATTAAAGGTAGGTGGACGCGAATGACTGGTTCGGGTCGCGTCCGCGGCGGCTGACGTTGGGAGACGAAGTGCTGGTCGGCGGGCCGAGTCTCTCCTGAAATAGTCGGCACGCGCCCCGCCGCCTCCAGTTCTGGGCTGACGCCGCCCACCCACCCGCCAGCCCCTGCATTCGCACTCGCACTTGCGCTGAAATGCATTCGGGGCCATTATGGTTCTATCAGGCGTTACCTGCCGTTTGCTGACGCCCTTATGCTGCTTTTCAACGTCCGACGTTAGCAGCCCGCCCAGAGCTATATCTTCTGTCCTCTTCATTGCCTATCGAGAGCGAATTTATAATCCAACACCACTATCATGTTTGATGTTACACACAATAAAATTGAAACTGCTGACCCGTGATGCGAGATATAGCTAGCTAGTTTTATATGATAAAAGAACATAATTTCATATGCATACAACAACTGGTCCGTGTATGTATTCTTTTGATTGATAACTAACTAAATTTATTCTAATGATACTTGTAGTTTACATAATTATAAAAAAAAAGTACCTACCTTATTTTTATAATTATTAAATTATTGCTAATTTAAATTTATTTTTAAAATTATTAATTTAACTGTTGTATAACTTTGTTTTTTATCGGGCAGATAAAACTTACATATTTAGTCAGTCTTAAAATGTAAATTTATACTTATAAATAAAAAATTGTCTACGCGGGGTGTAATTAAAAATCAATCTGCATGCCTATGTGTATTTTTATTAGTTAAGTACTATTTCTTGTGACTAATGATCCATCAGCTTTTTAGCCAAAAATAAAGCTAGATCAGGTTAGATTTTTTTTTTAAATATAGTGACAAGTGGCTAGCTCGTTGCTTACCTATTCATAAAAATCCAACTTCAGCACTATGTACTGCAAAATGTCTAAATGTGAAATCTGTTGCCTCCGTCATAAATTATCCTCCGATACTATTCGATTTCATGAGATTTTTGTTAACAATCTTGTAGGCAGTAATTTAAAACGTTATTATTTTACTTTTTGAGAATCATGGTCAAACCGCAGGCATGAGTTAATTTTTGCAATCGAACTACAATGTAGCAGTCACCTCTGGAGCACTTTGAAACAATGCATTTGCCAATCTGAACTCGCCCGGAAATAATGAGCCCCGTCGACAGAAATATATTTTAACGCTTGATTATATGAATTTGATTTAGTTATTGATTACTGCATTATTAAAATTAGAAAATTAAACAAAATTCTTTTCAATAAATCTTTTTCTAAATCAATATAACGTGTAACCATAATTAAAATTTTTCTGATATAAAAGTACCTTAGCCTCAGTTACATCTTAATATCAGTGAAAGTATTTTCTTAATCAGTCCAAGTATTTCTTGGATTGGAGATTAGCCTTACAGACAAACAGAACGGCAGGCAAGATTTTGTTATTTCGAATTCCCTTTGACTGGTTCGATGGTGCATATGGTAGTGACCCTACCCCATGCGCCAAGAGTTGTGGGTTCGATCCCCACCCAGGACAAACATTCGTGTGATGAATACTTATGTTTATTCTGTGTCTGGATGTTAATATCCAATATTTAAGTATATATTTGTAATACCACTGTTGTTTCTGATATCCGTAACACAAGTGCTTAAGCTACTTTCCTCGGAGTCAGATTAATGTATGTGATGTAGTCTGATATTTGTAAAAAAAAAATTCATATGCCTTTAGAGTGAAGCTACTATTTTGTCATTATTAATTCTGTAATATAAAATTAACAACAACAACAACAAGCACTTTGATTATATTTATTTGTATAGCAAATTTTGGATACAAAAATTTCCTCTCTCACTGTCTATGTTTTCTAGAAAAACTAATAGTCCATTTCACTTATGAAGAGTTCAGTGACACTTTGAATTTGACGTTAATAAATATCAGACTTGTACATCCGATAGCATTCGTATGACAGCCATTTGTTTTTTTTTTTCAATTTAAAAAATAATTCTAGGGCAGTTAAATCGACTTTTATTTATTTTATTTTGAATCCTAATAAAAAAAGAAAATGATTTCAAACTATGAATATTTTTATATGAATACTGGTATTCTCACGTATATCATGCAGATATGTCTTCGGCTCACGCGATTGGAAGACTCGGAATCATCCAAGTAAGGATGGTTTGTTTTGTTTGTGTCTTAGGGGACACTTCTTTGTTGTCACTGGGTTCGGAACATTTTTTCGGTTGAAATGTACGCTTATGAAATATCTTTTGTAAAATACCATAACAAGACGCCGGCCATATCGATAAATGATGTGACGAGAATAGTAGTGTCAATCTCTAGAAGTAATTTTTCCGATTCCCGTAGTATGCAATTCATACGATATTTTTTCTAAATTTAAATTAGTAATAAATTTATGAAGAAATTTGAGAAACTGTGTTTAGATTAATAAATGGAGATTAATAATTATTTTTACAATGATGTTAGCGTATAAAGTCAAATATGTTTAAAACGACTAATTTGATTCGTAAAAAGTACGATACCTACATGAAAAGGAGTATTGATACCTGCCACGGGAATCTTCTTAAGTGATACAGACTATAGTTTGAAGATTAATATGCAAAATCATGAGATAACAGTCTAAATTATTACTCGGGATTAAGGGGATCTTTTCATTATACCTACAGCCAAACCTGTTGTTATAAGGATAATATTCTTGTAGGATTATATCTATTACTTACAAAAAGATTTCACTAATCTTTTTATAATAGATATAATCCTACATAAATAATAAGGCTTAGCAAATTTTGGGAAACTCGCAAAAAAATCATGTAAATTTATCCCTTGTTAAATCGTTCCCTGTTGTTACCTACTGGCACTTTTATGACCTATTTCTGACTTTTAACCAAATCGGAGCTACAGAATTCTAATTGGCTACAGTTTAAATGTTATTTGTTAGTCATATTCAGTATTATAAGAAATAAATATTCTCAAGACTCGTATTCCAAGTTACAGAAATCAAACAGTCTAGCTAGACTGTCAATGTTATTTGCAATAGTGCCAAATGGCGCAATAAGTTCTTTGATTGATTTAAATAAATAAATAAATATCCGACGACATCACATACCACATCAAAAAAAGTTTGCGATCAATTTGAAAAATCGAAATCTTTATGTTACGGTGGATTATATGATGTTTTCTTCTTCTTTTTAACTCTTCATTTAAAAATATAAAATAGAATATAAAACAATATTAAAAAGCGCTATATTAGATCCGTGACCCAACAATCAACGCTACTAAAATGAAAACAGAAGTTCGGGCCGCCTCTGGGCTTGAAGTTAGCAATTAGACCATTCTGAATTGCTTGATACTGCATGTAGCATATTGTGTGCGAATGCCGCAGGGCTATTAAAAAGTAATCCATTTTCTTACATATATACTTATTTATCTATTTTTGACCTTTAATATTTTCTTAATTGTATTAAATGAAATCTTGCAAAATCTCAGGGTGCTCCCTGTATTCAAGACCGCGCAATGTGCATTCGTAACACGAGTAGTCGCAGTCGCATTTGTAATGCTGCACGAATTTGATTTAAAAATAACACAACAAATATTTTTTCTTGATAAAGTTAAATTTAAAAATTATATCAGCTTGTGCTAGTGATCACTAAGTTGTTTAGATGTCTTAATTAGCGTATGCCTCAAAAAATCACTTATAAATCGTCAAGTAATACAAAACAGAAAAAAAAATCTATCACCGGTTCGGAATGCGAGATGAACTACGGCAAGAAACTCGGTAGTTACTCTTTTCAATGCCTGATGGAATATACAAAAATACGTAATGTATGTACATTCAATTAATATTTATACCAAGTCATACAGTTAATGTTCGTCAAAGATCTAGGCTAGTATTATTACAATTAAAAGGTAAACCAGAGCAAACAGGCTGGTCTGCTCTGGTTTAAAACTAGTGCTACCTTCAGAGGCTTCTGAAGGTAGCACTAGTTTTACTACATAATTTTGAATCCATCCTTCGTTTCCTACTCCCCCTTCGTGACGCCCTTGTCAATTACATAAAAAGGGGTTGAGCAGATTGGAATTAAATGTCTTGCGTACGGCGTTTTATCTAGATTGGATAAAAAAAACATCCAGAAAATATAGATAGATCCTGCGGGAAGCGCAATATACATCTCAAAAAACCTGAAAACTATGTTATTAAAGCCGCAGGTATAAGCTAGAACTTAATAAAGATATAATAAATTTGGCTCTTTTCAACTACTTGATACTGCATGTAGCATATTGTGTGCGAATGCCGCAGGGCTATTAGAAAGTAATCCATTTTCTTACATATATACTTATTTATCTATTTTTGACCTTTAATATTTTCTTAATTGTATTAAATGAAATCTTGCAAAATCTCAGGGTGCTCCCTGTATTCAAGATCGCGCAAGCGCAATGTGCATTCGTAACACGAGTAGTCGCAGTCGCATTTGTAATGCTGCACGAATTTGATGTAAATCTTGTCTAAGCATTGAAAGAAAAGCCCTAAACTTTCTTAATATAAATAATCGATTTCGTTCCATAGGTAAGCCCAATAATTTCAGCTTTTAGCCCGGCCAAGTACAGTCTGAAAAATCCGATATAGCTGAGTGCTCCTTGCTGAGTAAGCGATGTGCTACTAAAGTCTACTTTTCAGATTACAGCATTCCGATGTATTTCATTATAACAATTCTAGTTTTTAATGTCAGTTTTAAGCGGAATGCGAGTATTTCTAAAGAATTCATAATAAGATAAAGATTAATGAAAAGAGAAATTGAACTACTTTTACTCGTCTCCTCGGAATTATCCAACCCTCGATGGGGGTACTATATAGTGGCGCTAAGTGATATGCCATACTCTAATAGAATCAGAGCAAGGATTATAGATTTAATGAACTGCGAATGGACACCCGAATTAGGACAGGCATTGGATTTTGCAAACAAACACGCACATACGTATGTATATCTCTTGTTAAGTTTAGACGTTATGTTATAATAATGCAATAGTTCCCTAATTTAGTTCAGCTCACCTTATTAGAACATGTTTGATTGCAGTACAAAATAAACCAACAAATGATTTCAGGTATTGCAAGCATGTTGCTTTTACTTTCCGCATTTATAACTGTGTAACAGATATATCAATTTTACAAGTTTGTAAAAAATTAAGGTGTAAACAGAACTAAGTAAAAACTTCTGATTTGAAGGTTGTTGAAAACTGTGCTGGCTATAGGCACTGCAATTTTATTCGAGCTCTTATCTTGTTCTTCTCTTATACATAAAAATGAATGAATTGCTGTTCGTTAGTCTCGCTAAAACTGGAGAACGGTGGGACCGATTTAGCTGATTTTGAGTGATTTTCCAGGGAAGGTTTGTACGATAAGAAAACATGGTAACATTGCGAGGAAAATAATAAAATAAAATCCGTGAACGGGGCCTGACGAAGTGTACCAGGACAGCTAGTATTTTATATAAGGAATACTGCATATGACTACTTGGCTGGGTATAATTAAATAAAAAATATATTTTTACATACATACATAACATTACGCCCATAATCCCCGAAGGGGTAGGCAGAGTCAAAGGGGCAGCAGGCCCCTTTAACCACATTCAGCCAAAAACAAAACTGGGCTGGGTTTGATGGAATACTTATTGTAAAAAAGTAGTGACAAGTGGCTAGCTTGTCGCCTACACAATCACATCTTTTTAACTCCCAGACCAACACGGGACCAATATATTTTTTATGTGATGTAACTGAAAATATATTGTTCTCGGATTTCCCTTAATGTGTTAAGTCAGTGGGAAGTAACCTAAACCCAAATTTCGAAACCGGTTTTATGTTTCATATTTAGAAATATTATGTACCTAAATCGATTTTGAAATTTCAGCTGGTATATCTTCTGATAGTGTAGATCTGTATGCTTCAAAGGGACTATAGTTAAGAGTATTTAAGGAACTAATACCAACATTTCAAATTAATATACGTTTTCTCAGAAGAAAGCTTTTGCCAAACTGATAACGATACCGATAAAGGTATGTTTTTCCTTTTGATGTTTAGGGTAAAATACTCTAAAACAGAGAGATCATTATATGAACCGAAGACCGAGGACAGATAACATACACCAGAAGATTGCCGCAAATGTAAATTTACATACGTTAATAATATCATATAAGCTCAAAGAAGCTCTTGAATCTTAACTTTCGAAAGATTTTCGTTATGCTTAGCGCTATCTAATTAAAAATATGTATTGAATGATAATAAGATAACTCCTGAGATTGATGACAAGGCCGAAAATGTTTCTTAATATTTTGTAACTTCTATTTATTTTTGCTTTTTATTAGTTAGTACTAATCGTAATCATATATGTATAGTAAGGTATAATTTGCTCATTGATTCATTACATTAGATTAACTACTACTGGATATTTTCCGTAAGGCCCTACATACGACTCATAAAAGCCTATAAACCGACGTGCATAGTTCGTCAGTCTCACTGCTTACACATATTTTTAATTTATTTCTTCTTGCCCTTCTTAACTTAAGAACGACTTTACCGATTCGAATACATTTTTTTAATTTCTTAATATTTTGTTCTTGCGGTAAGATATTTTTTAAAGAAGATACGGAAGATATTAGAGACACTAATTTCAATTTCATGTGTTTGACTATTTGCGCGTTTAAGAGCTCGAGCGCTTGACAGTTTATCGACTGGCTCGATGGCGCATTCGTTAGTGACCCTGCCATGCGTCAAGAGTTGTGGTTTCGATCCCCACCTAGAATAAACATTCGTATGATGAATAATTGTGTTTATTCTGAGTCTGGGTTTTAATAGGTAATATTTATCTAACTACACATTTGTAATTGTTGAATCTGATATCCGTAACACAAATGTTTATGCAACTTAGCTCGGGGTCGAATCAATGTATGAGATGTTGTCTGATATTTATTTATTTATTCCAGCTTAAATTAAATATTCATAAATTCATAAATTGTTTTGTCACCTACTTCTCACCGCGAAGATTGGTTAAATGGCATAGCTCAAAGAGCTGATTATTTGCGGTATGCTGTTGTTGTGCAGCAACAGTTGAACTACAGAAATCTATTAAATATATAGTTATACCATCAATAATAAAACATGTGTGAACTGTATACAAATTGATCAATATTATTGATTAAAAGCAATATTTTCGAGAGTATTGAGGTCCAATAATGTCAATTGTATCGATAATATCGAGTCAGTGACGTAGTGGCTACTACTCGTACAATTAACTCTCAATTGCATTGTTATGCAACCGTCACAGCTGTCAACAAGTAGTGTGAACATAAAACCAAAACACCATATATCGCATTACGGAATATATAAGCAAATAGTTTTTAAAATAAGCTACAGACGTAGCATTATATCTATATTATTATACTATACACTCGGATGGATAAAATGTTACATAAAATCAGTAAATACATTTTATTGATTTTATGACAGCTTTCATCAAGAATATTATTTAATTAATATTTATATATAAAATACCTCTATGGAAGGTCAATTATGCTTATACATATTTGTATACTAAAACCGAAATACAGGAAAATTATTTTAACTATACCCACCTAGGCATAGTTTTCTAACGCTGTATTATATACTTCATTGGGCCGTGCGGACATTAATTACATCCAGGCTTTATATTCCTCTCTGTTTGTGTTTTCCGCTAGTACCTGGTCGTCGCAGAGAATGTTTTGATGTTCCCGAAATCTGTTATAAATTTCACAAAGTTTCTGATGTGCTGATGAAATGTGAAGTGTAAAAGCTGATGCGAAGTAAGCAGTGCACTCGGCTGATTAAATATCTATTTTCGTATTTTTAACGTTATCCCGCTCTCTTTAGCGGACAGGGCTTATTGTTGGATATTTTACTCACAGAATGTTACTTTTTATTAAAAAAAAACTATTCAACGGCACCAGCGCCAAAACAGATCCAGTCAAAAATTACAGAGTATCTATTTAGTAGAGCGTCCATTGAAGAATACCACCAATAATAATTTATTGAGAGGTTAACGAACTGCCTTTCAGAATCTGATTGAAATTAACATCATAATATGCTCAGGATTAAAAACCTTTGGAGCTTTGGTTATAAGTCAATGACATTAAAAGATTTATTACTGATTGACTGGCTCGATGGCGCATTCGGTAGTAACCTTGCCCCATGCGCAAAGAGGTGTAGGTTCTATCCCCATCCAGGACAAATATTAGTATGATGAATACTTGTGTTTATTCTGTGCCTGGGTGTTTAAATCCAATATTTAAGTAGGTAGGAATGTATTTGTAATACCACTATTGATTCTGATATCCGTAACACAAGTGCTTAAGCTGTTTAACTCGGAGTCAGACCAATGTATGTGATGTAGTCTGATATTGATTTTGTAACACAATATCAATACACATAAACACAATACCTCATCGTGGTCTGTCAATAATTACTTCTCTTTTCAGATCTTATTTTGTTTGTTTTGTTTAGTTTTAGTTTTACGAAGTATATTTAAAAGTTTGCGTGACCGCTGACGCTCCCTCATCGTCTGGTCTCACTGAAAACCAGCGTCTTGGTGATTTATCGTCACCTCGACACATACTGAGTGGGCGCCATTTTGGTCCTATATTACTAATTGTTTGTTTTTTATATTTTCTATATGTATTTACTTGATAAGTGATATAGACCAAATAAACTATTCTTATTCTTATTATATTTATTTAATATTATTATTATTATTTTAAGCGAATTTTCTACCAGTTTAGTAGAATCTTGCAAGGGAATCTAAGCCTATATGTGTATTTTACTCTAAATTTAACTTTTGTTGACCTAGGATTTTGAAATAAGTAGAAAGCATGTCCAAAAGCGTAAGGGTAAAAAATAAGAATATGACATAATACGGATACAAAATAAGTTTATATGGACCGCAATTATAAGTATAATTTGATACACAACACGAAGTACATATTATTTATATTTTGTTACGGTAAGACATTATTACATAGGTATATTGGTGTACAGATACAAATCGTTGTTGATACACATGCAACTGTTCAAACGTCCGTTTGCATTTAATAGTCCAAGATTCCAGGGCCGCCTGAAGTTATTTATTTTCTCAGAAATGAAATGAATGGTATAGGAGGAGTGTCACTACTTACTATAAACGGGTTGGTACTAGCTTGTTTGGGTACTGAGCTAATTTGCAGGTATCGGGTGTACCCCCCCGCCGGGGTCCTCGGTTTGTCGTACCGGGGGGGCTTAGTAGGCCCTGCCATGGCAGGGCTGAAGCGAAGAGGGACCCCGAGGTGAGCCGCGACTGCACGTCTGGCAATCCGGGCAGTTGCGGCGGTCCGGCTGTAACCTCCGCAGCCGGACCAGGGTTGCCGAGGAAGAGGAGGAGCGGAGTGTTTTCGTTGCTCGCATCCCTATCCTCGGCAACCCGACAGGGGCGCGCTGGGTCGCGTCGTGGTGGGTCGCGGAGGGATTGAGCGTCTCGATGCTCTCCCTCCGCGACGACAGGGCTCTGCCCTCAATTTGGGTCGCCGGGTGGAAGGCGGCCCCCTCTGGCGAGACGCTCTCCGCGTGCCCTCTGGCTTAGCAGAGGGCACAGCGCGAGAGTGGGCCCACGACGCCGGTCTCGGGGACGATCGGCGTCTGAATCCTGGGCGGAGTAGTTGAGACATGCTGGGTGGCCTGGCATGTCTCGACGCGCGCGCGTGCTCGGTGCTGTGCATCCGACGACTGATGGCGTGGGCTGCACAGCATCGACCACCGCCGCGCGAGGTGAGCCGCGCAGCGCGGCACGCGCACTACCGGAGGGGCTGTCGTATAGTCCCGACAGTGGGGATACCGGCTCCTCCGGAACTGCGCCGATGGAGGCCACCTTGGGGTTTAGTCGGTTCGAGTCCGACACACCGCCCTCTGGATCCCCGTCCGGAGGGTGACGGCACGTGGGAGTTCCCCAAGTAAAAAAAAAAAAAAAAAAAAAAGGTATCGGGTGTACCCCCCCGCTGGGGTCTTCGGTTTGTCGTACCGGGGGGGCTTAGTAGGCCCTGGGTGGATAGACCAGGGCTGAAGCGAAGAGAGACCCCGAGGTGAGCCGCAACTGCTCGACTAGCAAACGAGCAGTTGCGGCGGTCCGGCCGTATACAGGTCCCCTGCGGCCGGACCAGGATTGCCGAGGAAGAGGAGAAGCTGAGTGTCTCGTTGCTCGCCTCCCTATCCTCGGCAACCCGACAGGGGCGCGCTGGGTCGCGCTGTGGTGGGTCGCAGAGGGATTGAGCGTCTCGATGCTCTCCCTCTGCGACGACAGGGCTAAGCCCTCAATCTGGGTCGCCGGGCGGAAGGCGGCCCCTTCGACGAGGCGCTCTCCGCGTGCCCCTCTGGCTTAGCAGAGGGAACAGCGTGAGAGTGGGCCCACGACGCCGGTCGCGGGGATTATCGGCGTCTGAATCCTGGGCGGAGCGGTTGAGACATGCTGGGTGGCCTGGCATGTCTCGACGCGCGCGCGTGCTCGGTGCTGTGCATCCGACGACTGTCGTCGTGGGTTGCACAGCATCGACCACCGCCGCGCGAGTTTTCAGTCAATCAGTCAATTTTGAGTCAATCTCATGCTTCTTTACGCCAAAGGTTTCTTATTAAGGTATTGTTGTGCAAGACGGACACACAGCATAGGATAAGTAATACATTACATAACATCACCCCCATAATCCCCGAAGGGGTAGGCAGAGTCAAAGATACAGCTGGCCCCTTTAACCACATTCAGCCAAAAATAAAACTGGGCTGGGTAAGATGGAAAATGGCGAAAAAGTACTGACAAGTGGCTTGTTTGTCGCTTATAAAACCCGATGTACCATTAGTCGACTTTTACGACATGCTAGGTAAGAATATTTAAAGTCCCAGACCAACACGGGACAATGGGCTGGGTTAGATAAAAAAAATTATAAGTAATAATTGAATGTAATACAAGTTTTGATAATATAATTGATGCCATTCTTAATTTTGTAATAGAGTGAGATCCCTGGGCCATCAGACGTTACTTTTTCTCTCAGAAATAATATGTATGGCAAAGGGTCATATTTGTACCTATTTATAAAAATTTATAAAAATGTACATTAGCATTCTACACAACATACATACATAATGAGACGTAAAAAAAAAAATCAATAATCAACTTATCTTAGTCTTAGTAGTTTTATTGCTACTACGACCTTCTTAGTATTGCTAGAAGAGGCACATATATAGGTAGGTACATTGATTTAAATGACACTGATTCGAGAATAATACTCGCCTTTGTTTAATTGTCGTATAGTTAGTAATTAAGATGGGTGTCTAGTTCGTCTACCCTCAGTTTGCTTGAGCTACCTAACGCGAGTAGGTACCTACTTATAAAAGTTATAATTATTGATACGAAGGTTTCAAGTAAACATAGCATCAATTGACATGTTTTCCTTATTTTTAATACTATATCTACTTAACTAATACATACACATAAAATTGGTGTAACTACCATAATAGAAGGTATGATATTTTTTTTGTGTACACAAAGGAAGGCATATTAAAAGTAGCTTAAGCCCAAATAAGATTTCGAGAAGAATTAGCATCAGGCTAAGCTAACCGGAGACTTTACTTGGAGTTCGGGAGCTAAAAATGACTTTAAAAAATTGTGTACGTTCACTGATTTCAGCACAACGACATCAGAATGTACATATACATATACACCAATTACAAATATCGAGGACCAATAATTACCTCAATTACTCCATCACCCACTTCTCTAGGCAATATGAAAACATACAGCAGATACATATTTGCTTTGCTATGACAAACATATTTTTCTTTTAGAATAACAATGTGGACTGAAATGGTAAATGATGCAATGAAATTCATAGGAATACGTAGCCAACCTAAGTCGTTCAACAACGCAATAAAATATATGAAAACAAAGTGACCTCGACATTACAATGTTCAAGTGACAAGCGTAAAGGGTGCGACTCCCAGTTTAGTTGTTTCGAGAAAGTTCTAGTTTTCCGTATTAGTCTAACGCCCTAAATAGAATCAACCATCTATTTAATATATGAAAGTAATTAAAATTAAATACTACCTACATTATTCGTAAGATATTTCGTTAGGATGAATATTTGAAATCTTCTCCGCCTTGTTAAAGCTCGCATACAATATTTACCATGCCTGTTCGAACATTTTTTTCACAATATGTTGCCGCCTAATATAATATGCTATAGGTACATATAATGTGTAATCAATCTCCACCCGGCAACAAGGTCGTCCGTCTGTCGTTTGATCAACACCATGCCTACTTTGTGTTGTCGGGGACACTTCTGAGACGCTACGTCACCTGGTATCAATTAATTTGCGCCATTTTGCTGTATGCTTTTAGTAAAACCATAACTCGTGTTTTCTCCCCCAGTTATATTTTTTTCAACAATAACAAGTAATTAAAAATATTACATACCAATATTAAACCCGATATCCACGAATGGGTACACAAGACATGATTAGGACGTTAAACCACGTTCATCAAAAATAAGATTGACATACATGAAATCTATGAAATTGCGAAAAAGCGGTAGCAAATGGCTAGCTCGTCACCTAAATAATCACGAAACCAACTTATCTTGTAGATACCCTACCTATTTTGATTTCTATAGTTAAAAGTGAACAATATTCTTATTATATATTTTGTTAAGTATTTACATAACAGGAATTCGAACAAAAGTTAACCAATAATATGTAAATATTTTAAAGAGGCCTCGTTGCTTTTTTATTTATATAAGCAAGTTGTTTTGTTAACTTCAACCACTTAATGTAATATTATATTTTCTTAAATCAGCTGTATTCAATGTGTAGCTCGTCATCCTGTGTGTAGCACGATATCATATCGTTTGCCTATACCATATTCCATATTGATTTTAACACATTTCATATACATAGATATAAAAACGTACAACTAACTAGTCAATCATATAATTCATAACTGTCCAGAATTACGGAATGCATCATTTGTTAATAGTAGAGCAAAAAGTACGTATCGCTAAGATGGGTGAACACTATTCGCGGTTCGGTTTTCTACCACATGGACCACAGGTGGCACATCATTCTGTGCTGGACTTTCATAAAACCCATTCGACATATTTTCCAACATAACTAATACCATTTTAAATGTACAAGAAGACATCTTGTTAACTACTGATCCTGAGGAGGTGGTAGTGTTCTTTCTGATAACTCTTGTAGTTCAGGACATAAAACCCATTTTTATAGTATCAAAATTAGTTTGATTTCTCGTGGAGAGATAGTTCACAATAAGGGTTACCAACACAAGCGAATATTGCACTAAAACTTAATTAACAGTAAAGTTTAGATTACGTACGTTACGACTTTATTTCACGTAAATCCGTCCAGTATTACGGAAGTTATGACCGTGAGAAGTTTTGAGCAGTTTTTAAATTTTCAAGATAGCGCGTGACGTCAGAGGCGCTCTCGCTCCGTTTCGCTCGTGACCCCCGCCTGCTCCCGCCATATGAAACTCATTGAACTGGTGTCTCGCACGCGCGCTGTACTTCTTCATATCGAGGCTATGTTTATTTGTTTGTTATTGTTGTAAATAATCAACCTGATAACTACCTTGTAAATTATATGTACGCCATGCATAAGGGTTACCAGAAAGGTCAGTCGGATAATCTGCCGAGAGTTGATAGCTAGATGGTGGCTGAATCTATACTGATATTGTAAAATTTTAGAGTTTGTTTCTTTGTTTGCTTGAACGCGCTAAACTCTGGAACTACTGGTCCGATTTGAAAAATAATTTAAATGTTATATAGCCCATTTATCGAGGAAGGCTTTAGTAGCCTAAAGCCTTCTTCTAAAGGCTATATAACATTAACCATAAACGCGGGTAAAACCACGTGCACAGCTATTACCTATTTTATAAAAAAAAAGATTTTACGGCTGCCGAAATGCGTGGAATAAAATAAAAAAGTTAATACCTACGTTTTTTATTTTAAATAAACATTTATAGGTTAAGTAGATAGGTACCTACATAACAACCTAACCAAGTGACATTTTATATTAAACTAACTCTCCCCGCGGTTTCACCCGGTTTATGTTCCTAAGATTAGCGTGTTCAAGCACGCAAACAAACAAACACACTATTCAGCATTATAATATTTATAAGTATAGATAAGTACTTACTTACGTGAGTAGTAGTATATTACAGACGACAGCATGTCAGACGTACGTAACACTTTGCACGACCTTTATGTCAGGGGCATAAGCCCTAATACCTATAACGAACTGCGAGTGTATACCATACTAATATCTTTATATAAGTTAATAACGGCCCATCCCGGCTTTGCACGGGTGGACATTATATAGAAAAGAGCATTATACTAATAGTACTTTTTGAATATAAGTATTCATTACAGACATACATACCTACGGCGCGCGAGCACGGGCGGTATGTGTGCCTGCATCGAGCGAGTCTTGTCCATCGTGTCATCGTCGCGTCACGGTGGTGTTGGTGCCGTTGGCGAGACTTTTTAATTTTGCGATATCTCCTAAGATATTATTTAAAACTGTATGGTGTAAAGGGCTTTTATTATATATATGAATGGCTTAAAGAGACTGACGTATTTAATTTAATTAGGATTAATACTGTATCTGTCTAAATAGCTTCTGAAAATACCGCATTATATGTAATAAAATAATGTTTATAAAAGTTAGAATAGGTGTAGTAGGTTATCCTTAATAGATACACATATGCGGACTTTTTTGTAGATTCATAACCGAGAAACAATCCCACTATACATTGTTTTGTTATATTTGCAACGAATTATGCAGCGTTTTCGATTAATACCGTGAATTCCCGCTCACCGGCTGGCGCGCAGCGTTGAGTGCGCTCGTGATGTCACTGCGCGATCTAACGCAGCGTGCGTTTTTAGATAATTTCGCGTGAAAATTCGCAATTTGATTGCTATTATTTCGGCTATCTCTGCGGATATAAAAAAAGAAGAAATGCAGGTGTTCTTATATTCGCTTCTAGATTAATTTGGAATATCTAGAATAAAACACTGGCCAGGCTAATTGTGTATCCATTAACCTATACCTATATTCAAAAATAAATGGTGTGTATAGGGTATGTATGACTGGAAACAATTGACACTTAGCAATCCGTCGTGGCCCACTTGATGTAGTGAAAATAAAGTATGCAACCATAATAAAATAAAGGTTGAGTATGCCTTAGACGCATACATGATTGAGGGACTAGACAGCGACGCCCTGTCATTGTATCTGCAAAGCGTTCTAAATAAGATTTCAAGTCTCAATTGCAAGTGGTAAGTACGTTAGTGTAAGTAACTTCACTTTAAGCCAATCGTGAACCGCATTATTCATCTATCGAAGAGTTATTCTTGGCTATATCATGCTCTGTAATCAGATTATATTTAAATTGTTATACAGGAAAAACCTCTTAAGTTAAATTTGAAATCTTTTTACAATGGGTTATATTGATGTTCATACATGTACCTACATAATGTATTATGCGAAGAATTCAATTTAAAAGACTCTTAGGACTCTTTATTTCTTTTAGGCATTTGTTTATTTGTATTACTTCGTATATTGACATTGGCAATATTTTACAGCATATCTATACAGGACAAGTAAAGCAAAAATTGTCTATTTAGTTCTAATTAATGCTATCTTATAGCTCAGAAACAACAACTTGAGAAAGGGCATAACCATAGAAATATAAATATAAATTCGGATTTCCAACATCCTCCTTTTCTAACTTTTACAAAGTATTTTTAACTTCAGTATCCTCTTTGCTGTGTGTAATGTAGCGTAGCTTGTTATAGCGAGTTTAACACGCTGAAAACATAGTATTTTGCAAGAAAATTAAATCCTATGGCCCGATTACATTCCATTTATTCCATAATATTAGTCGAGCAACTAGATTGTGTTCTAACGCATTAATTTTTGCTTCCTCTTCTGACGATAAATTTATACAGTTTTACATTTTAATTATCGATAATTATGCGTACGTTATAGAGGTCATTTTCGATAGATTCGCATTCTTGTTTGGTTATATTATAGGGCCTCCTACAAAGCTTGATCATGGTAAATTTGGTTAACATTATACACGTTTTAGAGTTCCATACTTCAAAAGATGATCACCACTACGTTGTCTGTCAATAAATTCTCTAAGATAGGCAGACGGATTCTGGTTGATGAAAAGCACTTGATATGATTAGTGCACGTTTTGACATAATAATCATAATCATAATCTTCATATCATAATCATAATCTTTCGGTGAAAAGGCAGCAGATCCCGGTCCATTGGGAATGGTTATAATCTGATCTACACACATAGTGCTATCTGAGGAGTAACAAACGACGTTATGGAGGTGAAACGCTTTAGCGACCGGCTAATGGCTAATATTGTGCTTATCGACGGGGTTACGACACATTTGATAAGTCAAATGTGTCTCAGGCTGGTTGTAGTGACACCGAAAAGACTGCGTTTTGGAACAAACTCGCTGTGGTGCTACATGGTATCCCAGTATCTCAGTATATCATTCTGGGGGGTGATCTAAACGGTCATGTGAGTGAGAAGGTAAGGGATTTCAAGCGTGTTCACGGTGGATTTGGTTATGGCGAAGGAGAGGATATTCTCGGGAGGTGCGTGGCCGCCGACCTCGCCATCATGAATACGTATTTCGAATACAAGCCCGAACACCTGATCACCTACAAGAACGGGAGCTACGCTACCCAGATGGATTTCCTACTCACTCGCATTCACTATATCGGCATAGTAGCCAACTGCAAAGACATAACCGGTGCGAGTCTTACTTCACAACACCGTCTACTTGTCATAGATCTCTGCGTCAAGTTTAAAGCAAACGCACTGAGTACTGTCAATGCCAATTAGTTGGTGATTGCTTAAGTTAAAAATCCCAGGTGTTCGCTTCAGCCATTGGCGACAAATGCGCTGGGGTTGACAGCGAACCAGTCTACAACCACTGGGACAGGATTCGTAATCAGTGATCGGTGCGTCAAAGCGTCTTCGCAAATGTGACAAGAAGACTTGGTGGTGGAACGACACAGCCCAGAATGAGACAAGGGTGACGAAAGCACTCTTCAACAATCTTCTAAATCTTCTGAAGATCGCGAAGCGTACAGGACCGCAAAACGTGCCACTATTCTTAATGACAAATATGTTATTTCCAAAAATGACGGTAGATTAAATAAGATTCTATGAGTAAATCCCAAGTAAGCAAGTATGAAATATTTAGTAGAACACAACGTCGGTTGTTATAGTGTTTAGAAACTATTCTACCGTGAAATGTTTACGCCATGAACCTGAGTTTCCTGGCCTTGATTATATTTAAAGTAAACATACGTGTAGATATGTAAATAAGACGTATGGCAAATGGTCGTATTCTATAAAAACGGCATGAAAAACAAACAGGTTTACTTAAAAAAGTGCATACATACATACTATCACGCCCATAATCCCCGAAGAGGTAGGCAGAGTCAAAGGGGCAGCAGGCCCCTTTAACCACATTCAGCTAAAAACAAAACTGGGCCGGGTCAGATGGAAAATTGTGAAAAACTAGTGACAAGTGGCTAGCTCGTCGCCTTCACAATCACACACCCAAAACCTCATATACCATTAGTCGCCTTTTACGACATGCTAGGCAAAAAACACAGTCGGCACATTCCTATTAAGTCCCAGACCAACATGGGACAATGGGCTGGGTTAGGTGCAAAATTGTGAAAAAGTAGTGACAAGTGGCTAGCTCGTCGCCTTCACAATCACACACCCAAAATCTCATATACCATTAGTCGCCTTTTACGACATGCAAGGCAAAAAAACACAGTTGGCACATTATTTTTAAGTCGCCGACCAACATGGGACAATACTTAAAAAAGTAATGAAAATATTCATATAGACTTTTTTCACGATGTTGTTTTAAGTGTATCAACTGCAACAGAGCGGCTGCGGCAGCTCAATAGTAATAACATGCGCCTCATGCTGGTTCAAATTCAGATGCTTACTCCTAGGCAAGTGGCGTGAATTTTAGTTAGTTAGTTCGTTTTTAAATACGGATTTATACCACTTGCTCAACGGTTCTTACCTACCGACGCACGACTACCACTAACACCTCCATAACTATGGATATGTTACCATGATCCAACTTGTCTAGCGCTCCTACCTAAAGGTCGCCAAGGTTAGATAGGCAGTCACTTCGATGTAGGTAATTTGTAGTAATTAAAAGTTGCCACACTGTCTAAATCCTGGATCATAGTGTAAGAGAACTTCGACTAAGCACAGGATTTGGTTTGTAGTCAACTCGCCAAACTCAAAACTCGACTATCGGCGAGTTTACAACTTAAAATTTCTTTGATGGTAATCTCGCCATAATTTTTTTAAATTTTTTGGCGAGATTACCATGCCTCCAGTTGACAATAGTAATTTCGACCAACATAGGATAAGAGCGTAGGAGACAACGAAAATATTATAGCTTTCATGTAATAAAACGTATATTAGATATTTTTTAAACAAAACTATTAAATAAATAAAAGTTCAAAGAAACAGTATGTATTGTTTCTTTGAACTTTTATTTATTTAATAGTTTTGTACTAGTAACATATATATATATATATATATATATATATATGTTACTAGTTTTTGTACCCCGTTCCACATGCTGTTGGTGAGGGATTCAAAAATAATGTTTCAACTGTGTTCCTTGCCTATCATGTCGTAAACGGCAACCGATTGTGTATGGAGTGTTTGGTTGTTATTATGTTGCCGACGATGCCCAGATCAGCCATTTGTCGCCACTTTTTTTAAATTTTCCATCAAATCCAACTCAGTTTTATTATTGGCTGAATGTGATTTAAGCTTATCGTTCTTTGGACTCTGCCCACACCTTTGAGGATTATGGACGTGATGGTATATAGGTATGCATGTTGTTCCTCAGGACTCAAATTTTAGACGTGCCAAATTTCATTCCAAATTCTTCAACAGTTTATCAATTTTGTTTTTAATTTTTTTTATTTATTAAGGTTCACTTACAACTAGTACCTACATTGATACTTACAAGAAAAAATTGTATCTTAAAATAAATTATGCTATGTGTACAGTCTCTTACAGGCTCAATTATCAACTCAAAACATCGAAATATCGGTACCTATTTGACATTATAACGTTCGACGTCTTAGATGGATCCTCCAATATTGTATGCTCTTGACATGAGCGTGTCAAGATGGCTCTTTTGTTTTGCTTAAGCATACTTTTTAGTCAAAAGAAAACAACAGATTATGGGTTCTAAAAGGCTAGAGTAATGTCATATGGGATATAATGGGATATGTCGTCCCATTATTACATACAATGGCTTCCTTGCGAGAAATAGCGCTTTTCCATCAAGGCGTCTGGTTTCATATTGTTCGCCCATCTATCACCTTGTCTGTCGAAGGCTAAGAATAATATCACGACACCTCTAATATCTAATAAATATATCTATTTAGGACTCATTGATTTCAAACTCATAGGTACATTTAGGCGAATCTGAGATAATAGTAAGGATTATTTAAAATATACGACTAAAAATATTGCAATGATAAAGTAGAAAAATTGGGTTAGAGGCTGACGTAAATTCTATTTAATCATTCACACACGAATGATTTAATAGAATTTACGTCAGCCTCTAACCCAATTTTTAGACATCCTTGGGAAGTTTTCTATTTTTTCCAAGTGGTTTATTATTATAAACGCGCATGAATATACGCAAGTCAAATCGATAAAGAAAAGAACCATAAGACACAGTCTACTAAATTTTCTTCACTAAATTTCTACCTACTAAATTTATTTATTTCACGTGCATTACCATGTTAAACAGTAAAAAAGGTAAAGGCCAATTTTTCCCCAAATTGATACATAATAACAATATATCTCATAATTTAATTGTATGTAGGCAAGTTTACTTTTATTTTTTGGGATACCTAACATATTCCTACGGAGTCAAAGATATTACGTTGAAATATTAATTAACTCAACATATTTAGTGAGTAGAAAGTCAGAATAGAGATTGTTGAAATAAAAAGACTAGGGCTACACGAGAGCATAACTACTTACTTGTTTTTAGGAAAATGTTGCAGGATTTTACCTGGAATTAAAAAGCTAAAATGAATTAACATGAAACAGAATCACACCTTCAAACAAGTGGTTTCCTTTACACTATAAATACAAAATTACATCTTCTGTTATTAATAAACAAATATCGACAATCTGTGATAATAATAATGTATATATAAGTACATATATTATATGTATGTTAGGCTTTAAGGTATATATATTATGTGGTCCAACATTTATTTTTAATTTGCCTGAAATATACATACATACATAACATAACGCCCATAATCCCCGAGGGGGTAGGCTGAGTCAAAGGGGCAGCATGCCCCTTCAACCACATTCAGCCAAAAATATAGCCGGGCGGGGTTAGATGGAAAAGCGACAAGCGGCCAACTTGTCGCCCACACAGTCACACACCCAAAACCCGATACACCATTAGTCGCCTTTTACGACATGCTAGGCAAGGACCACAGTTGGCACATTCTTTTTTTCTTGTCCCAGATTAACATGGACCAAGTCCCAGACCAACATGGGACATATATATATAAATAATAATTTATTATTATGTCTTTCGGCACAATCACAAGACATGGGTTCAACATGTAGAAGCCTTTTAAGAGTTTGATCTGTTGTATTGGAACACCAGCCGAGTGTTGCCCTTAGTTGCAGTATAAAATATAAACTCAAAGGCACAACAGCTGATGCAGGACTATTGCAAAAAACAAAAACCAGGGCTATAGAGGGAGGTTCTACTATGGACAGAATATTTTGGTGTCAAAAAACTTTCACAAACTTTAGTTTTGGCATATGGTGACTCGCCGTTTGTAGATTCAAAACGTGGGCCCCCTAACTAGCCATCATAAGGGCGGCAAGGGACACTAGGAAGCAGCTAAGGTCGTGAAGAGGTGAGACTGCGAGGCGCAAGATCCTTGTACAGGCAAGTGCCCTCGGCGTTATGACATTTTACACTTCCAACCTGGAGCATAGGTTTCGTTTTTACGAATGCACTCTGGCCGGCCGGTCAAGGCAAGTGCAGAGGCGAGGGGGGGCATATCTGTCTGTTAGTGTGCGTGTGTGGCGCATGTCTGTGTGGTCCCCCTAACAGTTCACCCCAAGCCGCCCTGCGGAGACTGACTGCACTGACGGGAGTTGTTGCTCTTCGTGGTGCGAAGCTCACCAACAGGCTATTTGACAGTATGAAAAATAATTACTTATTTGTTGTCACCCGCGTTACTTGCGAATCCTACTCAAAATAAAATTAATTTATTTTGAGTAGGAGCCACGTGACCGTAAACGGTTGTGATTGGCTGAAAGTATTGTGACGTCGCATGTCTGTGAACAACCACTTCTGCCGTTGCTTTACGCTCAAGTTCCTTGTTTTCTTACGATTTTTGATTCTATCGTATTCAAGTCTATTGTACATTATTAGATATTAATAGATTACTGATCATACCAGTAATCTATTCACTTGACACGCAGACAGCGGAAACTTTCTGTCGGAATTTACGTTAAAAATAATCCCTACTTTTACTCACCTGAACTTAGGAATGTAAGAACTGCTATGTAAGTATCTTTAATACCTTAAATTTTTATTACCTACCAAAATCAATAATACCGTACTTTAAATAATTTTTAGGGTGTTTTGAGTATTGCATTATTATCTACAACTAACATCAAATGAGTTGTAAAATTACTCGAAACTGAAAAAATGAATGAATGATTATCTACAACTTTTTAAATTACCATTTGTAGGATAGGTTCATGTCAATACAACTGCAATGGCACAATTTTTTCTAATACTCAGATTTTGTCATTTGCAATGCAGGAAGAGAATCTTATGGAGAATGTCTTATTGGTACACTCTGGCACTGCGCACCATTTGCAGCTCATTTACTCTAGTAAATTTTCAGGTAAAAACTCAAATAAAGAGAACGATTCGATCTTCTGTCAATGTCTTCGTCCTAACGTGTGACGTCACTCGAGGCCATATTGCCGAAGCAGGCGTTTCGACAGCTCAAATAATCAGTGTATTTTTAAATATATTTTTTATATGAAATACCTAACATAAATTAAAATAAATGTTATTCCTAGAGTCCTTAAGTATACATCATTAAATAAAGTGCGATAGTTTTCAGAAGCTAGTCAAATAGCCTATTCTCGCCAGCATGCGTAGTCACTTCCCTGCGGTTTTTGGTCATTATTATTATAGTGCGTTAATAACAAATATTCGCCAACGAAAACCTGAATGCGGAAAATAAAGCCGTAAACTACATCTGCGCCTCATAATTTGTCATGTTGTTTTAAGATAATATATTATCAAAGTTAGAATACATTAAAACATACTTTGAAATATTTACGCTCCATAAACTAATATCTCAGTGCCCTGTCCTCAAAATATAATCTGGAAATCAATACCTACACGTATAATAGTTCAAACAACACATAAAATTATAGATATACATAAATATTACAGGCAATTCATAAATACGCTCTGCACATGTCCCTTTTTTAGAGGGGAACTATTATGAACACAGTCACCCATTAGCCCAGAACCGTTTGGTATCCTTCCAGCCACCAATTTTCGTAGCTATAGGGCAGCTTCCATAGCGCCGTCGGCACTAACTCAATTGGAGTGGAAATCGCTGTTTAGAAAAGCTGAGTATATATTGATTGGCTATGTCATTTAGTATCCTCAAAAAATAAACATATTGAATCAACTCATTGCGGGCGCGATGGAACGATGGTCCCTCTAGCTCCTCAATAGCTGGATAACAAATTTGATGAAGAAAGAAGGCAGTTGCTTCAATACTATTATATTTCTCTGACGATTAATAACCAGTTAGTTAATAACCCTTAGATAAAGAAGCCAGACCAATCGGATCACGGTTACACATCCATAATACATTTTTTTTTACAGATTTTACGATGTTTTCCCTCGAGCAATGAAAAAAAAAGACCTTCGAGCAAACTCATACTTCATTTTGAAAAACTCAGAGGCACATCTCCGACATGGAACTAACATCTCTCGCATATGAGGCTTATTTCCTTATCATTGAGCTACCACCGCAATCAATAAATCCAAGATTAAGATTAATAAATTTAATTTATTTTGTCTGAATTATTGTAAATAATTTAACAAGTAGCTACAACTTTCTGTCATTTTATTCAACACACCTATGGATTATCAAAAATCGTTGATGGAGTTTTTTTGTTGTTATTATCTTTTAGACCCTTGTTAATAAGGGTAAATTTATAAAAATAAAAATGTGCGACATTGGCCATAATTCCCATGATATAAAATCGACTGTATATTTATGTTGTAGATTTAAGAATATAATGTAGTCGTAATATTGTTTGTATATTTAGTTCCTTGTTTGTATCTTTAGTTCCTTTCCTTGGGGATCCTACTTAAATACGTTTTTTCAAGATCTGACTCGAGTACAGATGTCATCACACAAACATTTGCTTCTAGCGAGATTCGAACCCGTATATTTACAACCAAATTATCATTTCTTTAAAATATGCAATACTTACGTAGTACGTACATATATCATAAACCAAAGTTATTTTTACCTAAAATTTTAAAGAATGTCTTAATTTTAAAGAAATTTTAAATTCATGGCACTACCAAGTGCCAAGTGAAATGTTATTTTTAAGATGAAATGAACGAAACGAAAACCACCGCTTGCATTATCCTATTCCAGATTAGAATACACTCTGAAAATAAACTACGGTTGCATAGACAGGTACAATTCTACGGGTGCAAAGCAAAAAGAGTACTTGCAAAATCTCAACTTTACAGGAGAGCAAAAAGATTGGAAAAGTGGGCTCATTTTTAAATTTCACCTTAAAATGTGCTAGGTGCGATGACAGATGTCGTTTTGTGTATAAGCAGGGCTCCCCCCGCACCCCGCGTGAATGCGACCAAGGGCACTTGATCGCATTTTATTCGTACCATTTCATAACACGTACATTTTAGCTTATTCAAATTCAAATTCAAAATATCTTTATTTATATGGGCTTCAAGAAAGCACTTATAAATAGTCAATATACATAAAAAAAAAGGATTAGAAATAATACTACCACCGGTTCGGAAGGTAGACTCTATCGAGAAGAATCCGGCAAGAAACTCGATAGTTACTCTTTTAAAAGCAAAATTTTACAAATTTGTAAACTTAATTATTTTATACTAAGATATGATATGTAGATATCACTGCAGGTGAACACTTCATTATTAAGTTAACCATCAATCATTGAGGTAATCTTGTAGGTATCTTGTAATAACCCTTACTCATTAAAAATGATTTAATATATAATTTGAACTTATGTAGGGGTCATGTTATAATACTTTGTAGTAGTTTATTAAACATTTTAATACTTAGACCAATAAATGAATTACCACTCTTTTGAAGTCTATGAATAGGAACAACCAGTTTGTGTTTATTTCTAGTATTAAAACTATGAGAGTTTGACTTTTTAGGAAATGCTTAAATATTTTCGAATATATAACATTATACAATCCAGAATAAATTGTGATGCTATTGTTAAAATATTTATTTCTTTAAACTTTTCTCTAAGAGAGTCACGTGGACTGAGGCCGTATATGGGTCTGACTGGCCTTAGCTTTTAATACTATACTATATATAATTAGAACGATAAAGCAATAAAAATAAAATCATGGTTATGTAGTTGATTTTACTTCGTTTGCACCCGTCGAATTAAGCAACAAACTGAACAACTACGGCTTCATTTCAAAATAAATGAGCTTCCATCTAGGTAACAGTATTCTTATTTAGAAGCACTCAGCATTTTATCTTTGGAGGGTGTTAGGACGCGTCCCCGCCTCGGGGTATACTTTTGTTTCGCTTGCGCTACTAGTGGCCAGTGCTTCTAGCTCCTCGCTGTTTCTTTCCTCCCTATAGTACTGACGCCTGTGCATATTTAAAACATCAAAATGGGTACCGTTTTAGTAGAATGCATTATTACTTACGGCATTTGAAACACAATAATCTTAGCATTTATATTTATTTATAGCAAAGTGTCCAGCCAAATATAGGAGCGGAAATGGACAGCGAGGGTTTACGGAATGCATTGTTTATTTACAATACTAATTTAAGCTAATCACTGAATATTATTTTATATTGAAAAAAAAATACCTTAACCCGATTTAGGTCTCGCAGCTTGGAGCAAAAGAAAGGTGTAGATATAATGATCAAAGTAGATATGCTTAACACAAGAAAGTAATATATACAAACGAGCCCTTTCGGAGTGTCCAGGTCCGTCATGCAATCGATATCAATCCGCAGCAGTCCGATAAAGCTCCAAATATGTCGGTATGACTGCGATCATCATCTGTTTACTATGAAATAGCAAACAGAGCTGCTAAGTAACCTATATGGGATAGATGCGCACACATATCCATGAGCCAAAGAGAGTTGGGTGATTGCCAGAAGCGTGATCGTAAAACGCACGGAATTGCGAGAACCTATCATCATCCTTTCTGGTGTTTCTATATCTACAGCATGTAATGCTACAAAATTAATATCTAGAAGCAATATTAGAGCGAAAAAGTATGAAATAACATACCATCACTAGAGTAAATTAGAGAAACAGTGTCAGTAAGGCCTTTTAACCACTTTTGACTCAATATTTAACTGGTGTGGGTTAAATGAAAAAGTAGTGACAACTGGCTAGCCTATTACACAATCACACACTCAGCACAAATACATTACCACCACCAGCATAAAAATACGAAAGTTAATAAATAATAATAACACATTAAATACATTGATCTGATTACATAGTAAGTAGCTTAAGAAATTGTGTTATGGAAAAAAATTTAATCAACGAAGGCACTTACGCCCAAACCATCGAAAAAAATTTAAATAAACGTTGTGCCCTCAACATACATTATCCAGTTCACTGGTCTACCATAGAAAACTATTTGAAATAATTTTAATTAATTTCTACTTATCCACCCATGCTAAATAAAAGTTAATAAGTAAAATTCATTAATTAGTTTCAGTTTTTGCGATACCATTTTCCGAGTTAAATGTTTCTTTCCTAATTTAACTTGATAATGTTGACACAATATATTTACTTAGTTTACATTGAATGTTAAAATTATTGTTTTAGTGGGCTGTTCCGTATTATGTGAGAAAAGTGTTAAAGGTAAGTGTCTTGAAAATGTTTGAATAATCCCGAAAAAATGTATTACATTTTCAGTAAAGTGATATTTAGTACGCAAAAGTGGTCTATATCGCCTACAATTAAAAAGCCTATTCTTACTATTTTAACTAAAACACAAAACACCAGGATACAATTTGGGATCCACATTTCTTGGGGGTTTGAGAAATTGTCTGAGTGGAAAAAATACACCATTTCGGTTTGTAGTGACAATGCAGTGGTGAGAATCGACAAATCCTGCAACTGATTGTTATCAGTCATACAGACATACAGGTGGACAGCGGAGACTTAGTAATAGGGCCCGTTTTTAATTAATTACCACACCTGAATGCTGAACACGAGCCACACACAAAATTGATTGCTAACTAGTATATGTACGTTTTAACCGTCATTTAATAACCATTAATTAGGTACGGAAAGCATAATAGAAGAAAAAAAAAATAGATAGTCTATGATGAAATTAGCGATACATAATAATATTGGACAGTTGCGCTTGCGTTGCAATTTCGTAGTTATACATATAACATTTTATTTTCAATTATTTCTAGGATCACAGAAGTGCAATTGACTCCTTGTTTATTATTTAATTTTCGATGATTATTTAATAAACAAACGTGTAATTATATTACTGCAGGTGCGAATAAAACGAATGAATAATTATTTACGATAAGACGAAAATCTAGTCGCGCCACCGATGACGTCACTCGATTGTCCCCACTACACTACTCGGCTCGTTGCGCCACGGGTATAAAAGAGCGGGCTCGTGTGCAGTGCAGCAGTCATGGCTCTGGCGTGGCTCGGTGCACAAGTCGTAACCTTGTTGGTCGCTTAACTAGACTCTTGGCACAATTGATTCGGCAATTAGAAATACTATATAATTGCTGATTTTGGTAAATACCCATAGTGGGTCCTTCCTAATTATTAAATCGTTGAAATACAAGTAAATGGGTAATAAAACCTAGACTTTATTTATACCCTTTTGTCAAGGCATATATAGCATCTCCGATTATTTCTCCACATATATATTACGACAATGACTGTTTCTTAACATCACAGTATTGGAAACTAACAATAAATCAATATGAAGTAATTTTTCTTACTTATTTTTTATTTTACACTTGATTATTTTCATGCTGACGGTACTGCTATCCGCACAGCATGGTACGTAATTTTACATATCTCGTCACACATTACTGTACCGTATATTTCTATCTCGCTCCGCAAAATGGCTATGAAAACAATAAGTGAATTTATAAATATCATAAACAAAAAGTTTCTTGTACTTACGAGTAAAATGTGATTCCAAGAGATCGGTTTTTTCTTTTTGTATTATAAATATATATAAGACAAAAAAAAACAGATCTCTATATATATTACGATGTATTATAAGGTTTGATTAGTTAAGGTAAAATGTTTCACGTGAATGGTTAATGAACGGTTTTAGGTGTACATATTTCTGATAAGGTAAATACTTGTCTTGATTAGATATACATAGTTCTTTGAAATTATCTATGATTCATGTTCATATCTATGATTCATATATTATAAAATAATAAAGATAAATCCAAGGTTTGATTCGTTTAAATAAAATGTTTCAGGTGAAATTATCTGATTGTTCGCTTCCTGCCCATTATCTGACTTATGCCATAGGACTAAACCTTCTAATCAATTTGGACTATGATGCGAGTTTAAAACTGAACACTACAGTTGTATTTGAAGATCATAATTTTAAGGAAATCTTTAGCATATACGACAGCCGAAACCGGGTCAAATATTATTTCCATTTAAAGTGTAAGTATAAAAACATTATTTGGGTTGCCTCGTGTCCTTGTGTGAATATGTCTTGTTGCGCTTATTACGGCGTTTGAGCTAGGAGTAGGACAAGCGATGCGCACGCGCTATACCGTTTTTAGTGATTTGTTTAAGGTTTTGTAAATGTTATTTGGTCAAAATGTAACATGATATAAAAACTGTTGCAAACGATTCTACACAGTTTTCAGATTTCGTTTATGCTAATAATAAGGTTGTTATACACAACATTTATGACCCGTATAAGCAAAGTTTCGGGCCGGTCGACAAATCCAATCAACCTATGACGAATATAGAGGTGACAGATTCCATAGAGAATCCTGTGGTATTGCAAAACCGCATTATAATGAGTATGTCAGTTGGTATGCACGCATCGATAGGCACGTGTTCATTCAATTTGATTTGAAATTGGAATACATTCCTGGATATGATAAATTATCGGTTCATTATACAATACGCCATGACCTGTAATCTATTTAAGTGAAATGCTTGTATGGAAATAGTCAATAATATATATTGATTCGCATAAATCGTCTGGTTTTTTTTCTAGGGTGTTGCATTATACTTTGAGTATCTAATAACTACTCCAAAGGTAATATTCCGAATATTGGGCCTGTGGCAGTTTAGGAAATTTTGTTTGCTTTGACCTAACCTGGTGTACATGCCGTTCCTTGGCCAAGATGTGTCAACTTCAAACTCCTTTTAACCCCACTTCAGCCACTGGGCTGGCTAAAACGTAAATATATGTAATTATAAATAAATAAAATAAATAAATATCAGACTACATCACATACATAGATCTGACTCCCTTTTAAGTAACTTAAGCACTTGTGTTACGGAAAAAATACAATTATTAATTTTTATTAGGATCACGATATATTGACTTTGCCGTGTCGCATTATCGATGTCATTAGACTTTAATGAATGCTTTTTCGGAACAATAGGTGTTGATTGAATATACGGCTGGCTTACGGTATAATCTGTAAACGGATTAATAACAATGTGGTGCCTCGCTATACGTACCCGTAGAGCAGAACTAAGTGTGTAAAGGATGGCATTGTACTGAGTCTGGTACATACATAGGTAGCCAATAAACAATGAGGCCTAATTATTAATTGCACAGACATCTTTATTGATACCCGTTAGATGTTAGACAAGAATAGTAGAAGACTGTCTACTTTATTCCTGTGTCCAATCATCACCGTAGAATATAAACTTCTTGAAGCTACCTGGATTGATATCTACTCAATCCGCCACTTACCATGGAAATAGACCTAAAATAGAAAACTAGTCGAGTTATATCAAAACTGGTATTGTGAATACTCGTCACAATTTTTATGAGCACTGATTAGAAGCAAAAAGCGTTGATAGTTATATAGGGCAATGAACTAATTTTGCAAGCAGCTTACTCTTTTAACCGACTTTAAAAAAAAACCACAATTTTCCATCTAACCCAGCCCATTGTCCCGTGTTGGTCTGGGACTTAAAAAGAATGTGCCGACTGTGTTACTTGCCTAGCATGACGTAAAAGGCGACTAATGGTATATCGGGTTTAGGGTATGTGATTGTGAAGGCGACAAGATAGCCACTTGTCACTACTTTTTCTCAATTTTCCAAACCAACCCGGCCCAGTTTTGTTTCTGGCTGAATGTGGTTAAAGGGACCTGCTATCCCTTTGACTCTGCCCACCCCTTCGGGGATTATGGGCGTGATGTTATGATGACGATGTTAAAGAACGATCTATGTTCGACTTTATTTTTATGTACGTTCATTAATTTCTCTGTTGATTGTGGGCCAATTTAAAACTATTGCTTTTTGGAAAAATTTATAACTCGTAGGTGTAATCGTACCCACTGATCGTTTTGTAACCAAACCATAATCAGATGAAATTGAGGGCGAGCCCTAAATTGTATTTTGCATACAACGTATTTTATATTTTTTTAAATTATTTACGTATATATATACATCATATTATCTTATGTTAGTTCTATTTGACAATAGTGAACCGATGTTGATGGCTTTAACTCGTTAACGGTTATATGATGGGCGATAATTACATAGTGATGATACCTAAAAGCTATTTTTGAAGAACTTTGAAGTTATTAGATGATTACGTTACGGAGTCACTATAACATACTAATAATGAACAATAAATTAACAGTTATCTGTTAATGAAATTAAATTAGTTATAGAGAATCAAAATCATCTTCAAATATAAAATATGATATAGCAGCAAATATTACTATATTAGGAATAAATGATTGCGATCTAACGTGGTAACCGTAACATATGAACACAATGCAGTAACAAGGAAATTTATTGGAAATTAAGATAAAAAAGACATCACCCGGATCTCAATTTTCATTGAAGGCGCGCTCAGAATTTTCTGTCGCGTGCCATACATGGCACGCGTGTCAATGGTTCTACTTTATTACAAAAGACTTCGCTTCAGCCCTGCGACACCAGGGCCTACTAAGCCCCTCCGGTACGACAAACCGAAGACCCCGGCGGGGGGGAAGCAAAGTCGTACCTAGTTTCATCATCATCTTCCTAGCGTTACGTCCCGTGCTCAGACGGGGTCCGCTCAGACCATGATCCAGGATTTAGCAAGTCTGGTAATTACATTGAAGCGACTGCCGATCTGACCTTCGTAACCCTAAAATAGGGGAACCAGATAATTTTTTGGATCATGGTTACAAATCCAAAGTTGTTTGAATTTGCAGGTTTCATCACGATGTTTTCCCTCACCGTCGAGCTAGTGGTATAAATATGTACATATATATATTTGAAAAATCTAGAGGTACATGCCCGGGTTTGAACCCGCACTCCTCGGTTAAGAGGCGCGTGTCCTTACCATTGAGCTACCACCGCTCCTAGTTTATCCCCATTAATCTAATCAGGTTAATGCATTATTTCTTCTTTTTTTGTCCTCCATACATTTATTTTTACTTTTTATTTTCTTTATTTATTGTTATGTATTATTTTTTCTATCTTATAACTGCTATTTAATTAGGTACATGTTCTTTCGTATATTAATATATAATATGCACCTAAATAAACTTAGGGTGTCCCTTAAATTTAGAGTTCCATATATTTTTGCGCATAGATAATTAAAACTTTCGGAATACCTAACCCAATATATTATAGAAAAAAATATTGGGTTATTCTGAAATACTGTAAAGACTGTTTCTTTTGTTATTGTATACATAATTTTTAGGATTACTAGTGCGGTATTGTTTATCGCATAAAGATTTCGGTAGAATTACGGAGTGATAAAGCTTTTTTCCTTATCGGACTGCCTAGCCATCAAATAAAAGTTCTTGGTGTTATTTTACAATATTCGCGAAGTCAAGCTGACTGTCAGTGAACGTAAATCTTAAGATTAGGGGAGTATATTATATTTTGGAAAAAAAGAGACAATTCCCACAAAAGCCTTTCCTGCGTGAAGAAGCTAGTGGGTTTATATCATGTTTGGAGAGAGTAAGCAAAAAATTTTTAGAAAGCTCGGGTCAGCTTTAAGAACCGTGAAAATAATTTTAAGACAGACCATGTTATTTGATATTGCACATGCTGTTGCCTTTGAGAGAATGTAAATAGAGGAAGAATAACTTAGAATATCCAGAAGATTTGGACTCAGAATAGATTCTGAATTCTGAACTCGGCTAGCCAGACATTTCCTGCCCCAAAAAATGCAGTAGAAAGAAGTAGAAAGAATCTTCGTCAGTAAAATATTTTTCTTTCTTCTTTTTTTAAGTAAGTTGCTATAATAAAAATCTCCGATCAGGTAAAAGTAGTATTTTCAGGAAGGGAATTTAATAATAGCTGATATATTTTTTAAATTCATTAACAGATAATATATGTTCGGTATATTTTGCCTTGAATTGTCCAGCTACTAAAGAATTTTAACGTAGACGTTTCGTAAGATAATTTTACACCGTTGCATTGTTATAAATTAACTTTATCAATAGCAACATATTTTCGTAACAGTAACGCTTAAAATAATCCGATTAGATTTTGTTATGATTGGAACTGTGAAGACATTAATTAATAGATGGACAGATATCACTAAGGTAACGATAAAGATAAGAACAGAAAAGTAAAACCTATGAAGGCCAAAACTCTAAGTGGGACATTACATAGTCTGTCGAAAAATATTTAAGGAACCTAAGCTAGACACATAAATGAGTCTATTGACAAAACATCCATTTATGTAAACCCGTTCGCTCACTTGCCTGATTGACACCTGTAAATCGATATACTTCGAGTGCAGTAGAATAGGGGACGTGCACGACGACGGTGCTGCCAATTGGTGCCGTCAATGGGAACTTTGTACGCCATGAATACTTGAGATTGATTTTTTTATCACGTAAACAGAATTAGTTTTAACAGTAAAATTTATTATTCTAGTTAGTTATAATGTATTGTTATGTTTCTGGATGCACTAATCACCATCTCCCTAGCTTTATATCCCGTGCTTACACCATGATTCAGGATTTAGCGAGTTTGGTTATTACATCGAAGCGAGTGCCTATCTGAAACACACCGTAACCTTTATATAGGGGAACCAGACAAATAAGGATTATGGTAACACATGCATATAGTTGTATGTGCAGGTTTCATCACGTTTTGTACCTCAACGTCGAGCTAGTGGTTTAAATACGTTCATAGATTTGAAAATTCCAAAGGTACGTGTCCGCATCTGAACCCGCACCCCTTGTGTATGAGACGCGTGTCCTTGCTAATGAGCTACCAACTCACTTATTTTTATTATTCCGGATGCACCAATGCTTAAAAAATCGTCTGGAGCAAAATTTTTATTACTTTCCAAGGAATAGCATTCTCATGCCACGGTTATGTGAAAAAGGCCAAAAATAGATAACTACAGTAATAAAATATATTCTGCCATTATATTCCCGTCGTAAATATTAGATATTTTAGTTTGTGCGACAATTTTTCCAGTTCTAAAAGCCTTATTTACTTCGTTTATTTACTCTTTAACTTTTAATACATGGTCCGCCTCTAAGAACTTTTGACATTAACACATATTTTGGCTACGCTGTCGAGCGTTATTTATAATTTTTATCATATAAAAAATAATGCAATTGAAGATATAATTTTGTTTACATTATTCACAGTACGATGACAGGTCTGATAAGCTTCCTTTACTGTCCGCATAGTGTCTCTTTTGTTGATTTAGTGCTGCCCCCTATAGTTGGTGCACGTTCCCTATAGGCGGGTTCTTTTTGTCATTGAACTGACTAGTCGCTCGGTCTAGTAATAGAGTATCTTTCCATTTCTAGAGTATCTTTCCATTTCATTACTCAGGTAATGAAATTAAATGATAACATTGCATTATATATTTTCACAGAAAACGTACACATTCCCGTCTGAATAAATATCACCTCACTGTTTGATATTTTGTTATCATCTATTGTAACTAACTAATTTACAATATTTAATAAACACAATGTAAGATCTAAAATTAAAAATCTTATTAGAAAATTTTATAAGGCACTAAAACAATAACCAATTAAGTAACTGGGAAAAATAGTTTCAGCTATGATATGCATTTTAAGAATTGTTATCTATAATTAATAACAGTAGTAAATCAAGCCCATTGTTGCTTCCACAACAGCAATATCACAATATAAAGTAGGTTGCAGTGAAATGATAAGTCTACTCATGTCGCCATCCCGCACTAATTATAATGATATAATATGTATATGTATTCTCCTTAGCTTTACTTAGTTACCTAATAACCAAATAGGTAATAAAACCTTTAAATACATTTAGGGCTGATTTCTCAATACACAAATTAACCGGCCGAAAGTCACTAATTTATGGATGACATTTGATATGTTATTTACGAAACATATATTTTATAAAATCATACGTATTATAAGGCTGACCAGTCGGGGGGAATACATAGGTTTTTTAAAATCCTGGGCAGATATATCTGCAGAATGTTCTAATTTATTTTTTGTCCATCGAAAGGTGAGTTTAAGTCTTTGAACATTAGATCTTTTAACTTTTTTAGCAATGGTACCTGGAGCCCTTCGTTTTCCTTGAATACTTAATGACGAAGAAAGCAGCTAAAAAGAGATGGTTGAATAGATTGCAAAGAGGGCAGTGATGAAATCGTAGGTATAGCATTGGAATCACATTGGGCATTAGGTACCAGAACTGTATTCGATAAATTATTATTTGTAATACAATTATAACTCAGTTATATTTCTGCTTTGCTTCGTAATGGAAACTCTGTTATTAGCTAAGTGTTTATGTACCATAGTTTAATGAATGCATGATTATTTTAAAAATGCTGTTGACTTTCCTAATAAATAAATTAAATAGTTAGAAAAACTGCTTCTAAAATTGGAGTACGCGGACTCTGAACATTGGATTCTTGTACTATATCATTTTCGGAGCACGGAGAGTGAAAGATTGGGCAAAGCAACGATGAAGAATCTTCATTTGATTCTTTACAAGAAACATATTCTGGTTCTGGACTATCTAATAAATTTAATTTAATCTTTGACAGCGACGAATTGATTGATGGAGGTGGGGAAAATTGGGGACTGTTTCACACTCATCGCTTGAGCAATTACCTACTAACTTTGGAATCTGCATATACTTCTAGAATATGTGCTAGTATGCTACAACGATCCCGTTGCCCAAGCTAAAATAAAATTAACTCAAGCATGCATAAAAACGAAAGCCCACACTAAACCAAAACAGAAGAAAAGCAAAAAATAATCATAATTTTGTAATATAATAAAATACATTAGTAGATTAAATAACATTTCTTCATGGGAGCACATAGTGTTAACACAATTTGCTAAGTATTAGCCACTTTAGAAATTGTATAAAATACTATACACATTATGCCCGGTGCTATTTTAAGGCATCATTCGCAATGTATAATCCAAAAAAAACAACTTTGTCAAAGTGATGTAAATAAAGATATTAGTGCAACATCTCACCATCAGTAAAAACCTTAGACGTTAATATTTTAATATTTAAAAAAACATTTTAGGCTTTTCTTGTATTTTAGAAATTACCTTTCTATAATTTTACTTTTACAACCGCAAGATTTCGCAGCATCGTGTCAAATATGTCACACAACTGTCAACACTTCAAGGGACAACGCGATTTTTTTATTTTATTTTTTACACAGACGAACGTTTCGAAACTGAAAAATTATAATATGCTAGTCGTCTTACTTTAACATATGCATTTTTTTTGTTTAGAGTGTATAGTATACTATACAAAATTACCTTAAGGGTTTTATATCACTTCAATCTTTCTAACTGTTGAAAAATCAAGCCTCAGCGGCACTAAAAACTGTCGAAATGATCTGCGTGTGGCTATTAGATGACGATATGAATATTTGACGCCATTGCTAATCTATTTTTTGGGCTAATAAAGTGAGCGGATAGGATAACTGACATGTCGATAAGATAAGATAATGACTCATTCTAATATCGCCAAAAGATATTCCTACAGTAAACGCAATAAATCATAAAATTAATAAGTAAAAAAATATTTAAACGGTTTATTAAAAACAATGATATAGATAAGGTACTAAAAGCTATAAAAATAATTCAGTATGTCCTAGGTACCACCAGTCATCACTCACTCTCCTCATCAATCTAGGATATTGATCAGAAAAAAAATCGTAGAAAACACGCTATTTAATAAATAATTTTAAAGAGTACGACCAGATATATACTTATAAGTCATCGTATATGAGAGGGGAGTTTGTTGAAATCCGACCTCTGCCTCTGCCGAACGAGAACTATTGAAAGCACGGTTTTTTAATAGGGGAACATTTTCTATTTTACTACTTCTCGAATCTATAGTAAAATAAAATAAAAATATTTTATTGCCAGCACAAATATAAAAATGTATCGCTATGTTTCCAGGGGTTCCCAAACTAGGCTACGCCTGTATCTTGTATATAGTACCTATGTAATTTTTATTGACCTGTGGTCGTCTTCGGTGTCCGAATTATAAAACGTTAGCTTAATGGCAAAGACATGGCGAAGAATCCAGCGCATTAAAATACTTAATTATGATAGTAATAGACTGCCTAGCTATTTATCATATTCAGACTGGCTCGATGGCTCATTCGGTAGTGACCCTGCCCCATGCACCAAAAGTTGTGGGTTCGATCCCCACCCAGGACAAACATTTGTATGATGAATACTTGTGTTTGTTCTGTGTCTGGGTGTAAATATTGAATATTTATTTTAGTTAAGTATATATTTGTAATACCACTGTTTATTATTGCTTAAACTACTTACCTCGAAGTCAGATCAATGTATGTGAAGTAGTCTGATTTGTTTAAGTATATCAAATAATAACTTAACCTAAGTATGACCCGATTTGTCTAATTACGAGTGTTGAGGGCAAGTTTGCAGGTCAGTGGCAGTCTCTTCAATGTTATAACCAAACAAATAATAAACCAGCACTAGACGTTTAAAACTAAAAACAAGGAAAATCTATTTTAACTGAGAATAACGTAGGAAATGTCTGTATTTTTGCAAAGCTTCGTGAGCTCCTACATTGGGGATACAAATTAAATACGATAAAGACATTAATGTCACTGAGAATAAAAGACAGCTGGAAAGGCTTCAGTGGTATTTCCGTTTTAAAAATAAGCAGGACATATAATATTTTTATCTCGTTTAGAATTTTAATCCTCTTGGAAAATCACTTTGGAAGATGTACTAATGTTCGATGAATATTATTGTTCAGTGAGGGGGGTAATCATAGAAAATTATTGAAGTAATACTCACGTCGAAAACAAATGATTCAATAAATGGAGCCGTGACTAAAAGTACGAGGTAGTTACTACCTACATATTTCGCAAAAGTAATATTGAGGTTACCAATTCACTTCTACGTCTCAGCGTTATGTCCTGTATTAGACGGAATCCACACGATCCGCACCGAGTGGCTGCCACCTAACTACCCTCAACCTCTACCCTACCTGCCGTGACGTTCAGGGCCGGATCTACAATATGGCTTTTTGAGCCCAGGGCCCTGTGGATTCAAGGGGCCCCCAGCTAAGTCAAGTCAAAGTCAAAAATTGACGATAATGCGAAAAAATCCATAATTTTATTAAATTAAACAGATCGTACGGTTTGCAGCCCTGCGAATCCTGCATTTAATCAAACCTATTCAATTAATTTACCTAATTCAAGTCTACGTCTTATACTTTGAGTAATTAGGTGGGCCCCTAAGTAGTATAAACCCAGGGCACCCTAAACTTACGGTGCGCCACTGGTGACGTTTGTACATTAATTGCTAATAAATTAATATTATTTTATCAACGCTTTTTGTTCACTTTTTCCATCTTACCCAACTCTTCGCGTTAAAGGTATGTGCCAATAATTGTGCTACCACCTCTTTGAAGCTAGCAACACCAATGATACCAAAAGTCGCTATGACCAAAAATAATCTGTGGATTGCAACAGTGTTTTAATAGCTAGTAGGTCTGGAACTCTGGATCGAGCCAGCATACCTTCCCTTTAGCGGAGTTATTTTAAGAACGCCATGCAGGTCCTCACTCTAGACTACGTAGATATAGATATCGTTTCACATTTCGTATGCTTAGAAGGAAAGTGACCTAACTCAAGAAATACTGTTTATATAAAATTAACTAAACAGTCCTTTACTTAATTCAAATATATAATAATATTTGTGTTAGGTTACTTTACTTCTACGCATGCGATTTGTCACAAGCGGTATTGCTGAAGACATAATTATGAAAGAATATAAACAAAAACAAAAACAAATTGTTAGTATTTACAACATGAATGTCCGTTCTAACGGGACAATGACGTTCCAGCGTGGAATAGACCAGTATGACGTCTGACTTTTTATAACAATTTATTTTAAATCGACTCTAAAACTGAGAGGGTTTCCAATGAGGGTTTTCAAAAATACAAAAACCGCCAGATGGCACGGGGGAGTCTCGTGGTCTTATCACTGTCACTATTGGCTCCTTGTTGACAGCATGTCAGTTTGGTCTGACAACTAACCAATGAGGAGGGTGACAAGACCGCACGTCACAGTTATAGTGGTATTTGGGTTGGCTCCATGGTCTAGTCGTACCATGAGACCAAGAGGTCCCGGGTTCAAATCCCGGGTCGGGCTAAAAATTTGTGATTGCTTATTTCAACATTGAAGTTACTCAGTAACAGTCCGGAGTCAGATCGTTGGCGGTATAATCACCCCCGTGCCTCTGAAAGCGTAAAGCCGTTGATCCTGCGGCTGACCTCTCGCCGGTCATGTCGAATTGCCTATACTGTACCGTAGTATCAAATTTTATCTACAATATATTTGAAGTTTACATTATAATATTATTCAATGAACTAACATCAACAAATTTAGCTTATATCTTACTGGCCACAGGCTTTATCTTAATTTCGGTCAGGTAACGTATTGTCGCTTAAGTTAGGACCTAGTCAGAGTCACTTCTAGTGGAGGAATATTACTTTGTGTTAGGCAACAACCGATAGAATACATAATTCTATTCTATTCTCCACTCCAGCTTTACCAACTACGAATCAGTATCAAGGTTAACTGCTGATTCACCATTACCAAAATTTTTTAATGTTAATACAAAGTCACGACACTAACCTTCAATTTAGCGTTAGGGGCTATCCATAAAGTACGTCACACGAATTTCATGATTTTTTGATTCCGTACCCAAAGAGTAAAAACATCACCATATTACTAAGACTCCGCTGTCCGTCTGTCTGTCACGAGGCTGTATCTCATGAACCGTGATAGCTAGACAGTTGAACTTTAATGTATTTGTAATGATGTATTTCTGTTGCCCCAATAACAAGAAATATTAAAAACAAAACAAAATTAATATTTAAAGAGGGCTCCCATGCAACAAACGTGATTTTTATGCCGTTTTTTGCTCAATTTTAATAACGGAAATAGGTAGACGCTTAAAATATTCACAGAATATAAAAAAGTTTGTAATACGAGTATAGTGTTTTATGTTGTACATATTGTTAATGGTACGGAACCTATCGTGCGCAAGTCCGACTCGCACTTGGCCGGTTTTGATTGTATCCATTAGACAGGGCTACCATACGAATCAATTATAATTACACACCTCTAGTTATTTGATTTTTTTTTTGTTGCTGTTCCTTGCTATGTTTTCCATCAAACCGGTGGAAATCCAGAGTTACAATTTACAAATATAAATACGAATTAGAACGAACACCCTTCACTATTATAATAAGTCTTTATTACGACTACTTTATACAAAAAAAACCTGTAAATTGACTTCTTGATGAACTGAGTTTATATATAGTTATATACTCCTATTTATTCGTAGCAATTGGCTCTTTACGTCTGAAAGCTTGTTACTCATCGTATTGTAGTAAGTAAAGTATGCCTATATTTACATAAATACATATACGAATAACAAATAGGTACTCTTAAATGGGAGTTTATGTTTTTATCACAATATTTTGTACATGGCCGGGCTGAAATCTATTTGCGTAATTAAACCATAAACACGTAAAATAGATTTTAACAATCTAGAGATAACGAAGGTTAATGTAAATAATCATATCCATAAAATTTTCACCAATTTGTCCTGTTTTTATGAGCTACATGAAATGATTCCTTTTTTCTATAGAAATACTAAGGTGAGACGGGTTTAGCATAATTGACTCACTAGCTAACTACGAGTATTAAAACTAACAAACATTACGCTCGTAATCCCCAAAGGGGTAGGCAGAGTCAAGGGGGCAACACGCCCTTTTAACCACATTAAGCCATCAACCAAACTGTGCTGGGCTAGATAGAAAATTGTGAAAAATTTGTGACAAGTGACTAGCTCGTCGTCTACACAATCACATACCCAAAACCCAATATACTTATCATTAGTCGCTTTTCACGACATGCTAGGCAAGAAACACAGTTGGCATATTCTTTTTTAAGTTCTAGACCAACATGGGACCATTTAACTATTAATTTCATTGTATAAATAAATAAATGAGAAAATGGACGGGTGAATGATTAAATGTACACTTTAACATTAATCAGGCCGGGCAAAGTCAAATGTTATGAATCCCATAAATGAGATGATAGGCTTGGCATGTTTGAAAAACTTTTTAGTTCGACATACATATCATAAAATTTGATTTAGGTAGTTTAAATTTTGAAAAAGTACTGACAAGTGGCTAGCTTGTCGCCCAAACAATCATAAACCCGACATTCATCAGCTAGTGGAGTATTGTTCATTCAATACTCATCGACTAGTGGTGTATTGAATCATTCAATACTCATCGGCTAGTGGAGTATTGAATCGTTCAATACTCATCGCCTAGTGGAGTATTGAATCGTTCAATACTCATCGGCTAGTGGAGTATTGAATCGTTCAATACTCATCGGCTAGTGGAGTATTGAATCATTCAACACTCATCGGCTAGTAGTGTATTGAATCATTCAATACTCATCGGCTAGTGGTGTATTGAATCATTCGACACTCATCGGCTAGTAGTGTATTGAATCATTTAATACTCATCGGCTAGTGGAGTGTATTGAATCATTCAATACTCATCGGCTAGTGGTGTATTGAATCGTTCAATACTCATCGGCTAGTACAGTATTTAATGATTCAATAGCCGAATAGATAGCCGAATCGTAAAACATGCTAGATTATAAGTATATATCCATAATTTATATGTATATTTTAGTTTAAAATAACGTTTAAGATGGTGTTTTCATCATGAATACCTTTAGATATTCAACTAGTTGATTGTATTATAATTTAATGACTCAACTGCATAGATTCAACTAGATTTCTGATGCAAATGTTTTTTGTAAATTGCATAGAGTAAATTTTTTATTTTTATATGTGATTGGTTTTGATACTACTATTATAAAAACGTTGGTAGTTTTCAAGACATTTTTATTGTATTACTAGCTGTCCCGGCGAACTTCGTATCGCCCAGTAAATTAAAATTGACATTGATTTGTCGATTGACATTTAACATTGACAGATACGAATCCCACCGTTTTATATGAGAAAATACTTTTGCTTTTATTTTGTTTTATCGTCAATTTTTCAATGTTTTTAATCATTATTCTGTTATTCTGGACGAAGACAAATCCAACAAATCAAAAACGACGTAAATCGGTTCAGCCGTTCTCGACTTATAAATGGTGTAACAAACACGACTTTGTTTTATTTATATATATAGATGTAATTATACATAGTTAGGTATGAAGGCGTCATCATAATGATGTAAATACTTCTTATTTTAAAGTTTTGAATCTTTTATAACTTAGTCTTTTGTTCAAAACTTTTGATGTACTAGGAATTTTTCAATGTTATAAATATACTGCTACACTCATGGCCCTTATCAGAGGCCAAAAGTAAATAAAGCTACAACCCTCTACAACGACGACTACACGCTTTTGAAGTGCATCTTTGAAATATTTTTTAACCAATAATTACATAATGAGTTAAATAGCTGCGAAACTACACGGGTGTGGAATACCCGTACACAACAATACAATAATCAGAAACTACACGGGTGTTATACCGACGCTTAAGAACCAAGACCATCTATCTACAAAAAGTCGACTTCACAGGAGACGAAAAAAACGTTTTATTTCCTTAAATTTATTACGTCACGTAACTTAGGTGGTATTGGTATTTTTTCATAACTTCTTATTTAATGCGAATTTGAGGTTACTGATCAAAGGAAACGATGCGTAAATTAATCATAAAAATAACTGCATTAAAAAGTAAAAAGCGCCAAAAGTGTAGATAGATGGTCTTGGTTCTTAAGCGTCGATACATTATTGTATTAAGCAATTTAAAAAATCATCCCCTTAACATTAAAATTGCTACCCTTGCGTTAATAGTGTGCGGAAGTCACCTTGGGTGGACTACGATATTTCATGTTCCATACAACAACCAACCCACCCTCACCGTTTATGTTCCCCTGATTAACTACTTTTAATTAATCGTGGCCCACAACCGGGATACGACGAGGTGACATAGTGCTTTATACTAGAGGCGGAAATTAAATAGATACATTGTATTAGCTATTTACATTTGTTTTCTACTTATAATAACGATTATTCATTGTTCATGCAACTTTTTAATGTAAACGTTAGGATAGACACGAAGATTTAATTGCTTTTAATCCTCATAAATTTATTTGCATTCATATTTTAATATTAGGCTAACAAATGTTGAAATGTTGCACAACTAGGTAATGTAAAAAAAGTAGTTACAATATAATAATTGCGCTCATTTAATGATGACTTTATGTTTTCTCAAATACCTGTTGCCAGAGGCTTCGCCCGCGTGGAGTTCGTAAATGTAATTCTCGTGGGAACTTTGAATTGTTCGAGATTAAATGTAGCCCATGTCCTATTCCAAGGTATAAGCCATCACCATTTCAAAATTCAGCCAAATCAGTTAAGCCGTTTTTTTGTAGCAAACACCAAAACTTTCGGCTTTATAAAATTATTAATTAGGTGGATATAAATAAAATCATTTTAAACCAAAATAGTTGGTCAATTGTTTTAGCCACATTAATTCTAAGGCTTACAAGATGTGTTCTACTTTTACTCTCTTAATGATAAGTTATTGTGAATCAATACAGTATCTGAATATACGTCGCAAGCTGATGTCGGTGTAGTTTGACTGTTCTAAGTTTAAGCTCGTAGAAGCGAACGGTGCTTTTCGACATGAAAACTGACTTCGTGTTGCTAAAGCTGTGTAAGTGCATGAGTAACGATCTCTGCTTAATGTTAGGTAAGTTATGCAACAGAACACAACTTATGCAACAGAATATATGAAATAGCAGTTAGTCTCCTTTGAATAATACTTTGTACATTATTATTTCATCAATGTTTTTCAATTATTTAGGTAAGTATATTATATGTACTACTCGTATACGTCACAGCCATCTGGTTAAATTAGCCAGCTAATTGGTCGTATAAGCCGTTCATTAGATGCTGGTATCCATTATAATAGTCCCAGGTTATCCTAGCCCGATAGTTAATTGAACTAGAGTACTCAACGTTTAACAACTTGGTGTATTGAAAGTCAGGCTGAAGAAGATGACAGCCAAGTGAATCAAAGGAGACGAGGATCTGGCCCAATTGTAATAAGTTGAGATACGGTTAAAAAATATTTATTATTTTCTGTTTCAAAATATAAAAAATCAGCATAATTCACAATCTGGGAGACGGGAAATCCTAAAAGCAAGTTTTCACTAATGAAATTGAATATCGATTACTATAATCGGTGAATTTGAATGATTTAAATAATTGTACAAGAAACATTTGCACAAAATTATTGATTCAATCGAAGTGAATAAATACATTTTATACATAATGCCAACCGCCTAAGAAAACAAAATATCAACATAGTAAAATTATTCCATAAATTGATATTCTAGATCGATTTATTACTGTATTTTTTAATTTGTTTTAACACTGACATCTCCCTGAATTCAATATAAGATCACTTGTCTCGTATTTTCAAATAGGCTTGCGTTTTGAGTGCTTCTAGTTGTTTTGTTTATATTTTTTGCCTCGAAAATTTTCTTTTGTATACATTTTAGTCAACAGCTCTATAAGAGGTAGAGAAGCAATCTCCAAACCTTACTGGAACTGCAACATAACTGGAACTGTCTGTAATCTGCTGCGCAAATAGGTATATAACTTATAGGTAATGTGGTACCTTGGTTAAGCTAGGTACCAAGGTAATATAATTCCAGCTTGGCACTTCTTAGACGATATTCTGATTATAATTGTGATGAATAAAAGATAATTATCTATTATTTAAAAAATGTTTTAATGGAATCATATGCTTGTCTTCCCTATAATATAGTGTTGTGAATATAGTTTGAGAGTTTCATTACATTGTCCCACTCAATACAATACAATAAAAACTACAAATATTATAGTAATTAACTGTCTATTTGAAGAAGAAATCAGCTGCTTAGTGTATGTTGTTGTCAATTTGTGCCATAACCTCACTTTTACTAAATATCTTTCTCTCTCCGCTCTCAGATTGCTAAAATCCGCAAAATTTTCAGGAGTGGTTAGATAATATTAAGCTCCTTATTGACACCACTTCCAAATGTTTACATCTTGGCCCAAGAATGTATCCGTCTCCTTTGGTTCGTTCTTTTCAATTTCGGTAAGATACTCTCTCTCTGACTCTACGCTCTTAGTTTTATATCCAATTTAACTAAATTACTATACGATATCGAGCCATCTGATTAAACGTTTCGATCAATGACTTTGTTAGTTATTCATCAGGCATTTGATTGGATACCGACGTTTAATGAACGGCTTAGGCGTTCAAATAACCGAGTATTAAGCAAAAGGCTGTGACATGTATACCTTTTTGATGTAATTAATAGGTTAGTCTAACAAGGAAAAACGTAGCGTCATATTATGTCATAAAAACTTTGCATTCCATTTTGACATATAGTCTAAGATCCTTACCTAAGTCGACCTTCACCGAGCTGATAATACTTAGAATGAAACATATTATAAAATTAATTTAGTATATTAGAAAATAAATTAAAATAGGGTTGGTTAAAAAGTCCTGGACTGTCAATTTATAATTATTTTAAAAATAGGTATATATTTTTAATTAAATGTTTCAACATCAAGATAACATGAAAATTTTATCCTATTTAAAAGTATAAAACGTATTTTTATGAAGAACTACGGCGGTGTGAAAATATATTTCATTCTATTATCAGCTTGGTGAAGGTCGATTTATGTACGGATCTTCTATTAATAGGTATAATAAATAATGTTTCAATTCACTCAATTGGTTGTCACAATTACCTAATTGAAAATGGAAAGTCCTTTACAATTATATTAAAGATGAACATAAACAAAAAACAACACATTATTCCTCGGTATGGTTTACTTAATGTAATTGTTAGGAGTCCCCTACGTAGTTTTGAATGCCGCTGTTGTGAAGTACGCGTATAATTTTTCCACTGCCTCATAGGTTCGAAAGCTCACGGACTCGAATGACGTAGGCGCGAACAACGCTGTTTCGAAAAACGTTTTCACTACATATATCAAAAATATGCATGTACTTAGTAATTTAAACACAGAGAGGTGGTACCTCAGTAGTGACTGCACGCGCCTCATGTGCGAGGTGTACAGGTTCGAGCCCGTGCGTAGCGCTAGCTATAAAAATAGGGGGGGTGGTAAAAACTACCTATTTTCGGAGCAGCGTGACCACATACACGGTGACACGAGATTTTTATATATTAAATATTAGTGATAGTTAGATATTATAGATTAAGTTATTTTATATATGTTTTCAATTAGGTACACATGCCTACCTAGTGAAACAATCAATTCATCAATCATTATTGGAAACCGCAAGAAATTGTTAAGAGTAGTTCCATAAATAGATACATAAACTCGGCAAGCGACTTCAATTTATAACATATTAATGTCAATTTAATGTCATATCTATAAACAATGATTACAATCTAATCGTCTACATGCACTTATATAAATAAGTTTTCTATTGTATGATGAATGTATGAGTTACGTATTGGGTATCAATAAAAACAGTGCACGATTGGTATGAAACCAAAACCGGTTGTTAAAAACTGTTTTACATTTCTATACGAAAAGTGAGGCACCACTTTTTAGTTTACGAAAAAACGTTATCAGTAGCATTATTCCATCAGACGAACGTCCAGGTCAGGTTTGAATCCTGCTACCTGCAAATATTTGAATGATGATGAACACAGTCATTTGTACTCAGTTTTCTGGTATCCATTGCACAAGTAATACGCTTAATTTGGTACTAGCAAATTAGTGTAAACAATTTAATCATTTTTGATATTTTAATCTATCTTTATCGTAGCCCGAAATTTTTCAGCCCCGTGGGTGGAATGGATCAGACTTTGCGTCGCGATCGATCCGCGCTCTAGGACAAATAGTTGTTGATGTTGTGGTCCGGGAACCGGCAGCAAGTTTATATAACTTTATCGCGTATTTCATCAAAATCATGTTTTTATTTATACGTAATTGGAATCAGCGAATAATATTTTCGTCTGGTTGCTTATTCAAATGTGGCCGCTAATATTTTTATTAATTTTTTAATCAAAAAACTAAAAAGTCAATTTTGCTGTAAGGTAAAATATTTCTGCTTAATTTGGTTAACAGGATTGCTAGCATTTTGGATAAATAAGAGTGATAGGAAGTTAGCGCGCTAGATTATTTATCGGAAGGAGATACCGATGAATAACGCATGAAAAAAAAAGCTAGAACATATTGTACCGCACTAGAATATTTAAAAGACAAATGAAAGCATAGTTATCGTAAAGTCAGATATATTATTTTAATTATAAATACTAGCGGGGCCACAATGCCATGTATTAACATGGCATTAGCCAATTAATAAGCCATGATGTCATAAATATACATAAAACTTGATTTCGATTAAAATTTCGATTAAATCCGCAATAAACTTGCAGCCGGATCTCAGGCTGTTGTAAGCAACAGCCCGAGAGTACCTATGCACTTAAGAGTTTCATGTATGTGCATAGGTACTTATTCAAACACCACATCATCGTACCTAATGAATGAGCACACAACAAATACCATTGTTAATTAATTACCGTTTTCTAACAATATTATCTACTATACTTAATGCATAAATCCTTTTGGTATTATATGGACACTTTCAATTTTGTTTTCGTATAACATTAGATATGTTTTCACAAGTTACCTGAAATTAGTGACAATAGGAATGGGAAAAGCGAATTTCTGCAATAGAAATATGCACATTTGCTTCAAAAATATTCCAATAAAACTGTCCACATTAATTTATTCCCAGTCCATATTGCAATCCTATTATAAAATGCGAAGGTGGGTATAAAATATTATACCTATAATAGTACATATGGACATGTTTTAATGAGTTTTGAATATATACATACATTTTGAAAGATCATAAAAGACATATAAAATTATTAACTTGTTCTGATATATGTATACCTTTTTTTTTTTTACTTGGGGAACTCCCACGAGCCGTCACCCTCTGGACGGGGATCCAGAGGGCGGTGTGTCGGACTCGAACCGACTAAACCCCAAGGTGGCCTCCAGCGGCGCAGTTCCGGAGGAGCCTGTATCCCCACTGTCGGGACTATACGACTGCTCCTCCGGTAATGCGCATGCCGCGCTACGCGGCCCACCTCGCGCGGCGGTGGTCGATGCTGTGCAGCCCACGACAACAGTCGTCGGATGCACAGCACCGAGCACGCGCGCGCGTCGAGACATGCTAGGCCACCCAGCATGTCTCAACCACTCCGCCCAGGATTCAGACGCCGATCATCCCCATGACCGGCGTCGTGGGCCCACTCTCACGCTGTGCCCTCTGCTAAGCCAGAGGGGCACGCGGAGAGCGTCTCGTCAAAGGGGCCGCCTTCCGCCCGGCGACCCAAATTGAGGGCAGAGCCCTGTCGTCGCAAAGGGAGTGCATCGATCCCTCTATCCACAAGGGAGACGCTCGATCCCTCTGCGACCCACCACAACGCGACACAGCGCGCCCCTGTCGGGTTGCCGAGGATAGGGAGGCGAGAAACGAAAACACTCAGCTCCTCCTCTTCCTCGGCAATCCTGGTCCGGCCGCAGGGGACCTGTATACGGCCGGACCGCCGCAACTGCTCGTTTGCTATTCGTGCAGTTTCGGCTCACCTCGGGGTCTTTCTTCGCTTCAGCCCTGCCATGTCAGCCTACTACGGCCTACTAAGCCCCCCCGGTACAACAAACCGAAGACCCCGGCGGGGGGGTGATATATGTATACCTGATCAAGATTATTTAACATCATATTATAAGCGTTATGTCCCGTGCTTAGTCCGCTTAGACCATGATCCAGGATTTATCGAGACCAGTAATTACTCTAAAGCGATTAATGATCTGACCTTCGTTACCCTATATAGGGGGACTAGACTATTTAGATCATGGTTCGGTTACTCATCCTTAGCTGTTTGAACGTGTAGGTTTCTTAACATAGTGGTATACGTAAGTAGGTTCATAATTTAAGAGCTTTGTTGAGAAAAATAAAAATGTACTTAGTGTGATTAGTCGAATTTGCGCACTGAAAATGCCGTAGGTACGACTACGCACACTGTTCAATACAATTTCACAAGTATCTACCGTTCGTAACTAATAAGATCAAGTGGAATGCGCCTAATCATACCCGGTTTTCCCTGGGGGATGATTTGTTGGCTTATTATTTTGACAGGCCCGTCATTCGAATTCGAATACCGTTGGGGGTAATTTTTTTGTATGATGAAAATAGACATTTGTACTCGAGTTATGGATGTTTTGTAAACGTATTTATGTATGTCATCCCGTTCACCTAGCATCTATAGCACAATTTAAGCTTAGTTTAGAGCTAGGGAATTGGTGTGTCAGTCAAGAGAATTTATTTATTTGTTGTAAAAATAACGTCCAAAGTACACACATTCTACGAAAGCCACGTATCCCAGACAGACGGTCAACCAGACCTACTACAGTAGAGTCGTAGCATTAGAATTGCTGAGGCCCTTTGCAGGGTACGGAACGCTCAAATTACGTATGTACAATCCTACCTCAACATGAAACATTACCTAAAATACTGTATGTAGGCTGGTGCTTTGTGAAAAAATTGTGTTAGATTAATTTAATAGGTTATACTTACTTCCTGTAATCACTAAACGCAACACATAAGATGTTTGCATGTAGTGAGTAAGACTGTTCATGCATTAGCGACAAGAATTCTTCTGCATTACTAAGATGTTGACATGTCTTGTTGATGAAACGATATTGTTCTAAAACAATAGACACGCTGTTACAATGTATTATTCAATTCAAGATAGCGATTCCATTGAAGAAAACCGTTTTAGCGGGCCAAACTTAGTTTATGTTATAAAAGTTTTTTTACACATCATGTCTTACTCCAAAATAAAGGTACCTACTTACTCAATAAATATAATACGATAAGTAAACAAATTAAATACGGTAAGTATACCCCTACAAAGAATAAGTAAACAAAATGTATATGACTTCTATCAAAAGGTATCGCAATTGACTGTAAACATCCTATTAGTTCTGTAATAATTCCAAGGTCTAGTTCATTCGGTCGTGTAACCAATGGCATGTGTACTGAAGAGTCGGTAATGTTTACATTAACAACCATTGTCAGTCAGTCACGTTTCGTAAATCATGTTCTTGTATCCAATGACGTTAGATGGCAACAAAACACAAAGGTATTACATGGCAACTTCATTTATATTTCACGATTGTTATAATTACGTCAGGTTACGTTAGGTTAGTATACAAGGTCCGATGTGATAAATATTTCGTGTTGTCTACATCATAGGCCTATTTATTGGAATAATCTTGCGCATATTATGAACATGTTAGTACTTCATTCCCCGCTATTCCCAGAAATCTATTAATTCTTATCCACTAGGTATAATTACCAGCACGAGTTTCAACGAACCATTTTATTTTATCAACGGCATTATCTTAATCCGGAACAGTTAATCACACACACACACATCAAAAAAAGTTTGCGATCACTAGCATAAGCTGATATATATATATTTTTAATTTAACTCTATCAAGAAATATTGTTCGTTGTGTGTTTCTTTGAATATCTGTTTGAAATTATAAAATAAAGCTAGCATAAGAGCATCACACGCGTGCTCTATTGGGTTTAAGTCAGACCAGCCGGCAGGCCAGTCTAACCTCGTGATATTCTCGGAGACAGCATGACTCGTTGAGCTCCATGTGTGGGCTCATTACCATAGACCAGTACAAATTGATGCCCATGGTTTACTCGGAATGGTGTGACAATTCCATCAATAGCAACTGCTTTGTACATGTCTGCTATCATGAAGCCTCGATACGGGATCAAAGGCATTCTAGCTCCAATTATAATACCACCCCAAAAGGACACCGATTTCCCGCCTTGCTGAACTGTTCCAGTGGCAGTTCTTTGCATTTCACGGTCTCCTGGTCTCCTCTGGATGGGTATTAATTCGCGTTTCGTCAACGAAGTGACAGTTTTGCCAAATATTTTCTTCGTCTTCTTCATTTTACCGAAGGCCATGCAAACCCCGTCTTTTTCTCTCGTGGTGTATCCTTCTTTACCTCAAAGTTACTATTCTTGCTAGTAAAACTTCTGATAATCCTCTTGGCATTTTTTTAATCACAACTTTCCGCGAAAAAGTATTTTAAATCCGTTAAAATTTACTAAATCAGATTTCTGAATGAGCGTAAGCTAGGACTAAATAAAGAATCTAAAAAGAATAAATCACAATATAATCTACCGTAACAAAAAAAACGATTTAACAAAGTGGCCGCAAACTTTTTTTTTATGTGTGTAAGTATATATTACTGTAAAAGCTCGAACTACGGTAAATCCTGCGTATTTCCAGTAAAATCTAAGGTTTACCAACTCTTAATAGTAAAAGTCCGGACAGTTGTAAAATTCGAACTTGGTAAATCTTAGGATTCTTTACTTGGTATATTATGCAACTTAATGAAGGTTAGGTTAAGTTAGGTTTTTTAACCTTTTTTTTTAATTAGGTTCAAAAACCTAAACTTTTTTTTCTGTTGGGGAAACTCCCACGAGCCGTCGCCCTCAGCTCGGGGAAATATAGGGCGGTATGTCGGACTTGAACCAACTAAAACCATAACGTGGCCTTTACTAGTTAACACAAATCTGATAAAATATATTTAAGACAAGATACCCTACATAAAACTAAGTATTTACCGTTTTAAAAACATGAGTAATGGTATTTCTATACTATAGGTAATAAACTCAGTAGTTTTATTTTTAGAACTTCTTATTTTAACATTGAAAGGAGTTATACAAACGATGCCTTAGTTAACCTTCCTTTTTATTGAATAGATGTAAAGCAATAGAGCTTACTATCAATACGATCGTTCAGACTGTTTAAGAAATTTAAAACTGATTTTTACACTTAAAAGCATAGGATAATACGTACCTACCGAAACCATTGACAGCCTCAATGTCTTAGACAGGTCATATCTGGTTTAATTTATCTGTGAAATCTAGAAATTTTTGATGGTTCTGAAGATATGCCAGCCAGTGTAACTCTGGAAATTTTGATAGATTTTCACAGTTCCGTCTAGACTCGTGCAGCACCGGCGTCGCGCTAGAAAACGGGTGCGACCTCATTTCACGAAGCATGAATCACCATCGTCCATGATACTCGTCTTTTCAGTATCGCAAAGCTAAAATTGCGATATAGACATTGTATAATCCAATTAAGCGATTATGTTTTTTTCGCATTTATTGATAACATCCTCGGGCCTACAAAATTATAATTTAATGGGCCCTTACCTTTTTTGAATAACATGAATACCTATTATCAAAAAATAACGAAATAATCGCTAGCGCATGTAGCTAAGATGTAAGAGATATTTAGTAATTTTCTACGAAACTAAAGTGAAGGTTAATAATGTAGGTAATTGTATCATATAGCATAGCATTGTATAAGTTTTATTGTATGAGAATGTTTACTGTCGTTGCTACGTCATTCGAGGAAACGCATATTGCATGATTGAATGAATGTAATGAATGTATGATGCAACTATTTAGCTGGCACCATGTGTACCTAACACCTACATACTTGTTTATTACTTCTTAACATATTTTGCTATACGCTAATTTAAATGCATTTCACCAATTTGCATAATCATGCCATTATAATAAGCGTTGGTGGTTGGTAATATGTTCTTTGTACTTACTTGTCTATACGTTTGTAGGTATTTTCTGGTATCTATATTGGTCAGTAGTGGTTTGTTTAGATAATAATCAATGTTCGTTATGCAGTGATAAATAACTAATAGGTCGGTGTCTTCAATATTTGTGTATTATTATAAATAATGAATTACTTATATAAGTAATATTCAATCCTAATAAGTAAGTATAGCTTAACATTGGTTACCTTTGTCGGGCTCCCAAATAAACTTCACTAGCTAGTAAAGATTACAGAAGTAAATAATATTTATTAAGTTAAATACTATGAATACTAGGATTGACAATTCTTTAAACCTCTAGGATTAATAATTCTTTAAACAGTCTTAAACTACATTTTACAAGTAATAGAGTCGTAAAAAACCTCAATAAAATTTACCACATAAACAAAATAATTAACTTTGTTATGTTGATATTTTGGGTTGCAAATAATGTAATTGTAATGCCAAAAATAATTTTCCTACGTAAGAAACAGAAATACTCACATGACTTTCCCGAAAATAAACATGAATATTACATGTCAGAAGTCCACCACGGGTATTTTCCTAGTCTCAGATCAAGTAGATATTGTATTGCCTAAGGTTTCTTTCACACACGCGTTTAGTCGATTCACATACTGCGGCTAGCGCCAATATAGCGTTTAAACCAAGTGAGGTTAATATATTTTGACAGTTGAGTGAGCAAGTAACAAACTAAACGTAGCCCTACGCTGCAGTGTAAAGTTATACTGTTTTACCGACCCGCTTAGCTAAATGGTGTTGCCACTCGGCTTATCGCGAATTTTTACTTTACATAACCGCTATTAGTAGGGTACGCAAGTATATGTCGTTTAGAACGAGGACAGATTTTTTTTCTTTTTGTCCAATGTCTGACTACTTATTTTATAATTATGTACCCACATTCTCTCTCTCTCTCTCTCTCTCTCTCTAAGGGGTTATTTATCTATTTACTATGAATGTTGAAGAGGCGAGTGAGGTGTGTAATGTGTAATGTGCCATATAGCGTTCGGTTCTCTCTGCCAATCCCGCTAGGGAAGTGGCGTGAAATTTAGTTAGTTAGTTAGTTACTATGACGTACTCAATCTCTCCATCCACAATATCACAATTCCTTACAACACAGTGGGTACAATCTAAACCAAATTTGTGCAGCACAAGTTTCTTAATTATCTCCTATTATTATTTCGTCTTTTACGACATGCTAGGCAAAAAACACAGTTGGCACATTATTTTTAAGTCCAGACCAACATGAGACAAACTACTTGCCTTGTATACCAAAGCACTACTATAATATTTTTATTATTATTCGTTGTTCTGATATAGGTGGGTTAAAATAAAGATATCTGAAACATCAAAGTGCCAATGTTTAAACATAAATAAGACCATATTAAGAAAAAACAGATCAAATGCACGAATCCACAAAAGATAATTAACAAGGTCTCTACAGCATGTAATCCTTAATAAAATAATATGTAATAAATTTGTTTTCAATAGTAAAGCGCAGGCTTACTTTGAAAACATTTGATAAAGGCATTGGCGATTCTACCCGCGCGGTCTATTGAAAGATACAGTATGTGCAGTAAGTTTTTAAATCAGGCAACACCAAAAGGCAATAACTTCAGCTGTCAAAGGAGTCCGAGGCCGGCTGCGCTACGGACGAGCATATGCCCCAGCACGCTCGCGGCGTTCTAACGTGTTAGCGACGCCCTCCTATAGTGTGTTTGTTCTTATACGATAGATTAAACTCAAACTATCATAGAAATTGATACACTACTTCGATAAAAAAAAATATTGGTAATAAATAAAAATGTTCATTATTGCATTTGTGTTTTAGTATTTGTTTTCTTTTTCCTTTTCCTTTTTGTTTCGTTTAAGTGTTTTTTTACGGAATATCATAGAAAAATAATTAATGCTTTTAATCGCTAGCTTTTTAAGCACTCACTATTTTCTTACGGAAAACGAGCTTATACGAGGGAGTGCTGTCTCGATCTTGTTCCTTCGCGCGGTGAATACTCAAAGTTATTGCAATTGTGAGCTTAGATATGGTTCTTTATGAAAGCAACCTTTGTATAAAGCATAACATATTAATTAGCTTTTATAGCTCAATATAGTTTAAATGCACTTATTCGTTGTGAAATAAATATTTTCATTACCAAGGGGCACGGGTTCAAACCCGAGCACGTAGGTACCTCCGGATTTTCCAAATCTATGTACATATTTATACCACTAACTCGGCAGTGAGGGAAAACATCGTGATGAAACCTGCAAATTTAAACAACTTGGATTTGTAATCATGATCCAAAAATTGTCTGGTTCCCCTATCTTAGGGTTACGAAGGCCATACCGGCAGTCGCTTCAATGTCCAGACTCGCTAAATCCTGGATCATGATCTAAGCGGACCCCGTCTAAGCGCAGGACATAACGCTAGGTAGATGATGATTACATCCTATATAGTTTTACATCACAAATATGTGATGTTCGAGTAAAATTTACAAAAAACCTGTTAACTAGGTATTATGAGTCTATAAGATATTTACAAAGTCTTGGTTTATTAACCATTTTTATTTTAAATTATACATCTATTTGATGACCAATAATCAACCTATTGTAATACAAATTGATTCATCAATAACAAATAATTACAGCAAAACAACTGACTTCGTAACGTTAAATTTTCATTTTTACGCAGTAATACTTCCTTGAATTTATGGATACAAATAATTTTATTTGCATCATGATAGTATAACTGATGTGTAATGGGAAAATGCATTTTCCCGCGATGCGCTTTTTCATCTAACCCAAAAAAAAAGCCGGGCTGGCTTTTTTTTTGGCTGAAAATGGTTGAAGGGGCATGCTGCCCCTTAGACTCTGCCTACCCCTTCGGGGATTATGGGCGTGATGTTCATTTAACTTGTTTTGGGATTCGTTTATGAGTGGTATTCGTTCGGAATAGAAAATTATTACGATAATAGACAAATACCATTGGTATTAGTTCGTGGTATTAGAAAGGATAGATCATGTGCGCGACGTGTGGTCACCAATATATTTAATCGGACAATAATGATTTTATTAGTGTTACTATGTTTCGCTTCCGCTTGACCATGACAGACTGAGATGATCAGATGAGCTGGTTTCCTCACGATGTAAGATAACAAATTATTAATCAATGCATATGACAGTATATTTAGGTACTATTTAAAACTAAAATAGATTTTAAAACCTTTTATCTGTCTATTTGCTCCGGCTAATATCCAAGTCATTTTGATAGAAATTGTCACTCATATCACTCCGCCCAAAAAATAATTCAATCTTGAATTCCACGCAGATGCAGACTTTAGTAAAGCTAGTGCTAATATACAATGTAACGTTATCGAATACAACAGGCATTAGTAGAAATTGTATTATAGTGAAAAATATCAGATCATTATCTTCCTAGCGTTTAGTCCCGTGCTTAGACGGGGTCCGGTTAGACCATGATCCAGGATCAAGGGAAAAATATCAAATAAACCATTCATAAGTTTTATGTTGATGAAGAAGTTAGTTTGATGTAGCGTTTCGTGCAAGTATTTACTATCGACACGAAGCTGATTCGAAATCAGTAGTTAGGACTACATAATATGTAACAAAAATGGTTGATTGCATCCATTATTAATTAAAGTTAATTTATTCCTTCTAAACTGAATGTTATGTTTCGTTTGTGTGTTATTTCCTTGTTACAACATTAAAATATACATATGCAGGATTAGAGAATAAGTTGGTTGCTGTAGAGAAATAAATAATCGACCATCTCGCCCGCTGGTGAGAGTTGGTGAGCTTCGCGCTATGAAGAGCAACAATCCCGTCAGTGTAGTCAGTCTCGGGGCTGCTTGTGGCAAGCCGTTGTTAAGTGGTGACACCACGGACCTTACCTTCAAGGGGACCACACAAGACAGTCACTAATGTCGCTATACACACACTCATAGACAGATAAACTTTTGTGCTAAAAGTACTTTTGTGTAAACTATGGATACTAGGTAACGAAGATACGTAAGTTCTACAATATATTATTTTATTAACATCTATAACGCGAGCGTATAAACATACGAGAATAACACTTATTGCATGGTTTTTGTATCACTCTCATCATCGCAAAATTGTTCCATAGTATCAATATGTACATTTGTTTACTTACAAGAATAAATAAATAATATTTAAATAAACTTTGTATTATTCAAATTTAAATAGGGAACACTCTGTAACTAGGTCACTATTGTGCAATTTTGGCGACATTTAGTGCTCTAAAAGTCTAAAAGTAAATTGCTTCATATAAAAAAAGAACAGGGAAAAATAAAAATTGTGAATAATCTACAAGGGAAGTGATAATAAAACTTCGCGATATGAATTGGTCATATAAAAAAATAGCCGATCATCTGCAATGCTCCAAAACGATGATATTCCACGCTGTAAAGCATTTTAACACAAATATTCCGCGTATACCTAAACAGAGATAGACATCTTAGCGAGACGATCGAAATATCGTACGTTTGGCAAAACAGCATCCTTTTAAGGGCTCTAATGAGTTGAGAAAAGAATATTTTGGTGAAAACAACCCTTCAGCGATCTCGGCGCGCACTACCCGAAGGAGTTTGGTAGAAGCGAAGTTGCACGGAAAGAGAGCAAGAGAGGTACCCATGTTGAAACAGTGTCATAGGCAAGCCCGGCTCGCGTTTGCAAGGAGCTATGAAAACTGGACAGTATTTTTCTTTTCCCTGATGAAACAAAAATAAATAGGGTATGATCTGATGGAAAACGATATGTTCGACGCCCTCCGAATACAGCATTTGACTCCAAGTACACAAAATTGACATCAAATCATAGTGGCGGAAATGTGAAAATTTAGGGGTGCTTTTCTGGTACTGGTGTTGGACCTTAATTCCAGTACAAAAATAATACTTACTGGAAGAAACAATGTTACTATATTCTGAAGACGTGCTTCCGGTTATTTAGACATTCCAACATGACAATGACGCGAAGCACCCTGCACGCACCGTTAAGGAATTCCTCACGTTACAATCAGTTTCTGTCTTAGACTGGGTACCAAACAGCCCAGATTTAAATCCGATAAAGCATCTTAGGTGCGAAGTCAAAAAAAGGATTTTAAATCGACAGTGTGACAATCTAAGAGAGTTGTATGATAATTTATAAGAGTCAACGCCGGTGTAAGGAAGTCACTAAAGGCAATAGACACGCTTGAATTGCAATTTTGAACATTATCTACGATTTTTTTTTATAATCTATTTTCAACTTAAACTAATATCGACCAGTTAAAGATTGTTCTTTATTATTTGTCCAACTATATCGCTGTTTGAATTTGTACCTATTGTCAATAAATTGACTTTGTAAGAAAATTTGTGCGCGATTTTATTATCTTCTCCTAATCCCGTTTACACAAATTGTTCTTATTTATATGACCACCACTGTATATACTTGCATCGATGTCATCTCTTAAAAATTACTAACGGAATTTGAACCCTTTGGTATCGTGGCTCCCTTTATCGGGGCAGGACAACCAGGGTGAATGGGATACTCCTGCCAAGGTCACGGTCGGTCCTTCAATCGCCACGTCGGGCACTCGAGGCTCCAAAGGTACGGGCGCTGGAGGTACCGTAAGACGGGAGTGCATTTTTAAGTGACTGTGAATAGGGGGGACTAACATTTAATCTCGGTATATCCTCCGGCCTCGCCTGGCCTCTTATTTTTTTATTGCTTATAAGCATGCAGTAGTCAATCAATTGAGTCAAGTAGACATACACGTGACGTTACAGCTTAATATTAGTGGCAGATAAATTTATTGAGCATTCATTCATTGGCAGTTTTTATTTTATTAAAGTCACTCATTACTTTAATCTTTTAAGTTTTGTTCAACACATTAAATTATTGAGTGAAAAATATGTTTTTTGTGTATCTTTATGACTTGTTCATTAATTCAAAATTTAAATATCATGAAGAAAACAATGAATATGTACGAAAAATTGAACTAACTCTTGAAGATCTTAACTACCTTTCATCAGCAAAAATATTCCAGTTGATTTAATCATTAACTTAATAATGCATAGCACGAAATACAAACTGTCTTTTTTATTTCGCTATGCATATGAATTGAGTAAACATGGCAGAAATAAAGTAAACATGCTTGATAACTGTGTATTTTCTTCAATATTCAATCTGTTAAGCACGGACGAACCGGTTTAGGCGGTTAAGTAATCCATTAAATGACTACCAAAGCATGAATATGTATATTTATTTTCTACTCATACCTAAATCGTTAGGTATAAAGTAAATTAGGTATGAACCTTTTATTTTTAGTAGATATAATTATTTTTACAAACGATGGCAGGGAAAAGAAATATGGTTAAGTTTTGTTTTTTAAATTATCAAATCATTTAATTACAATAGAACCAACATATTATTTTTTACTTTATGAATTTATAGTTAATTTGTTTTTATATCAAGTTTGTAGATAGTATATAGCAAATTTGCAAAACTCTGTACTTTTACCTTCATGAGATGTAGAATATACTATGTAAAACGCACGGACTAGTAAAAAAAGAAGAACTCCACACTGTCATACTATAGTGTCATACTATAGCGGTGTGAGTGAGATACTTATGGATACCAGATAACACTTATTATGTCAATGTGTGACGTAAGTTGCGTGTCAAGTTGGAGCACCTGAGGACCTTTAACGTCTAATTATAATCCGTTTCACGTAAGATGATTACTGTGAAAGGTGTACTCCTCTGCATGCATCGTACTTTCTACAAATCAAAATATTAAGTTTCAAACATATTTAATCTCCATTTATTAATATAAAATCTAGTATGTAGTACTACCTACTAATTAAAAATTAGAAAAAATATCGTATGAATTTCATACTACGGAAATCGGAAAGTTTACTCATAGATTGACACTACCATTCACGTCACATCATTAATCGATATGGCCGGCATCTTGTCATCGAGTTAGAATATTTTACTAAAGATATTTTACAAGCGTAGGGACATTTCAACCGAAAAAATGTTCCGAACCCAATGACAATGTAACAAAGAAGACACAAACGAAAACAAAACATCCTTATTTGGATAATTCCCAGTCTTCCAATCGCGTGCGCCGAAGACATATCTGCATATTATTTACGTGAGAATAGCAGTATTAATATAAAAATAAATTATAGTTTTAAATAATTTTCATTTTAATCAGGATTCAAAATAAAATAAATACAAATAGGAATTCATTTAACTGCCCTAGAAATCTATTTCTCTTATCGAGTTAAAAAAAATCGTATGGCTGTCGAATACGAATGCATCACTATTAAGGTCAAATTCAAAGTGTCACGGAACTCATCTTAGGTGAAATGGACTAAGTATAGTGGCGCGGTGTCCTTCTACTAGTCCGTGGTAAAACATAAACCTCTGATTGAATAACTGTATTGGTTAAGCCGTGTAAATTCGTAGTAGTACCTATAAATAATTTTATTATAATACTGCTTTAACGTTACATTTTGTAACACAAAAGCATCGCTTGAAATATTAAGTAAGCATCCGCGAATATTAAAAATAGGAATAACCAACTACCACCGCTGCGGCGGATACTTCGGCTTGGTATTTCTAATTGAAATCCAGTCGGACCAGCCAATATTGTTTAAGAGCCCCGAATCACTCCGGCCGACGGCTGCACTTCACTCCTCTCCACTGGGAGATTGCCACTACAGCTATCGATTTACAATTTCTTTTTTTTTTAAGTCTATTACGGACGATCTGTCCTGTGCTCGGAGTGATATCATATTAGTAGTTGTGTATCTTGTTCCTAGTCGGGATTGGCTTTGACTGCTACATGGTAATAGGTTAAAATAGTCTATGCTAGTTGACTAATTTTTTTTAATCCAAAAGTTTGCTTACGTGCTAATTTTTTTTATCTTGTTAACCGACTTCAAAAAAAAGGAGAAGGTTCTCAATTCGACTGAATTTTTTTTTACCGGCTTCAAAAAAAAAGGAGCAGGTTCTCAATTCGACAGATTTTTTTTTTTTTTTTTTCTTGTATGTATGTTACTCGGTATTTCTGAGAATTGTTGACCTATTTCCAAAACTCTTTTTTTATTCGAAAGGGTTTACTCCCGAGATGGTCCCATTATCACCAAATCAGGATCTGATGAAGGGATCCCAGGAAAATCGAGTCAAACCCTCAAATTTTATAGGCACGTACAATGTGTTTTTGACATTTTCTAAGATTGTTCAAGTATTTACGCATGGTATTTATCATCTTATGTTGGTGAGCTGATGATGGAAGGTACAACTCCTTAACGATTAGGAATTAGTTTATGATTCTTTAAATATTGATATCTTCGAGAATTGTAAGACGATTTTTAGAGTTATTTTTTTATTCAAAAGGGTATATCCTTGAGTTGGTCCTATTGGTACCTAATCTGGATCTGATGAAGGAATCTTAGGCAAATCGAGGGAAACCCTCAAGTATTATAGGCGCGTACAATCTATTTTAGTTATTTTCTAAAACAAATCAAGTATTTACGTCTGGTATTTATAATCTTATGTTGCTGAGCTGATGATGGAAGGTATAACTCCTTAACGATTAGGAGTTCGTGGATAATTCTTTCAATATTATAGGGTCATATCAAGTGTTATTCTCGAGATAGTCTCAATTTCACCAATTCTTGGTCTAGTGATGGGATTCCATGAAAACGAGGACCACCCTTAAATTTTAACGGCATGTTAAGTGTTTTATTTATTTTTCTAAAACGATTCCAGTATTTGCGTCTGGTACTCATCATCTTATGTTGCTTTGCTGATGATAGAAGGTATAACTCCTGGAAGATAAGTAGTTTTAAGTAATTCTTTAAATATTAAAGGCTCGTTATACCTTTTCGTCTTTAGTCTCAATAGACCGGCACTGTCTCATTAAAGCAGTTCGTTTTGATGGTCTACCTACCTATTGATAAATTTCACTAAAAAGTAACAAATAAGTTAAATTTTAACAAAAATAAAAACCGACTTCAAAAAAACACAAGTAAGAACCTGCCTTAATAGCTATTTAAATGTCTAAACACTAAAAAGTATAAAATAAATTCTTCCGACTGCTTCGATGAAAGTATTATTCTTTAACACGTATTTAAATATTTACAATAATCAGTTAGTTTTGGAGTCGGTGCCAGCCAAACTAAAAAAAAGTAGACACTTAATAACAAATTACCTTACTAATAACAATTTGAAACAAATTAGTTTAAATATGAGTAGGTATCTATTAACCTACTATTGATTCTGTATCTTCAAAACCTATTTTACCACCCTTCACCAAGAAACAACAAATTGCAAAATTCTGAATTGATGACGACCGTATATAATTACGCGGGCTGGCACCGACTCCAAAACTAACTGATTATTGTAAATATTTAAATACGTGTTAAAGATTAATACTTTCATCGAAGCAGTCGGAAGAATTTATTTTATACTTTTTAGTGTTTAGACATTTAAATAGCTATTAAGGCAGGTTCTTACTTGTATTTTTTTTTTCATAAACATTTTTTGCGGGGTTTTTTTGATGTCGGTTTTTATTATTGTTAAAATTTATTCAGCAAACCAAAAATTATGAATGAATGATGAAAGTTTTAAATGACGCTAATGGTTCTGTAAAATGTTTAGAACAAGTGACGTAAACGTCAACTTTTGTAACCCTTGGACAGGGGAACCAGTTATTTTATCTCATTAGTGGTATAAACCCACACTTGTAGATTATTGGTAATCTCACATACATACCTACATACGTATTTAGATTTAAAAAATCCATAACATGTCTCAACTATGTGATCAAATGTCAACAATCATCCTTCCCACGCATGTGAGGTTTGTGTCCTTAGCGGGCCATTATAGAAAAGATGTTACCGCTCCAAATAACGGTTACCGATGGTAGCCGCCATTCGCTGACGCAACGTGAGACTGCTAGCTATTAACGCGCATAGTAGTAGTTACATGTCTTCGAACGAGTGTCGTAGCGCCTTGACGAGATTTGGTGATGGTCGCCTACCGGTGTTGAGGACGGCCATCGAATTCCGACAAGTTGGCTTGTTAAGCCAAAAGACCTACCTACGCGAAAAATACACAGAATAAAAATAAGAACATGACAAATACGTAAACTTACAGTTCTATAATATGAGCATTGTTTTATTGTTTCAGGTCTATCGGCGTGAAGGGAGTTCACGTTTTGTGCCTTTCTGCTCACTAGAAATAGGTATGTAGTTGCGTTTGATGTTTGACTTTTTGACTGGCACGATGGCACATTCGGTAGTGACCCTGCCCCAAGAGTTGTGAGTTCGGTCCTCACCCAGGACAAACATTCGTATTATGAATACTTGTGTTTGTTCTCTGTCTGGGGGTTATTATCCAATATTAAGAATTATACTTGTAATACAATTGTTGATTCTGATATTCTGTAATACAAGTACTTAAGCTACTTACCTTGGAGTAGATCGATGTGTCGTCGGTCGGCAGTGAAAACCTTGTTAATGCTTTTGACAAAATTTTACAAAAAAGGAAAAACTGCCTCCTAAAAAAATTTTATTTACGAAATAGTAGGTTGTTATTTTTTCAAGAATGATTGTAATCATGGTAAATAATCGTAAGAATTCAAATATCATAAAAAAAGGAAATGCTACTTCCGAGGTTTTCACTGCCGAACGACAGTATGTGATGTAGTCTGATATTTAAATTATGGGAAATACTTGTTGCAATTTACGGATATATTTTTTGTCAAGTACATACAACATCATTCAATTAATTAGACAATGGAGTGCACTCATTCGCTCTACAATATTGAATTGCTTACTTAATAACATCTCTTCATGTTCTTGAGAACACACATTAAACTTCAAGGAACATCATCATAAACATCGTGGTTAGACCATACCAACATACATTTAAAATATAATATGCAATATTTTATCTTTTTTTTAAATATATAATAGCGATGCCTTTCTAAAGTTATTGATTTACACAGATGAGAAGGGAATACTAAAATCGAAACAATGGTATGAGGTTGTTCTTATAATATAGTTTGAATGCATTAGCTATTCTGGGTAGCATTTATTTAATTTGGTTTAAGTATATGTCATCAATCATCTTTACATGTTATAAAACAGAATCGCCGTTTTTATCTGTTCGCTTAGATCTTTTAAACTACGCAAGGGATGTTGATGCGGTTTTCACTAATAGTTGTACGTAATATATTATTACTCTGTGCTAATAGTTAGTGATTTAAGAGTAAGGTTTATATGTAAAATTTTATATTGTTTGATGCTCACCGTAGGAAGCCGGGGGCGGATCGCTAATCTCATATAAAAAGGAATTCTGCAATAAACAGCCACTTCATACAGTGGCCTACAACATCTTACATAAGCATAACATTTAATATGTCGGTGGGAATGACTGGGAATCCAATAAACCCGCACGAGCTACGATCCATCGGAACGTTTCTAAAGCATTTTTATAGAAAACGCGAACTATTAATTACACCAGCTTATAGGAACATCATACCAAACCGGTATCTAACCTTGTGTTGGTTTAAAAATAGCAAGATACCTACACAGTACACAGCAACTATACTTATATTTTATTATAGGAATACATTCATTATCTACATACATTTGACTGACTCGATAGCGCATTCGGTGGTGACGCTGCCCCATGCGCCAAAAGTTATGGGTTCGATCCCCACCCAGGACAAACATTCGTGTGATGAATACTTGTGTTTGTTCTGTGTCTGGGCGTTAATATCCAATATTTAAGTATAATATTTGTAATACCACCGTTGATTCTGATATCCGTAACACAAGTGCTTAAACTACTTACTTCGGAGTCAGATCAATGTATGTGATGTAGTCTGATATTTATCTATTTATTTTATTTACTTATTATAATCGAAACGATAGGCAGAGTTCATGGAGCAATAAGGTTCATATAACCATTATCACCCTTACATAGCAAACATTGTCTTTTTGTGGGAATATAATATGATATACCTATGTGGCCTATGTAGTTCCATGTTGGTCTAGGACTTAAATAGAATGTGACAACTGTGTTTCTTGTATAGCATGTCGTAAAAGGTGATTAATGGTATATTGGGTTTTGGGTATGTGATTGTGTCTGTAGGCGACGAGCTAGCTACTTGTCACTCATTTTTTACTATTTTCCACCTAACACAGCCCAGTTTTGATTTTTGGCTGAATGTGGATAAGGGGACTAGCTGCCCCCTTGACTCTCCCTACCCCTTCGGGGAATACGTGATCTTATATGACATATGTATAAAAATGTACATGTCATATCAGACAAGTTAGCTCTTCAAATTATAATAATTAATTTATATTTTTCCTGCTGACGCGCCTTTACTAAAATACAATCATTGCATTGTTTTTATAAATTTCATATAGATATGCAAAGACGCTCTATGTATGCTATTATTGCTATCGTATATTTATTTTAACATGAATTGTTCTAAATAGAAAGACAAGACGTAGTTCAAAACAAAATGAATAAATGCGCACTAATATATTTATATTCATATACAGACAGCGGACGCTCAGGGCCCCGGGGGGCGAAGGGCGGCAAAATTCTAAAAGCGAGCAAGACTGAGCCATATTTTGGCTGACATGGACATTTTTGATGGCGACTAATAGGCGTGGCAATTCCTAAATTTCATTTGCATTTGCCAGTGTATATTTTGGAGCGTTCGTCATCAATTATCCTTTTTCATCTAAGGGTTTTTTAAATTATACATTGTGCATTCACGATTGGACTGCTGACAATCGATACATGAGATAATTATAGTACTTATGAAACTTCCGCAATTTAAAATTAATCTGTTATCAGTATCATAGTTTAATAACTGTATATAGTATTAAGTTCTTATGCACGCGAGGTAAATCAATTTACTTAAAAAATTAAGTACCTACATGAAATAAGTAGTTGACTTTTCTATACTTGTAGAAAAATTGGGATATAGGTAATTTGATACGAGCGGCCCGCGCTGGTTTTGTTTGGGGTCATATAAAAAAAAATTGATTTGATTACTGCGGGAGTTTAAATCTCGTCTTTGTATGTGAACTTACGAACTTCTGACTTTAAACATTAGCGAAATGTATCAGTTGTATCAAGAGTGGTTTAAAACTTATCAGCAAAAACATCCGGATTCTAAAGAAGGTATCAAGCGACAGTATAGGTACCACAATTTTCAATACAAAATTTAATTATTCTTTTTTCAAGCCAAGAAAACAGATGGGCTACGTGTGTTATATACTAAATATCTGATCCTGAAAATAGTTAACCTTAGAAGATTTTCAAAATCATTTGAAGAGAAAAAATAGAATACGTGAAATTCAATAGAACTCATAGGTACTTAACTGGTTAATAGTTCGTCTTTGGTCGTTCGTCGTTGGTTTATAATATTAATACCTATGTACATCTTGTAAAATAAATAGTAAATTAATGAAACGTGATACATAATCGTGTTACGTTTCTTACCTGTACATTGTTTTTATTTAAATAACTACTAGCTCCACCTATTGACAATAATTGGAGCGCGTCTTTGCTTTGTATCGCTGCTTAAGCATTTTTTCACAATCAACTTGCGCACCGTGAATTTATTCTTTATAATGATGATAGATGGCACTATGGTATTTAACCGGCATATTTACTTGCGTCCGTAGAAGTGACTTGCTCTATGCCAAAGAAATACCTATTAATGGCAGATTCTGTATCTGTTTTTTTGAGAAATAGCCTTTATTAATATGATCTTACCTATTTGTACATCCAATTATGATTTCTTAGAATGACAACTCTAAGCAAATCGAATGTAACCTACATTTGCTTGTTATGTACATTTTCTTATTTGATGTAGGTATTACTCAGTATGTAGGTAAGTACCTGGGACTTTTTAAACGAGATGGCGTTATACGTCTTTACGCCGGCCGTTGGGGAGTATGGCATTGTGTGTGAGTGTAGTCTAAGCTGTCTAAGTCTAAGCTTATTTATTATTATTTATTATTATTATTAAACATAGGCATCTGAAATAATACCAATGCTCAATCAGTACGATGTTATTTTAAATGTCTTTTATGTTAGTATGGTTTATGATAAGGGTTAAATACCATTAGAAAGAGCGAAACGTCAGAATTTTTTGTTAGAATCTGATCCCATTAAAAAACTCCTCACACTGATTACAGAATTGTGCAAATATGTGACTCTTTTCACCAAAACTGAAGGGCATGATCCGTGATATACATATTAGTAGTAGGTATGCATACGTCGACCTAACATGCAGAGTTGCAAGGTGAAATTAAAAAAATAGATTTAGTCGAATATATCAATAAGCTAAGGAAACGCTCGAATTAAATACAGAATACAAAAAATATTTTTCGCGTTTGATGACTGCGTACCTTAGTACGCAGTCATCAAACGAGAGCCTATTTATAACAGCTATTTATTAGAGCCTATTTATTTTAACTTTGAAGAGGTCTGTTAGTTGATGAAGTTTTACTATAGCCTACATACCAGATACGCAACCTTCCCATTTGCCGTTCACATTATGTAGGAGTTTAAAATTATAGGTATAATGTTGGTATATGCTACTTAACTTAAGAAACTTCTAGTTCTGTATTTTGTCTAGTCTAAATAAAATATATTATTCTAGTATTAAATATATTTAAATGTTTGTACCCGTTCGACTACATATAATTTGCAGTGCAACCGGGCACATAAGTTTAGTATTATTAATATAAGATATAATAACAAATGACAAAATAAAAGAAGCCTTATAGGTCTCATGAAAATACACCCACTACCTGTTTACTAATTAAATCCATTTAGGTATATTTGAATATGTCAAGAATCTACATAAAACACTAACAGGCAGATGTCTGATTCTATCGAAAATCTTGCCAACTTTGTTTAATCATTATTTCCTGTTTTGATGTAAGATTATTTGTTCTTTTCTGGTAGTTAAGGTAGAAAATTGGTATTGTATATTGTATATGTACAAAAGGGATTCCTTTTGTACATTTTTTTATGATTTTCCGGGTACCGGTTTATTGTAATACTTCTCATGCCCTGCAATTTGTTAGTAGGTAGGTAGATAGATGATAAAAAGAGGGTTAGAATTATTTAAAAGTTTAATTATTATCTGCCTTGCTAGGGAATTTGCGTGAAGTTAGATTAGTTTTAATTTTATTTATTCTCATATTAAAGCAATAACCTCTGTTCTTCATGTATACTATATACAGCAATATAATAATTTGATATATATTAACACGAACTGGTTTATTCTGTTGATCCAAGTCTTATCTTTTATTCCTTATGTAATGATGTGTAGTAACTGAACGTTTCGAAGTAAATAAACTTTTAAAGAGCCATTGTCAACTTTATGAAGGGCTACATTGTCGATAGGTAGCGGCAATTTGTTTAAAATCCAAAAAATAATCTAGCCTTAAATTATCTTGTTAGGTTTGGCGCTTATATAGTGGTGGATCAAGCTATGTGATGAACAGGAATTCACGCTTTTATTTTCATTGGACTAAAACCTTACCGTACTATAATATAAACAAAAGCTGTGAGGAGGTGTTACGCAACTTGCGCTTGCGCAAGGGGTCGTGGGTTCGGGTCCGTTTGAGACAATGGTGTTGACTCTCTGATGAACCGATAAGCTACTACTGTTAAGTGCAGTGGCATTCCGAATTTATTACCTTTACCGAATTTGTCGTTGCAGAATGTGTAAACGTATCGTATCATTCGACAGAAGTACTACGCATAAATGGAAAAAAGTCAGCTCACATTATCCAATTTTTTTATATTTGTTTAGTAAAATAGGAAAGTACTGTAGAAAAATTAAGGCCCATAATGATTCGACTCTAATAAGCAAATAAAACTTTGAAATTGCAAACTGCATAGAAAATTAAAAATTTGCTCTTATACAGAGGCTACACTATCTCTATCATAAACACATATTTGTTGTATTTTGTTATATTAATGAAGCACATTAAATTCCCTTATATCTTTTTTATTTATATTAAAACAAAACAAATGTCCAGTCAAAGTGAAAGTCAAAGTCAAAATACTCTTTATTTATATAGGTTTGAAACAAACACTTATAAATCGTCAATTCAACAGGAAAATCAACTAATAATATGAATCTACCGCCGGTTCGGAATGTTGCTTCTACCGAGAAGAAACCGGGAAGAAACTCGGTAGTTACTCTTTTCAACTACATATTTTACAAGGGTGTATAGATCATATTTGCATCTGAACTATGTCATGATGTCGGCTGGAGTTATAATGTTATGAAGCTATTCAAACTCTTTTATAATGTAGAGTAAAGAGGAGTTAATTTTACTTTATAAAAATCCATCAACATGGCTTTAATAAACCATCTAAAAATCGCAATCATTTGTAAAATTTTTGCTGAAGTTTTTAACAAAGGCTTTGTTATTATTTTGGAAAAAAAATGAAATTTCTTTTATTTGATAATGAATCTTATGCCACTAGCTCTCCGTCTCTAAGTATTTTTATATGTCATGCTGTTTTCCTGTGACATATTTCACTCACCAGATAGGTAGTGATATTAAACGGTTAGAATCCCGCTCGATACATTCATTAATCACGCATGCAATACGTGCGTCAGGTATTTGCGGCTGAGTAGAAATCTTTGTTTAGCGTGCATTTTAGCGGACGGCATTCGTTAAAAATGAAGGTTTCGATAATTGAAATGAAGACGGTATGCTGTGATCATTCGAGTCCCGAGTGTGTTTGCTGGGGTTTGGAACATTATCATTCCGTGTTAGGTTCGGCTTAAACTAAGTCGGCAATCATTCTGTTCCTCTTGTTTGAAACCGATATATACCGATTCCGATAATTGTGAACCAACAAATAACTACCTAGTCAGGTTTAGAAATACTGATATCCTGCATTCATATTCATTAGTTTATTTTCTTTAAAACTATTAAATTGATAACTTCGCTATGACCCAGAACCGGATGGGTGGTGGATATTAAATATTACCGATGCTATTCTTCGAAAAGGATGCCAAATCTTTCCACTCTTTTTGTGTTTGCTTATATAAGTAAATCCTCGGTTGCTATTGTTATGTCTTTAAGAATTTCGAAATTACAACAAATTGATTATATCTCAAACTACACCGTGTGAGTTTGCTTTTAATGAATAAGTGCGGCATGGTACTCCATGAACTATGGCACGTTGATTGGATCGAGAATAACGCAAGGCGCTCATTAAAATAATCTTATCTAGTACCATCGTTCCATAGTTGTTAACTCGACAAATGACTTTCACTTCCAAAGGTCTAATGCCATCACGTTATCTAATAAAATAAATCTCTGGTTTATTCATGCTCGTACCTACTTCTAACGCGAAGTAACGTATTATTCAAACAAATATGCGTTCATGAGACAGCTATCATTAGTATTTTTGGCATAGAGTAGGACAGTATTGCTGCTACTGCGAAACTTTTCATAACTTTTTTAAACATTCATTTATATAAAGCTTTGAGCATGGTAGCTCCTGGTTAAGTTGATGTAAGAGCCAAGGATAATCTCCAAAGGACAAATGTTACTCTGGTTAATCTGGTTATCACTCCAATGTTAAAGAAATTGAAACATATTGTATAGCTCTTTAATAGAAGACTATTCTTACTTCAAACAGTCACTCTGTTAGTGCGGAACGATTACTCCGTGCCAAATACAAATAGTATGAACCTGCCAGTCGTTTGCGATGGTAGTGTTGATTTAAAAAAGCCTAATAAGGTTTTCCTTTATAAATTATTTATTTCAGGACCCAACGAATATTAATAAGTGCAACTTACACTCTTTGAGTTTCATGTCAGTCATATTCGTGTGTCGTCTTGTACGTCTTACATCCGCAGATTATCACATTCTGTGTCATCAGTAAACATGTGCATACTAGGTTCTTACTTTGCCTCGTCAATAAGTTAATTATTCACAACACGTATCGACATACTTATAGATTAACGGTCCAATACTCGATAATAATTTCAAAAAATAGTGCAACATTTCCAAACTGCTAGCCACCAATTATTTTCAATTTGGGACATGGAATTCATTAGAGTTCAATTTAACTGTCAATAGTATCCAGCCATCCAGAAAACATAAACCACAAACAAGCTTCATTTTAATTATTTGCGGTCGAATACATCCCAGAGACTTTCCACTTAATGGAAATTTCATTAATCCAATTTGACACGATTTTTTCGACCAAATTCTGTAAAAAAATTCTTAAATTAATTTATAAATTTATATCTTTATATATATTTTTTTTCTATACTAATACTTTCTAATATTATAAAGCTGAAGAGTTTGTTTGTTTGCTTGAGCGCGCTAATATTAGCAACTACCTACTGGTGTCATTTGAAAAATTATTTCAGTGTTAGATAGCTCATTTATCGAGGATGGCTGTTGTAGGCTATATAACATTAACCATAAACGCGGGTACAGCTAGTTTAATATAAAAACAAAACTCGTGTCACGATGTTTAAGGTCGCACGCCTTCGAAGCGGCTTGACCTATTTTTTTGTTTTTTTTTGTATATTTGGTAGCTTGGTAGCCAAAATGTACAAGAATATACAGGGTGATTGGTGATTGGGCCAATTCCATAAAAGTGGTTGATCTGGAGGTCATTTGTAACAAAACAACATCTATCAACTGGGAGTCGAAAGTGATTGGTTTCCGAGATTTTGACTTGTTACGTACTTGTATAGTGTGATTCTGTTTTCTAGTCCAGAGTACATTTACAAGGGGTTCCTGTTTAAAAAGGGCTGATCTGGCTCGTCGTTGCACTACGCATAAAATTAGATAAATCGCATTGCCAAGTACGTGTAGGCTTCCGCGTTAAGTAATACAGGTCGAAGATAAGACGCGGCTTTCATCAGTGGGTAATGTTTAATTCGTGTAACGCCTACACGATTCTCTTGCCTATTACGCATGAGCATCAGGTAAACATTTGACCTGCATTATCTATTTTATAGCCGAAGAACGACTATAAAACGTTGCACAGTTTTTACTAAAGAGTTTTGTAAATAATCGTAAATGAAATCCCACAAATTAAAACTATTTTGTTTAACAAACAGTAGGTAACATAATTACAGTTTCGCTGGAGTGGCCAATATGGCGACAGCGATTACTTGTTGAAAATATTTTCATCATCACGATTTGTACTATAGGGTCATTAAAATGACGCCCTGGAGGCGGACGTTCCAAAGCTTTCGCAATGTAATGAGCAACATCAATATTTAATCGTTAAATCTTTTCAACCATTAATCGGACTATTAAATCATCAAGCAAATAAAATATTCTTTACGCAAACAATTGACCTTCACGCAATGGAAAAAAACTATAGATAAGTTGAAATTTATCCAGCCGCCGCTTGGTCAATTAGGTACCTAACCAAATCAATTGAGAACTGACCCTTAGCTAATTGGGCATCTTTTGATATAAACATCTTCTCATAAAAAATCGGATAATCCTGACAAATCAGATATTTGAGAGCAAATGAATTTAATTTAATTTTTAAAACGAACCCAATATCATAAAAATAATTTAACAAGTCCTCAATACCTATTTAAAGAGTTGATTGTATTAAAGTTTACACGCTCACATTTAATTGTCTGAGCTTACTAAGAGTATGTTATATAATCTGACCTTTCACTCCTACGCCCTCAATGAAAAATGGTCGGACTTAAAATATAAAACAAATAATGTTTAATTAAATACTTGAGATAATGATTCAACGTATTGGCGACACGATTGCTTTATTTAAAACTAGCTGTGCCAGCGGTGTCACCCGCGTTTATGATTAATATTATAAAGACTATTTCCGTCATACATGATTTCTATGTAACTTTAACCCTTAAGGCTGCACACGCGACGGAAGCTTAAAAAATGGAGTAACTTCTTCCGTTTTCCCAACATTTCCCTTCACTACTCTGCTCCTATTGATTGTAGCGTAATGAAAAGTATACTATAACCTGCCCAGGAGTATGAAGAATAATTGTACCAAGTTTCGTTAAAATCGGTCGAGTAGTTTTTGTTTCTATAAGGAACATACAGACAGACAGACAGACAGACAAAAATTTTACTGATTGCATTTTTGGCATCAGTATCGATCACTAATCACCCCCTGATAGTTATTTTGAAAATATATTTCATGTACAGAATTGACCTTTCTACAGATTTAGGTATTATAAGTATAAATTGTATATATAAACTGATGCAGAGACAAGCATTAATACCAGTATTATCCATCCACAATAATGGGATTGTAGCGTAACACATCTCATAGTTTATGCGAAATTCAGGTTATTTAGGCTTAGTAACTGAATTATATTTATTTGGACTCGTAAGTCAATTCCAGAGAGAGCAACAAATGATGCCGCATAATGTCCATTAAACCGAAATAATTACAGTTTTCCCAGTAGAGCCAAGTAAACGGAAAAATATCGAGCCGTGTAAGGCAATAAGCAAGGTTATTTTTAGTATATACGAAAACCGAGCAACGGGTCATATATTTTCATTGAAAGAATCGGTAAAATTATTTTTAAAGCGGCATCTCCAAAGCTCATAAAGTTACAAACTTTCAGTTTTGCCTCGTTGTCCTCGGACGAGTATAGTTTTCCTCTTATTACAGCGGTACATTAAATATACAAAAATAGGGTTGTGTTATTATTTATTTCAATATTGTTGATTCGTATTATGTAGATATGTAATACTTGCTATGTTTTTAAAATATCTAGATCTATTGTTTTCATAACTTGGAAATATTGGAATCGAATATATCAAGCAATTTAAATGATTTTCCCAGATTCTAGACCAACGCCCTTAAACCATTTTGTCTAGCGCTTTTAACCAGAAATAAATCTAAACGCACGGCTAATCATCCTCCCAGGCCCAGATTATACAATAGTTATACTGCAGCGCAATTTCATTACAATTCAAGCGAGACTATCGGGTTACGCTTACTTTTTTCAATACAACAAGGCTTCGTATAACAAGCCTCCGACCCGAGCCCAGAAAGCTCACGACGGTCGTGACATGACATCTGTGTCTGTTACATAGGTCGCCTGAGTGAAAGTACCTACATCCGAATCGCGAAACCAGGTGGCGAATCGCTCTCATTATCTGCGGTAACACTGTCGTTCGATAACGATTTAAAAAAATTCCCCTTTACGTTAATTTAGTTGTTTGGCCATCTGGCAGTCCACCAAGATATGCCTCATAAAGTAAATCTTTAAAATGACTGCAATAATTTATTAACAGATTGAGCAGATACATACTTACGTTGTCAGTTGTTCATGAATCTGGCGTATCACGTTAAAAACATGGATCATTCAACGAACCAAAATCTAGGCTTTATCATAATGCAGTCAAAATTAGTTCGCATCTAATGCAGGTAAGCCTTACCATTATAAAATAGAAACATTGTAGTTTGAGATTAATCATTAAAATATAAATTCCAAATATTTCATGAGAGGTACAATAGACTAATAAAATATTTTCTACCAACTGTTTAGACTCGCTTTGTTTTTCAGAACTTGCGATGTGTGACCGAATCGATTTATAAATAACACTTGTTACTGTTTTAAATGAATTTTTTATTTCGTTTTGGGTAGACATGCATTGTATTCATTTGACATTTACAACGAACTGAATAAAGTTTATTATATTGCCATAATGATAAGTCCTCAGAATTTAATGGAACGTAAAATACATTGCTGGTTCTAAAGATGGAAACCTCTATGAACATGGCAAAAATCCTAAGTAGGTACTTGGAAATTACGATTATCTTCCGCATTATATGTACTTTAGAACGCGGCAGCTGTACTTATGAATGTATAATTTATGCCAGGCTTATTACCTGGGCAAAAGCTACTCATACTATCTGAATTATCACACAATGTACGCATGCAAATATGATATTATTATCTCTTTTATCTAGATAACAACACAATAGCCACAAATAACCACGTTTCCCGTGTTTGTAAAATGATTGTTACCTTGAAGGAAAATTAAAATGGCATTAATCATATTAATAATGAACTTCGCTTCTTATCTATCATGCTTCCAACTATTGTTCGGTGTAATTGTTATTGTATCTTACAAACTGACGGTGGAAGATAGTTTGAAGTAAGTAGAAGTAAAGAGCTTATAAAATATTCACAAATGACAATTATTTCTTGGATGTGCCTTTTTGAAATGTTGTCATGTTATTTTACTTGGCTGTCTGTTTAAGCCATTCTCTTTATTTTAACGGCAGAGCAAAATATAATTCTATATATCCCAGATATTTCCTTTTCGAGGACTCTTTAACATGCTTCCACACGAGAGGTTGGCATTGCTTGCTTTCAATAAATTTGGTCAAGCAAATTCTCTTTAGTACCAAATTAATAGGACAAGAAGCGAAGTATGTAGGATCAAGATTATGCAATTTGCTATTTACAATCTCCAATGTAGTCATTACTATTATAACTATTCTACGGGCATACAAAAGTTTATGATTTAAACGGCGTCTGGTAATTTTATGACTTTGTGCTAATATTTTCACACAAACATACCACCATGCTTGCAATCGACGAAAGGGTAGGTAGAGTTCAAGAATCAGTAAGCTCCTTATGCTATATTTTTTGACAATATCTCCTTTCCGACTCATTTTACGATAAAAACAGTTATATACAAAATTAAACTAGAGACAATTGCCTACAATTTATGTATCTGCCTTTTTTTTTCATAAAGTCCATAGTTTACTCGTACGAGCGCCGCATAGTGTACTCCAACGCGCGCTTTGGTCTCGTATATATTTGTAATACCACTGTTGATTCTGATTTCCGTAGCACAAGTGCATAGGCTACTTACCTCGGAGTCAGATCAATAAAAAAAATCTATACCCTGAAATTACTGTCATGTATTATAGTCAACTAGGTTACATCAACTAGTTTGCGAAAAGCTAACAATTGAGTAACAATGCCGCGTCGTGAATGTACGTGTCGTTACATTTGTGTACACCTTCCTGCCTTGTCTTTTTAAGTGCCACGTTTTACGGCTAACCCAAAAATTAGAGGACAATGCGAGTCATGCGTACTTATGATGTATATATTAAGGTCTATAATCGTATTCATCCAAAAATAGTCTTCAAGAAATCATTACGGCTTAGTTATTGTTTTCACGTAGTAATTAGAGAACTATTCCGTTCACGCACGACGATGACGCCGCTGACATATCACCCAATGGTGTAATGATGGGTAATCAAAACACCTCGTGGATATAGTGGAGAAATTATTATACGTAACTTAACATTTAAATCTAATTTGATTTGCCCGCTATTTTTTTGCAGCATTTACTTGCCATCACTTGTCAAGAGAGTCAAGATTAGATTTCACACTTTTGGATAGATTAAGAATGTGTATTTGTATGAACAGATTTTTTTTCAAGATTTATGCATTATGTTTCAGAGTTTCAGACTAAAAAAAAACAATTATATAAATGTACCGATAGCGTTTATCTCGGGCATTTTGATGCTAGTTCCACCAGTGCTAGTTCGATTAAGCCTACAGCCTAACACGCTTAAGATCGCCTGTAGGTTCTCCTATGGTGGAGTAGTTATTTTAAGCGCATAAAATATAAAAGAATTCGGAGTTCAATTTGAACGAATTAGAAACCTATTAGATTGTACTGCTAACAAAAGGTTACAAGGTTCGATATATCCATATATGTTCGATATATCCTTATTTATTTCATACAAATTTAAAAGTAACAATACCTATCTGCTTCGTTTTCATGTCAGAACCGCTTAATCGATTGCGCTTTTTAGTAAATTAGAAGCTAGCTACTTTAATCCCAGAAATATTGATTGACCTATTGACTGGCTCGATGGCGCATTAGGTAGTGACCCTGCCCCATGCGCCAAGAGTTGTGGGTTCGATTCCCACCCAGGACAAACATTCGTGTGATGAATACTTGTGTTTGTTTTGTGTCTGGGTGTTAATATACAATATTTATTTAAGTATATATTTGTAATGCCGCTGTTGATTCTGATATCCGTAACACAAGTGCTTAAGCTACTTACCACGGAGTCAGATCAATGTATGTGATTTCGTCGGATATTTATTTATTTATCCATTTATTGATAGATTCCGCGTGATGCAAGATAGAGTCTCTATGTGTACACTTCTGCCAATTTTCGCGGGCTAGTATCTATTGCATATAATAAGAGACGTTAAACCTTTAAGCCCCTTACTGGTCTGCGACATCAATACTATGGACCAGCTCTATTGCTTGTTTAGCGTGTCGTATGAGACAACCAACCACACACAACCCCTGTTGTATTGGGTATTGGGTTTATGAATGTGTAGGTGGTCAGCTAAACGCCTAACATTACTCTTTTTAACCGACTTCAAAAAAAAAGGAGGAAGAGGTTCTGAATTCGACTGATTTTTTTTTTGTATGTATGTTATTCTATTCAATTTCTCTGAGAATTGTAAACCGATTTTCAAAATTACTTTTTTATTCAAAAAGGGCTTACTCCCGAGATGGTCCCATTGCCACCAAGTCAAGATCTGATGAAGGGATCCCAGGAAAATCGAGGGAAACCCTAAAATGTTATAGGCACGTACAATGTGTTTAAGACATTTTCTAAGATTTTTCAAGTATTTACGCATGGTACTTATAATCTCATGTTGATGAGCTGATTATGGAAGCAATAACTCCTTAATCATTAGGAATTAGTGGATGATTCTTTAAATATTGATATATCTGAGAACTGTCAGCCTATTTTTGATTATTTTTTTTTCGAATTATATCTCACCGACGACCACCGACAAGGGCACCGACTCTAAAACTAACTGATTATTCTAAATACGTGTTAAAGTTTAATACTTTCATCTAAGCAGTCGGAAGAATTTATATTTTTTAGTGTTTAGATATTGAAATACCTAGCTATTTAGGCAGGTTCTTTTTTGTGCTTTTTTCATAAAACCTTATTTTCGTGATTTTTTCATAAACATTTTTTTGCGGGGTTTTTTTGAAGTCGGTTTTTATTTTTCTTATTATCTTACTTAATAATCTTATATTTTGGTTAAAATTGGTTAAAGGTGCTTGCTACTTCATAAACTCTGGACTCTCCGTCGAGGGATTACGAGTGTAATATTATATAATATGTATGCATGTATTTATATAGAAAATTTGGTCTGTTACAGAGACTCATGAGGCCCGGAATCAGTTATTTTTTCTGGGATAAAAAGTAGCCCATATTATTAGACGTATTTAATTGTAATGGGTTAAGTAACGTAAATAACTCTTAGTTAAGGAAGTTGAAGTGGACTGTAAGTCCATCATTCTCACGACGACTTTAGTAAGAATCTCACCACATGTAGATACTAGCTGACCGGGCTAACTTAGTACCGCCCCGTTCTCGAAATTATAATAGGGGGTGGGGGAAGAAGGGTAAAAACAAATAAATACATAGGTACAGAAAAAACACTAAATTGAGCCGAGCAGTTTCGGAGAAGTTCGACCACAATCACCGTGACCCAAGATGTTTTTAAATAAGAAGATTATGTGTCCATATATAAATGTCACCTGTTTTTTTATTATGAATTACTAAAGATATACCAGTACTTTTCGTGCTATCAATCAGTTGAATTACCAAACTGCTGAAGTTAAAACTCTAACATTTTGTGCAATATGTACCTAACAGATTATATGAGATATAATGTGGTGCAGGATTAAGATTATCATTTGTCTCTACTTGCCAGTTAGAATTAAATAATATTTTTTATGCTCTCCAATTCAATTTACTAACATCATTGACATCATCTTCTACCAATCAATAAAATTGACAGTAAATTGTCAAAGAGGTAACACGAGTAAAGCTTCAAGAAATTACTGATCTAAAATAAAAAGCTCAATTCGTTCTCCGTAATAATTTTGTTGATACAATATCGACGAAAACAAGATAATGAGTTTTATTTTTATATTGGCTCAGTATTTTGGCTCCGCTTATGTTATTATTATGATTCCAGGTAATGTTTTATATAGATTCCAGATAATATTGTTTATAAAATAGATGATTCCTATTAATGTTTATCTACTTCTATACTAATGTATAAAGCAAAAGAGTTGTTTGGTTTGCACTATTTATATACTATATACGACGCAGGTGTTTTTCTCATCCTACAATACGTGAAATCTTCATGACTGCGTTTTGTTGAGATTATGAAGGTTGACAGGTGCCAACAATAATTAAAAACCTGTTCTTTTGATGATAGCTAATTTTTCCACGGCGGCGTAATTACATTTGTCAATACTTTATGTATTGATTTTAAAAAGTTATTGCTATAAAGGTAATAAAGCTTGAGTTATGGAAAACTGTCTAACTCGGTGCAGGGATCCCAGTACAAGCCCAGTCTCTAACTTATAATAAGAACTATTACTACGCTAAGAGAGCATAGATTGAGTTCATTCTCGCAACTTTTTATTTCTCAAATATACATCAAGGTTAACTTTATATTAAAGAATGTAAACTGTTTTAAATTAAAAGTCAGATATAACGATCTACCAAAATAAAGATACCCAAAATCTAGAGATATCTAGGTTGTCTATCTATTTTGTCTTCAAAATAGTTATATTAATAAAAGATACATGAGGATCTCCTCATGACTAGAAATAAAACTAGGAGCTTATGACGCAGAGTTTACCATTTTTTACAAACTTGGCTCTAAGTTTCCTTTATATTAAATACCTAGTAGCCCTATATTGGTCCACTAAGTTAAGTAGATTCTACAATACAAAACGTTTCAGGATATTTCTTACAAAGAGTAAAATAAAAAGCCATATATATCTTAAATCTTATAATCTTTAAAAACGACACAATAACATAATACAAAAAAATAAAAACAAACTTGTACTTTCAACATAAACTAAGATGTGAACCCACCTCCTTAGATCCACACTCATTCTTTTGAGCCTCTTCACTGGACTAACAATAATTGTATAATAGATGTATTATCCAATGTTTTAATTTATTAATCGAATTTTATTCGAATTTAAAAAAAAAAATGTGTATGTATGTATGTACCTATCCCACCGAAAACATGCAATTAACAGCTTAATTAAAATATTTATAATAAATCTTTGTAATTTCATAAAACTTTAAAATAAGCAGCACGTCAAAGAAGCTCTAAAGATTATGGTAGAAAGTATAATAATCTATTATTTATTAGTATTGTCACTGTATAGTAATTCTTAATATTGACGACTCACATGTACATACTACAGTGGTCCACATAATTTTTGCAGGTGCTGCATATATGTACACACTGTACATTTAGGCAGCACCTCCCAAAATTAGAGTAAATATGAACAACTTGTCAGGACCAAAGATACCTTTTTCGCGCTTTCTATCGGCCATGAAGCTAAAGTTGTGCAACATTGATTCACATACATGATTTTTTCCAGATGCAAAGTTTCCCTTTTACTTTGACCACTTACTCATTTTAAAGTTATCTAGACTTTTATGGAACACCATAAAATCAAAAAGTAACGGCCGCAAATCAAGCCATATTAAAATATAATATTGAAGTCCACTCAGAGTTAGGAAGTGAACAAACATTTTGGTGAATGATGAAATATGTAATAAAGTAGTGGGATAGGGTTCACTTCCTAAGGCGCACGCAAAGCCAAATACATTTCGCGCTTGCAATTAAAAATTTATAATTTTCACAATCGCAACAAAATCCAAAATCATTCGCCTTCGCGTACGCCCCATTTTTTCTACAACACTAGTTAAGTACTTACCAATCCGGTATAATTGACTGGCATCGTGAGTATTACGTACCTTAACATATTTACAACTCTTGGTATCGTTCGGTAACAATATTTAACAAATGACTATGACCAAAAATATTATGTCTATATATACAAAATTATGTCTTTGTTCGTACCTATTCAATCCCAGCCGTGGTGTTCGTGGTGTTCATGGTGTATCGGCACCCACACTTTTTGCCATACGGGTTTCCATACCTTTTTCCACGCTGGTACTTCTACGGTCTTCCAAACGGGTACTTGGATCTGCTTCCATTTTTCTACCCAAATCTTCTTTTGGACAGGCACCCAAACTTCCTTCTTTACGGTTTTCCAAACTTGTACTTTCTCCTCAACCCATTCTTGCTTCTTCTCTGTTACCCAAGCCTGTTTTTTTTCTGTTCTCCAGATCTGTTTCCATTCTTCTTTCCATTCTAGTTTCTTTTCAGTTACCCATTCCTGTTTGTGCTCAGTCTTCCATACCTTCTTCCACACAGGTTTCCAGATCATTTTCTTCCTCCATAGGTCGTGGCTAGTATATTCCCAGCCATGGTCATCCTTGCCCAAATATTTTTCTCCTGGAACACCCTCTTTAACCCACGCAGGAATGTAGGACTGCTTCCATTCAGGCACTTGTACAGTCTTGGTTACTGGGACTTGGATTTCCTTCCATACTGGTTTCCATACTTTTTTCCAGTCCGGCACCTGAACTTCTTTCCAAATTGGAACTTGGACTTCTTTCCAAATTGGTTTTTGAACTACCTTCCAAGCAGGTACTTGTTCTTCTTTCCATTGTTGGACTTGCTCCGTCTTCCAAGCGGGTACTTTTTCTTTCTTCCATTCAGGTTTCCACACTAGCTTCTTTTCTGTTTTCCAGATCTGCTTCCATTCTTCTTTCCAAACAAGTTTTTTCTTCCATACCCCTTCTGGTGGTGGAGAGTGCCATCCTCCCGGCGACCGCTTCTCTCTGGAAAGTTCGGAATCCTTGTCTATATCTTTGATGGGTACGGCTAGTGATGCTGCAAATGCTAGCGCCACCCACAACTGAAACATAATAAAATAGAAGTCGGTTAAAAATCAAGTTTAAATGAGAACATTATAAGTTATTATTCTTACAATTATAATTCTGCCATGAGATTCGTTGTTGCTAATCTCACTATTGTTGCGTATCATTTCACTTTCATATGAAGGTAAACTGTAGCATCCATTAGAATGTGCAACATCGCAATTATTTAAACTCCCTAAAGTTGATATTATTCTAGTTAATATATAAATTAGGAATTTAAACTACTTTTAATAATTCTAATATTTATATATATTTTTAAAAATTTTTTTTGTGGTTAAGTTACATTACAGTTTTAATCTCATTTTTTGAAATAAATATTAATTCCCTCTTTGATCAAAATTAAATAATTTTATTATTGTACTAAATAGATTTAGTATTGGCCAAACTAACACGTAAAGTATTTAAAAAAACAGAATATAAAAACGAAATGTAAATTTGCAATTAATCATTTGAATAAAAAAGTATTTTTTATGTAGACTGTTACTAAAATATTATCATTACAACATTATAATATAAATTTTAAATTATTTAAAATTTTGTTTGTAGTTTTAATGATACCGGTGCAGTTTTTGTAAATAAAAAATACTCTTATTATTTTCGAAAACACTTTCATATTCTATTCGATTATGATCACATAGCACGGAGATAAAAAAAGTCCTTGACAGATCACTATTTACGCAAAAGCATTTCACACACACTGTCACAGCACCCACCGTAAAAGTCAGGGTCCTCATTTTGGATTGGAGGTGCCCGCCGCGACTGGTGTGGTTGCGCGCGCGCACTCTTTTATCAACGGGCCCCTCTCTCGGCTCCTACGCCTGGCGGTCGATGGTCCTGTCCGTGCGGCGACGTCACGCGCCGTGACGTCGACTTAGTGACGCGGTGCACCGGTGCAGTATGAAATGACACGCCATCATTAAATTTTCGCTCTTCCTCTGCCTATAATATGTACTTTATATGCCAGCTTGGGGCGATTGAGTAGTTTGTTTGTTTGTTAACAATATCATAGAAGTTATATATTACGTGTGTGTTTAATAAAAACGTATTTTGATATTTTATTGATATGGAAATACTTGTGTCGTTGTGAATTTGAGGCGCATTCATTTAGGTTTGGACAACTATTTGAATAATGAATAGGGCAGGTCGGGTTTCAATTATTTTAAATATTTCCATATCATTTGATTATTTTGACTGATTTAAAGTTTCATGTGTTTAAATTATGTTGCATTATTTTTCATGAGATGCCTAGGCACCATTAAAATCAATGGTGCCTAGACATCTAAATGTCGAATTTATCTTTGAAACTGACAAAATTCGATTATAGGACAAAGTAACGTATTATTATACATAGTCATTTGTTATTAAGGAACAATAAGAACATTTTCACATCTAAATATCAAACATCTGACATTTCCAATAGGTAAAGGCATTATAATATGATTCCACAGTTTAAACTGACTTTAAAAAAAATAATTCTGTGCACTGCTGTATTTTTTGCCAATAGCTAATATTTAATTTATGTTTCACAAATACATGCTTGTTAAAATAAACTTCGCAGCTTATATAAATAAGAATTATTCTTATAAAATGTGTTCTTACCTATTTGTAATTTTTTTTTGGCCACATATTTTTTGTTGTTTGTATGCATTTGTATGCAACATGTTTGATCTAATTTGGGTAATCGTTGGGATGTCAATAATATGAAGTAAATGGCTATTATTTTTCTTTCATTAATTTTTTTATGAATACACAACCAATTTGAATGATGTATCTACTATATCGATAGGTGCTGTTCGAGGACTAGGCTAGGTGCTGTTCGTGCAGGTGCTATTCGGGCGGGTGCTATAAGTGGACCACGTCGTTTCATTTTTTCATCAAGTTGTGGACGAACAAGCCACTTTTTTCCCATTTTCCATTTAACTCAGCCCAATTTCATTCATGGATGTATCTGGCTCTGCTTACGTGCTCTGTTGTGTGTATCTATGTACCATTTTTAATAACGTGTGGCATAGGTATATTTAATTACGTAATTTGTGATAGGTACATTTAATATAATATAAAGTTTATTATTTGAGCTACCAGGTACCACCTAGCTCAATGGCAAGAATACGCGGCTCATATATGAGTGGTATGTGTTCATACCCGGGCACGTATCCCTCGATTTTTAAGTCTATGTACGTATTTCTGTGACATGTGACATGATCCAAATTGTATTGTTCCCCTATCTAAAGGGTTACAAAAGTCGGATCTACAGTGCGACAGTATTATTACCGATTGCAAATCCCATCTGGGCATAACGCTAGGAGAATGATAAACTTTATCACAAGAATATTTACCTCGTTAGTCTATTAGTAACAAGGCGAAGGACGGCCGGGCGTTTCAATATTGAAATTACTCAGTAGACCCAGAGTCAGGTAGTGGCAATTTCTCAACCCCGTGTCTCAGAAAGATCATCATGATGTCCTGTGCCGGATCTCTTTCTCTCTCTCTCTCTCATTACCATTATTTACGTACTTAAGTATTTTATGAAAAAATACATACATACACACCATCGTAGGCACAGTCCAAGGAGCGATACGTTCCTTAGACCAAATTTTTGGCTGAATGTGGTTTAAGGAGCATTATGTGAAAAACGCTGTCTAATTTAAATAGGTTTAAAGATTCTTTGTTTTTCAATAAAAAATAAGAAAATACCTACTTAATAAATAAAGTAAATGATTTACATTGTATTTGTTTGCACCGACCAATCATAAAAAAGTATTGGCTCAAAATGTCAATCGATCGATAGCAAAGAATAATTAGTTTAAAAATAGGTAGACGACGAAAAAGAAGAACCTAAACCTAGTAAATACTTTTATTACCTTTCACGGAAAAGGTTGTTGGTACCCAAATCATTTATAATAGTGTTAAATAAATAGAAGATAACACCACAAACATTAATCTTTGTAAATGAAATGAGAACTCTTTTTTTTTCCCTATTTCTATTTCTTATTTTCTTCACATCTTACGTTCACATCTTGTGCCCTGTCGTTCATATACCAACACTATCTCATCTATTCTTCCTATAATGAACGTGCGAGTGGTATAATTAACACATTCTCATACCTCACTTACCGACACTTACCAATCCCACATTCATCTAATTTCAAAATAAGTCAGTAGCTTTACTTATCCCAACCAACAAACCTCAGTGTCGCTTAATTATTATTGTATCCTTATTGAACATACGGTTGATGAATTGCCATTAAATCCAAATGAAAATACACAACACCAATAATACATTAAGCTGTACACTGCGGCGGTCAAATGGAGTAAGTAAAGAAAAATAAGTAGATAATTGCTAAATATCATAAGTTACATTAAGTGCGGCTCTTACTGGACTTAAGCAAATCAGGACCGCTCAAGGTCAAGCGTCACTCCAGACAAGTGTCCTTGGTTTAAGAGTCTGCAATCTAATTCCTACGTATCAAAAACATTGCCTCATCTTAGAATCATCATCGAAAATCTTAATAGAAATCCCAAGTGCAGTATTAAGTTGCAAGATGAGACGGTCAAGAGGCGACGGGTTGCGTAAGGTGCGCACGGGCTCGCGGCTCGCACTGGCCGAGTATGGAGACCACGCCGTTTAAAGCTTTCCGGGTATTCATTTGACATACCTACGGGTTGTGTTTGCTATACATGTGATCGATGTTTCTCTATCTTCTAATCAACGTAGCCTGCTTTATCGGAATAACATAATTTATATAAAATATTTCGGGAAAGAATCCAAAATTGAATAGGAGTTAATCCTACGAGTTTATATTTCCAAGCATGTGATCGACATTTCGGTATGGTCTTGTCAAAAAATGCTATTAAAGTAACAACAAAACATCGCTTCTTATTAGCAGGTTTTGTATTGTCTTTTAATCGAAGTTTTAATAATTTTTCCAATCAAAATTTAAATTCAGAATATAGCCACCAAAAAAATTTTAATATCATTTTTTGAAATGTTTTATAATATATTTTTGATCAAAATCCTCTTTTGAAAAAACAAGACTACAATCGGCATGAGAGGTCTAAACTTCCTTGGTTCAAAGCGTTTCTTAAAAATGGATGGTTCAGACAACAATGTATTCTAGTCATTACAAAATAGTTTCAATAAAAATAAACCATCAAAACATCATCACCATCATCATTTGTCAACTATACATAAATATATTTTTAGACTCTTATTTTCATTTTATACAAATAATAATAATGGCAGCTACGGGAAATATTGTATAAAAAATGCGATTAAAAACCATCAAAACAAACTACCTTTTTTGTCTATTAAACATTTTTAAAAGAAGGTGTTTCAGACGATTGAAATTTTCGGTTTATATTACATGTGTATAGTGTTACGGCTTTTTTTAGTATATTTGATACCTAGGTGACTGGGAGGGCTTTAAAGTTATTATAAACTGTTAGAACAACGCCGCCTGAGGATATAATAACAAAAAGGAAATATACGATCTCTGCTTGCCGATGTATTTTATATACTGTGGCTAGGTCATGGTATTTTGTCATTTTTAATCGACATCAATAAAAAGGAAGACGTTCACAATTCGACTCGATATCTCTGAAAATTGTAAACCGATTTTCAAAATTCTTTTTTTTTATTGAAAAGAGTTTACTCTCGAGATAGTCCCATTGCCACCAAGTCAGGATCTGATGAAGGAAACCCAGGAAAATTGAGGGAAACCCTCAAATATTATAGGCACGTACAATCTGTTTTAGTTATTTTCTAAAACAATTCAAGTATTTACATCTGGTATTCCTGCGATTAGGAGTCGATAATCCTTTCAATATTATAGGGTCATATTGAGTGTTATTCTCGAAATAGTCTCATTTTAACCAGGTTTTGGTCTGGTGATGGTAGTCCATGAAAATCGAGGGCAACCCTAAGATTTTAATAGCGTATTAAGTGTTTTATTTATTTTTATACCACTATTCCAGTATTTGCGTCTGGTACTCATCATCTTATGTTGCTTAGCTGATGATGGAAGGTATAACTCCTTGAAGATAAGTAGTTGGGAATAATTCTTTAAATATTATAGGCTCGTTATACCTTTTTGTCTTTTGTCTCATTAGATCGGCACTGTCTCATTAAAGCAGCTCGTTTTGATGGTCTACCCATTAATATTTTTTTAACAAATTTAAATGGCTATTTAGGCAGGTTCTTTTTTGTATTGTTTTTACATAAAACCTTATTTTCGTGTTTTTTTCATAAAAAATTTTTGCAGTTTTTTTAAGTCAGTTTTTATTTTTGTTAATTAACTGACTTAAAAAAGGAAAAGACTACTTTCGTTGTGTTTTTTTACTCTGATCAGGTCGACTATGAGTTATGAGTATTATACATCATCAAGAAAATAAACAGTTCTGTTATTTTGTTATTGGCACAGTACCTATTTGTGATAGCAGAGTTTTCCCGTTCCCCATTACCCATAGCGGTCCTTGGCACACTGATCACGTCATTACTCGTAATAAATAAGCCAAAGAAAATTGTGTCAAGTGTAGACAGCACGCGTAGACGGAATACCACTTAGCCACGAGTACGTTTCCGCTAGGTGGCGCAACCCTAGGCTTGGGGTCCGCTTTGAATATCGATTCGCAAAAGAACTCAAACCTTTAAAATTCACGAGTATGTTGATATTTCAAATAGTTGTAAATAATCTTTATTTTTGCGGTTAATAATAAAGTATTTTTCTAAGCCGCCTATTGTATTAAGCTTCATATCTCAGACTGAACTAATTCCACGGCTATACGAGTATAATGAACGGTCTAAGCCAGTCATTTCAGTCAGTTGCGTAGGAAACAATTCCTGCGTGTCTTTTATTTGTGTATTTATTGAAGAAAATTATATTTTGGTGTTTAATGTAATGGCAAGTAAAGAAAGATCTTATTACTTTGTAAGATAGAAACCAATCAATCAGTGTCATTGTTTTGGGCTGGACTGATTTTGCAACGCTAAGTCCGGGGTAACGCATTGAATATTCATTGTCTACTCGTTTTACATACATAGTAAAATAACCTTCAAATTTCCATTCCCAAGGCGAAAACTTTGCGAGGGAAATGGTATAGAATTGAATTATCTACATCGATTATTTAGAACAAACACCTTACTTCTTTAGGGCAAAACTTGATAAATCACTCGCTTGCTTTCTAAGGTAATAATGTCCTCCCGGTATCGGTCACGTCGGCCAATCTCAACGAGGATTAGCCATCTGTGCACAAGTGTGTGCGCAAACACTCTCTATTTCTTTCACTCTTATTGTCCGGTGAGACGGCAATATGACATGACCAGAGAGAGGTCAGGCACAGGACCAACGGTCAACGTGCTTTCCGTGGTACAGAGGTGATTAAACCGCCAACTTTCTGACTTCGGGCTGTTATTGAGAAATTTCAATATTGAAATACCCAGCCACAAATTTAGGTCCGACCCGGGATTTGAACCCGGGACTTCTAGGTCCAGGCGGCGCATGCTACCACTAGACCAACGAGGCAGTCAGTTTCTAAGGTATAAAGTATTTGAAATTGGACCTCTTATAACTTTAAACTTTGATGACTATCTTGTTCTCTAATCTAAGGACTATCTGGTATATTAATAAAATGAACATCCTTGCGGGTTCAAACTCAGCTGCTGACAAATGTTGATGGGATGAATATGGAAATTTAGACTTGTTTAAATAATTATTATAACTTATTGAGTCATTGTTACTTAGTATTTGAGCAACAACAGATTAAGCTCGATTGAAAAATGTAACTAGCAGCGCCCCGCGGATTCATTCCCTGATAAAGTAGCTTAGCAGTGGCGAAAGAATCTTTCAAATCGGTCTGGTAGTTTCGGAGCTTATTCAATTCAAACAATCGTTTTAATATGATTTTTTGCAAATACTTATTTTAAAAAGAAGGGATTATAATTCATTACATTTTGTTATTATGCGAAATTTAACAGATTATCAAACAGCGAGCCATATTATTTTAAGTGTTGAGTTTTGAGTTTAATATTATGTAAATTACAATGTAGATTTGCTAAACTGACGAATCTTTCGATGGATAAGATGATGAAGTGACGTGACCCCGTATTCTAATAGATGTTCAATAATTATGTTTTCAAATTTGAATTTTGTGAATAACTTAGTCTTATTGTTTTGATTATGATTGTATTTTCAGAAGTTTGATGGTGAAATTTTTAGGTGAAGCTGACTTAAATGTTTTATACTTCATTAATGAGCAATGTTTACAAACATACAAATTACTTTTAAATTTTCGAAGGAAAAAAAGGGTTGTTATAATGACGTACTTCGTTAGTAAATGATAATTATTTATCAATCACAATCACTATTACCAATTCATCCTTATCAATTCATCCTTAAAATAAAATATAAAGATATCCTCAAACAATAATGGCTTCAAATATCACAATAACGTGGACGTGGTGCAATTGTTGCAGCGCCACAATCGACACATTAAGGCAGAAATCGACAACCCAAAGCTCGCTAAGAATCATAGAAATCGGCTATATTTTTTTTTATATCATATGGCGACACTCTATGGCTCGCACGGTATGTTAGGGTGACATAGTTTAATAAGTTTAAGGACAATTAAAAAAATAAATAAATATATTAATATCAGACTACAGTAGCTTAAGCACTTGTGTTACGGATATCAGAATCAACAGTGGTATTACAAATATATACATAAATAAATATTGGATTTTAACAACCAGACACAAAATATACACTTGTGTTTATTCATCATAAGAATGTTTGGCCATGTCCCCACCAACCGAGCCCAGAACTCTTGGCGCATGAGACAGGGTTGAATGCGCCATCGAGTCAGTGAAAACTTATGAGATTAGATAGAATTTCTTTAGAATATAATTATAGAAATCAAACCTTATTCTTATCAGATTTAAAACTTGCACTCTATCGCGAACAGAAGGGCATAAACTAATAGTAACTATTCATGATACATGCGTGCACATCACACGCAAACACATGTGCCAAAAGGTTTAGTGCCACTGCAATATGTATGGTGAAAAACCTATTTCCTAATGTTTTGGTCGCCAGGAGTGTCGCAACGTCGATAGCTAACAGATCGTTGGAGCATCTCCTTGTAATTGGTATATTGTGATCTCTGCCGTTCGGTCACAAGACCTGCTTGCGACACCAAATCTAGCTTTACATAAGTTAAAATTGAAGACGTGTTTATGCCGTTTTCGTAATTTGGCGTGTTATTATTGGCCGAACGAGAGGATGACGTCAATTATATTTAGCTTGATGTGTGTCTGTAGACGTAAAGGTGGTACGTGGTTAATTAATGCGAATGCGATTTTATAAATAGATCGATCGCTAAATTATTTTCGACCGATAATTCGTAAATTGGTAAAATCTCGCTTTTTATGACTGACAGTGTCGCAGTAGCAGCGGCTTTGTATTGCCTTACCTTACATACCTAAAATGCTCATGAAGTTTCAAGTATAACATTGCTATTCACTATATAGGTTCTTTTTCGTAATAAAAATGAGTTCCTAATTTCTAGAAAGTGGAAATGGAAAAGTAATTTTATACTTACAATTAACATATTTTAACTATAGTGATGGTCGGACTACGTCATAAAACACATTGGTCTTTCATATTCATTTCATGGCAAATATTATTAATACGAACAGATAAGAAATAGCGATGAACATGCGTCAAAACACGAATGAGAAAAGAACAAACGAAAGAAATGAACTCAGATCAACAGAGAGTTGATATAGAGATATGTGCTCTATGGAACAAGGTGTAAATGGTATTAAAAATATTATCTAAGTACATACATATTTTATACACCCTATCCCATAAAAAAATTATTTCAAACAACCGTACAAATTAGGTAACAACCTAATCATGCAAATGAAACGACATACCTACGCGTCAGCGTAATATCTGTCTGGTGGCATTTAGCAGTCATATTTGTATGCAAAAGTTTAGCTGCATAACACTGCACATCGGCGACATGAAACAAAACACCAGCGTCGAAATAACTCTGGAATAAAACACAGTTTAATGATTTATTTATGTATTATCTGGCCCAAGGACGTGGTACTTCGAAACGCATGAACTTGTTCTTGAACTATTTTCTTTAAGTATGCTCATAAAAAAAAAGCAGATCGTAATTGTTCAATACTCCAGGGTTTACAACCCAACCAGATCCCTGTCAGATTGGCTTCTTGGTTTGGTCAATACTAAATAACAGCTTTTAAGATAAGAAGGAATCTATCTTAAAAGTTAATAATCTAAGGGTTAATTGAATTGAGCTTTAGCTAGGCTAGCTAGCTAGCTAGCTAGCTACCATGTTTTTTAACTTAGTTTTAGCGCGTATAATTACCACAGCTAGAGTCTTATCTCAAATAATAAGAGTTGATAAAATCAAAAACAGCGTTTTTTTTTTACAAAAAAATGCTTATTCCATGTACGGGCACATACTTCGGTTGCATAAGTTAAATTAGTGATGCCATTGCCGATGTGTCTCAAGATGTAAACGCCCTATTTGGACGAGGGCTTGGCGACGTCGGTGCCTTCTTCAAGTGCTGTGGGCGTCGTAAACTGTTGATTGCATTATATTTATGCGGCAAGGTTATATTTTATATTAAAATATTTATTTTCTAGATTCCGATACTATTCCGTTATTATGGTAATTTTCTAATAATAATAAAAAAACGTGCTTATGCCGCTTGGGTCGCCTCTCATCATATCACCAAAAAAGCTCGTTTTATACGTAGGTATGTCATAGTTAAAGAAGGAACTGTAATCTTTTGTAACTTTTCGCATAACCTTAATTACAATATTATTGTGTAGAATTAATGTGGCTGATAAATACCTTTTACTTAATTCCATATCCATACCTCAAGTAATTTATAGTTGCCATATAATATACTAGATTCGTATACCAGATTCCTCGACAGGCCCGATGGTCGAGTGGTCAGAGACCCTGGCCACGAAGCCATGAGTCGCGGTTTTGAATCCCGCTAGGGGCAAATATTTCATGTGATGAACATGGACATTTGTATTGGAGTCATGATGGATGTTTATAAACGTATGTAAGTATGTCTATCCGTTCATAGCACAAGCATAAGCTTAGTTTGGAACTAAGGAATTGGTGTGTCAGTCTGGAGAATTTATTATTTATTTAATTTATACACAAAGCAATGTAATGCGAATTTATATAGGTACAGTATTTAATCATAGTAAAAGAAGGAATGTGGTCAAAGATTAAATATTTATGTAAATGTCTTTTTTTATTGAAAGATTAAATGCCACTGCTAAGCAAAGGCCTCCCCTTGTGTTTGCCGCTCCTCTCTGCACTTTGCCACTTCCTCCCACTTGGGCAATAAGTTAGTGAGAGTGAGAGTGGCAAGTAAACATAAATATGTGCGAAATCGTATTCCCACGGAATTTTCATACTTTAACTAAGCCCGACCTTTGAGGTCGAGCAATTTATCATAACATCGCCATGCATGACATAACAGTGATCGGTTTTAATGCGCTTCTCATCCGTCCTATGTATGGCCGCATGTTCGTAACTAAGTACTCTGCCTAACCAGGGCCACCAATTGATGGAATTGTTTCTATGAGTAGGCAATAATGCACTTACTAAACAGTACTTAATATTTTGTTGCTACTCTGATAAGGCATATCTTCGACGCAACCCTATAGCTAGTCCCTGTAAGTTCGTAGTTAACAGATAACTTTAAACCAACCGCCTGAAACTATCTGACGAGTCAAAATGGTCTCATACGGGATTAATAGCAGTCTCTATCTATACTATCTATATTACGTAACTTTATAAAAATATCTAATTGAAACCATGAAGGAAATCTATCCGAAAACTAAAGAGTTAAAGAATACATATTATTTTAATTTTTGGTCACCAACAAAATTGGCTTGCTTGAATGAATAATTAAAAAAAAATTACAATCAGAAAGGGCACAGAGGTCTCTCCTAAAGGTCTTTTTTTTAAACCGTTCAGATTCCAGTAGTAGCTTATCGATACAACTTATAGAAGTTTATTGTGTATGTGATGTAGCCTGATAGTATTGTCAATTTTAACGATAACGTTTTAAACCCAAAACCCGATATACTATTAGTCGCCTTTTACGACATGCTAGGTAAGAAACACAGTTGGCACATTATTTTTAAGTCCCAGACCAACACGGGACAATGGGCTGGGTTAGATGGAAAGTTGTGAAAAAGTAGTGACAAATAACCATTTAACAAGCGACAAGCTAACTAGCTTGTCGCCTACACAATCACATACCAAAACCCGATACACCATTAGTCACCTTTCACGACATGCTAGGTAAGAAACACAGTTGGCACATTATTTTGAAGTCCCAGGCCAACACGGGACAATGGGCTGGGTTAGATGGAAAATTGTAAAAAAGTAGTGACAAGTGGCTAGCTTGTTTACAGACTACTAGACTATTTTAAAAATTATCTGCATACATCTGTAGATAAATAAAGTGTTTGTTGTCTGTATCAGTCGCAGCTAAACTTTTGCACACAAACACCATGTCCGTTTAATATCGCCTAGCTAGAGTGACCAAGTTCATAGTTCGTTCACAAATAATATATGCTTGTTCTATTTAATCTTGTGTGTATTTCTAGAACAAGAAATAGGTACAAAATCAAATAGTACCTACAAATCTATCGCAACTTTGAAACCTTGTAAGTTTATAACATCGGTAAAGGGGTTGAAACGGATACTTAACGGCTTCAACTAACTTACGAACTAACTAAGAATGTGTACTCTTAGTTAGTTTGTAAGTAACTTGAGCGTCTGTTTTCCGCACTTATCACCCTTGATCTACGTTTAAGGATTTTTTTTAGGATATAGAATCCATAAAAGAGGATATATGCAGATATATAATATTTAGATAACCGTACTGTTTCCTCTAAAAATAACGAGGGTTATTGCAGTCGCTAGAATGAAAAAGTTGGAACACTGGAGGGGAGGTCCGAACAGATTCCTTGCTTGCGGACCAAATTACGAAGCCAACGTTCTTAGCTGGCATTAAAATAAAATGAAGTAAAATTACCTTTATTTACATAGACTTCAAACAAAAAAAACTTATAAATCGTCAAAACAAAATAAATATATACCGGTTAAAAAGCAGATTCTACCGACAAAAAACCGACAAGAAACTTCATAGTTACTCTTTTAAATGCCAAGTCTTCATAGCTATGATGTAGTAACAATTTCTTAGTCAAGTTAAATCATATTCTAAGACAAGTCATATTATATTCTTATCATTCAAATAATCTTCTACCTTATAGTAGCTCTTTTTAATCAAACAAGTTTTAATATAAAATAATTACCACTCCTATGGAGTCTATAACTTAAAAAGCTAACTTATGTTTATTCTTAGTGTTAAAAGTATGTGTGTGTATATATTTTTAGCAAACATTGTTAGATCACTCTAACTATTTGAATATTATCTGCTACCAACGTATCCTACACGTGACCATATCTACTGTATTATAAATAATCTTACGAATATGACAAGATCTTACTAGATGTAAAGTTAGTACTGAAGCTAAAATACATTTGAACTTTATTTATCATTGTCATTAAAATACAAAACCTAAAAACAATAGTGACCATTTGCACATGACATTAAGAAAACTTATTAAACTACTTGGAAAGTCGAAACAGAGTAGAACTCCAAAGTACCGGTAGACGATATTATGCAAACTTGCATCGACCTAAGTGCAAACAACTCTTGACGTGAAATTGCAGTTACGTAATGCCGGAAGGGATTCGTAGTATAAAATTCTTATATAATAATATTGTATGTATATAAGGTCTTATAATAATATCATCAGCGTAAATTTATAAACGCGAAGTGGAAGTGCAGCTGAACTGCGACCTGCGCTGACGCAACCACCCGTGACTCGTGATGCCAGCATCGTGGAATACTTAAAAAAACATTCGTTTTATTTCTTTATCTTTCCTCTAATAATACAGGGGAAGAAAGAATACTATATTTGATTATTTTTCATCAGATAGTTATCAATTTACAAACAAATTCCGAATTTTACCCAATTATAAATAAGATTGAAAGCAATAATCTTAATTCTACATTATAAGTTAAATTTTAACAAAAATAAAAAACGACTTCAAAAAACCCCGCAAAAAATGTTTATTAAAAAAACATAAGTAAGAACCTACCTTAATAGCTATTTAAATGTCCAAACACTAAAAAGTATAAAATAAATTCTTCCGACTGCTTAGATGAAAGTATTAAACTTTAACACGTATTTAACTATTTACAATAATCAGTTCGTTTTGGAGTCGGTGCCAGTCCGCGTAATTTTATACGGTCGTCATCAATTTGGTATTTTTTTCATAAACATTTTTGCGGGGTTTTTTTGAAGTTGGTTTTTATTTTTGTTAAAAATTTAATTTATAAATATCTTTTTAGCATGCCATGGCAAATTAAGGTGACACTTAAAAATTTTTTGTCCCATTTTGGTCTGGGACTTGGCCCATGTTGATCTGGGACAAAAAAAAGAATGTGCCAACTGTGGTTCTTGCCTAGCATATCGTAAAAGGCGACTAATGGTTTACGGGCTTTTGGGTATGTGACTGAGTAAGCGACGAGCTAGTCACTTGTCACTCCTTTTTCACAATTTTCCATCTAACCCAGCCCGGCTTTATTTTTGGCTGAATGTGGTTGAAGGGGCATGCTGCCCCTTTGACTCTGCCTACTCGTTCGGGGATATGGGCGTTATGTGTATGTGTATTTAAAAAATATGTTTTTTTTTCTTTTGGTTATGTTGTTTAGTGTTAATCTTGTTGGTTGTCCTAATATTTAAAAAAAATCAGTCAAAATCATATAAATTTATCTGAGTCCGAGGTATGTAGCATAAGCACTTGTGTTACGGATATCAGAAACAAAAGTGGTAGGTATTACAATTATAATATACTTAAATAAACATTCAATATTAACATCCAGACATAGAACAAACACAATTACTCATCATATTAATGTTTGTCCTGGGTGGGGATCGAACCCACAACTCTTGACGCATGGGGCAGGGTCACTGCCGAATGAGCCATCGAGCCAGTTAAGACCTCTTTCAATGACCCTTATACATTATTATTAAACTCATAATAGATATTTACAATCTTCTTAAGTCATCATTCGCAAAGGAAGAGTTTGTAGGCATTGTTTCTGAAGATACTCAAGTCGTGAAGTCGAGATTGAGAATGTTTACGAATAGCGTGGGAAGCTCTAAAATTACTCAAGTACTTTAACAAAATTGTTATTTTAATATAATGTATTATTTTAATAAAAATAGCTAGAAGGTTAGAACAAACACAAGTATTCATCACCCGAATGTTTTGTCCTGGGTGGGGATCAAACCCATAACTTTTGGCGCATGGGGCAGGGTCACTACCGAATGCGCTATCAAGCCAGTCAAACTACAGTAAACTAAACTTTCACTCTTTTCCAAAAAATCTGCAATTTGATAAAGAGTTGCATAGAGTACTAGTAATAATAAATAATAAAAAAATATCAGACTACATCACATACATTGATCTAACTCCGAGCTAAGTAGCTTAAGCACTTGTGTTACGGATATCAGAATCAACAATGGTATTACAAATATATACTTAAATATTGGATATTAACACCCAGACACAGAACAAACATAAGTATTCATTACACGAATATTTGTCCTGGGTGGGGATCGAACCCACAACTCTTGGCGCATGGGGCAGGGTCACTACCGAATGAGCCATCAAGCTTGTTGACTACTACTAGTATTTTATGTGTAACAATTGCACATTTTCGCTTTATTATTTATTTAAAATTATTCCATATTTAATATCTTTGCATTCCATGTCCCAAGTTGTAGTAGCTCCAAAGGAAGGACACGCGCCTCATAGTAGACATGTATCTCAGGACATTTCAAATATATGTACGTTTTTATACCACTAGCTTTAGGGTGAGGAAAAAACATCCTAAAGAAACTTGCACACTCAAATATACACCACTATATGGATCTGTAACCACGATCCAAGTTGTCTGGTTTCCCCATTTTAAGGAAAACAAAGGTCAGAAAAGCAGTCGTTTCAATGTAATTACCAGACTTGCTAAGTACGGGATCGTGCTCTAAGTGGACCCCGACTAAGCACTGGATATAGCGCTAGGAAGATTATGGTTCCATAGAAATCAGTATTATGTCTAGTGATTAAGTGCATGCAACACGAATGTTTAAAATCATATGATGATTCCATTTTCCCAAGTTACATAGAGTTCCGTATATGTTTTGCAATTATTATAAACTAGCATCTGGCCACGGTTTCGCTCGTGTGGTACCAACATCGATAAAACATAGCTTATGTTACTCAGGTGTATGAGCTATATTATTCTAAAATTTCACAAGGAATCCATTCAGTAGTTTTTGCCTGAAAGAGTAACAAACATCGATCCCTCCATCCATACAAATTTTAGCGTTTATGTTATTAGTGGAATGCTCCTAGTTCGCTTTCACAATGTCTGGGAGTTAAAACCCATAGCATATCGCATCGAGCATCCTAATTTTTAACCGGAATAACCGGAAGAACCGGAATAACCGATAAATATTGTTAATTGGACATAAATAGATAATTATGTATCTTCTCAACTATACGAGTATATGTATATGCCGATTATCCGCTTTTCAATTCCCATGTTGGTTTGGGACTCAAAAACAATATTGCAACTGTATTTCTTGCCTACCATGTCCTAAAAGGCAACTTATAGTGTATGGTGTTCCGGATTTTCGATTACTTAGGGGACGAGGTAGCCACTTGTCACTGATTTTTCACAATTGTCCATCTAGCCAAACTCAATATTATTTTATGCGGATTGAGGTTTAATGAGCTGATTCCTGTTTGGACTCTGCTTATCCCTTTGGGAATTACAGACGTGATAGTATGCTTTTCAACTCTAATTATTTTTAAATATTTGCAAAAAAGTGTGGTCTCTGTTATGATATAATTTCGCAAGCTTCACAGTACTTTCATATCCATAAATATATGATTTTGTTACATTATGTAAGTAAATTTTTCTTATTTTTTATCTAATCAGATCAATGCACTATGTAAATACATAATGCATCATTCATCACGCATGTTTTCAAAATGTGGCGTCTGTAATTGCTGTATTGGATTACCTAGTACTTTAACATTACTGGTTAATAGATGAGTATATGTGGTGTACAGATATTTTTTTTATAATATTAGACAGTCCTAAAAAATTGGGTCGAAAACGCGTACTAACGTTACATCAGAAGATGTTACTTTAATCATCATCATCATCTTCCTAGCGTTATGTCCCGTATTTAGATGTTACTTTAATATCTCTTCAATAATACGCACAGTCATTTCAAATGATTACTTCCAAGATTAACTTCGATAAGGACTTATATGACATGAGCATTATGTAAAATTTACAACCAAGAAGATACGTTAAAAACATACTAGACGTAGTACAATTATTGACAACCAAGCATAGACTTGGTAGGTTTGGGTTATATAAAAAGTAGGATAAACAATCACACGCAAAAAAAAAATATTACCGATCTACCTTAAACAAATATATCAAATTGTAACAACTAGTGTACAATAGACTAAGACGCTAAGCTATGTTATATTATCGCGATTACAAATCTAGATTGCCGTTCTTTGTGTTCAGATGCAAATAGCGCCTATTCAGTTCCAAGGAGTAGGCTCGTGTTGCATTGTTTTGTCCATCGTTGCGAAATCGGTCAGCATTGTACGCTGCGCCCACGCACTCGTAGATCGTTTTCGGTCGTTCGCTACAACGTGTTTCGAACTTTTATAGTACATTATTGAAACGTTTAAACGACTTAATGCGGTGCCGCAATGGTGATATAGGAATTTTAAGTTTATTATATCTTCCGCAATAGATAGCGGAAGCGATTACCACCCAAAAGAGAGATTTCTTGCTAAAGTAATAAATGCTAAAGTAACTCTATCTGTTTGCCTCTATTACTCCATTACGTTTTCACGCCTGAACTACTTAACCGATTACGACGAAATTTGTCACACTGATTAATTTAACCTAAAAAATAAATGTCGTAGCATACACGATGGAGTAACAGACCGAATTTTACAGAGGCGGAGTCGCGGACAAATACTTGTGTAGGTATGTTTTAAAAGAAAACATTGACCGTTGAAAATTAAAATAACGTGAGTCTGGCTACTCCGTAATTAAATGCACACAGTGAGATAAATTATAATATTACTAAAAACAACGACTTTTAGAATTACATAAACTTCAACAATTATATGGTAGGTTAAACTAAGGGTAATTTATACTAGTATATTTATTGTATACAGCTCTTGGTTATAAGAATCCACTTGTGCAAAGTCTTTTTTGAAAAATTTAACTTTTATTGGTAAGTACAAATGCTTTTGATTTAAGTTAAATGGAATATTGTGTGTCAATAAACTTCATGATGAATCAGTGATAAACATTGAATTTTTATTACAGTACCAAAACAACATTACTGTCAACTTTTCTTGTTCCTTAAATACTTAAATATTTTATTATACACACGTATAAAAAGCATTTTCGTAAGGATATCTTAAATTTAAATTAACATTAATGGTATCAAGTATTAAAACAGAATGAACGAGGGTGTTATTTACATTTTTCTAACGTAAGACCATAAAAGCTGCTCTGTCATTGTAGGTAATTTAACATTCTACCATCGACCATACAAAATAAAAGAAAATAAATAAAAATATATATTTAAAGTTTTTTAATGATACTAGAGCGGTCGCCCGGTGGTCGAAATTCGACCATAATTCATTAAAAAATTTTATGAATTTTTAACGCAATATTAATTAAAATATTTGCTTTCTGCACTTCTTCTTTAGACAAATTATAAGTGTGCGAAATTTCATACTCCTCCGTCCGCGCAACTTTCGTAATAAAAAGGGGTACAAAGTTTTTGCTTCACGTATTAATATATTCATAGATAAACCAACCGCATAAACCAGTTATCTTCAATTATATTGACAAAGGGTTTAAAATCAATATCAGGACTTATTGACTTCATTAATACACCATGAAAGAGGCGTTGTTGTTTGACACCATATAGCTAGGATTGTGCTCTGGTAGAGAATATTGCCTTCTTCACGATATAAGTTGCAAGCTGGGCGTTTAACAGAAGAGTCCGTTATTTTGTGTCCTATAGACTGGTGAATATTTATTTAGTGTTATCTACCTATATTTAATTTCTACAACGAAAAATATATGACTCTCATTTAATTTGGGAACGAAGATACCACTAGATTGATTGACTTGTCCTTGACATACGGCCGTGTTATCTAAGCCTTCAATCCAATCACATTTGCGCACTCGTTTAGCAAAGCTGACTGGCCCAGTAATGGACATGACACCAGTATTTACTACATACTCGTAAGTCATTAAAAAATATCGAAATAATTTCAACATAGCGCTGTAAGCTGATCATAACAAGATCGTTATATAAATAAAGTAGAATTAATTATAATTAACTTTTGGCTAACAATCTAACAAAAAAATCTAAAAAATAACATAACATTCACTTCATAAATTCTGCCTATTTCTATAAAAATCAGATGTAAAATATTTTACTCTTGCATATGTACCTATATGATTGATCATTGTTTTTCGTATACAACGTATGTACCTCATAAGAGAAAATGGTAAAACAGTAAACAATTTATTAAAGCGAGGAGAAATTTAACATTTGAAAATATAATCATACTTACGTTTGATAATACTCGTTTTGTAAGAAGCTTTTGTTACCACCCAATCGTTAATACTTACAGATGTGAAAGCTCTGAGGAAAATGTCGAGTAGCAAAAACAAATATTTAATTTGGGGGTACCAATTACTCTATAGACGGTTTCTAGTTACGCTAGGCTGGCTTCCATGGTAATTAACGTAAACAATTTCTTTCTAAAGTAAAAACGGGTACAGCGGTTGTTGAATTTACTGGTGTAGAACCTGTTTCTTATTGAGCGTGATAAATAACATATAGTAGTATTAGGTTGCTAAATCATATGTAAGGAAACAGATTTTCGTAAAGATATATCGTGTGATAATTTGAACAATGTAGCTACTCAGACCAATAAAAAAACACTTTTTTTATTGGTCTTAGTGTAGCTATTGCAAAAATTAATGCTAGCTATTGAGTTGAATAAGCCTTTGACGAGATTTGATGGACCCTGTCTGGGTTTCAATAAAATAGAATAAGTTGTAATATTCACTAATCATACTTGTCTGAGATCCACGACCACGACGTTAATTCTATACTAATGGTAGATATCTGAAATACAGTTTTGGATTGAACCAAAAAAATTGGATGAGTATTTCAATATTAAAATTATTAAGTAACAGCTCGGAGTCAGTAATAGGTGGACTATGAGAGTGAAGGAACAGGAAGTGCATCTGTGTTTACGCAGACACTTACGCACTATGATATCTTCTGCGTAACGGGCTAATTCTCGTTGAGTTTGGCCGCCGTGACCGATATCCGTTAGGAGGTTATTATTATTAAATACAAGAGTGCGACATTCACCTTGCGTCCCCCGTCATCGGTTGCAAATTTTACAGTACACGGTTCTCTCAGTTACGGAACGCAGCAGCATTAGATGCATTACTTTACACCAGTTTTCTTTGATATCACATGCGTCTTTTATTTTACTCGTAATTGCACCACGCAATATAAATTACATTTTATCATCAATCGTTCCTTTATTTAATTAGTGTTCGTACAGACAGATTTAGCTGTTAAATATTCCATCTTAATCATACGCTTTGTTGAATATTGATAAAGATCTTGTTTTTGTTGAATTTAAGTCGAGTATTTTTTTTCAGCATTGATATCTAAGTATCGCAAATTAAAGAGATACAACATGTGGGTCACTGCATAAAGTTTCCACAATGCTAATACTGATATACCTACATTATTTTGAAACCACCGCAGCAGAACTAGCATCAGTAATTATTATGTAAGGACAGTTTAAAGGAACCGGATACATCCAGGCAGTCTTACAGCTTTCTAGAAGATTAACAAGTCCTAATTGACTGGCAAACGCAATCTTAATTCTAGCGATGCGTACGCGCCGTCCAGTGCGCGTATTGTCGTGCAGTGATAAGATCACCATCGCACAGGTTATCCAATACAAGTTGACATCACAATCCGTTGCGCAATCACCGGCACTCAATAACGCATTCATTCGGAGCTTCAGAGCAGTTGTATTTATTCTAAGTAAAGCCGCTGGTTACGATTACGAAGTGTGGTGATTCATCATAGCACCTGTCATGTAAGTAAAGGCTCCTTGTAATAGAACTCACCACTACGCTGAAACTACGAGTTAGAAATGTTTTCTAAAGAAAATGGTAATTTTAATAAAACCCTCAAATCCTGATAAGCCGCGATCATAATGTTAAGGAATAAAATCGAATGTAGTATAGTAAAGCTGATTTCAAATTATGTTATATATAATAACAAAGAAATTTTCCCACTTAAGAGTGTTGCCCAACAGTATTACTAAATGATATTTATGAGAGGTTGTATATTTTAGATATATTAATTATTTTCTTTTCTTTTCCATTCAAAATAAAGCTAACTGTGGGTCTCACCTGATCTAATAGTTGTTTTAACAATATAATTGGCCAAAGCTTCTGAAAATCATACATGTTTTAAATACATATGTACATATTCTTGTTTCAGTTTGGAAATACTGCTTTTTTTTTACATTTTAATGTCATTATGGTACCTAAAATAAATTTAGAATTATACGCAAAGTAGCTTAGTTACTAAAAAAATTCCTTACCATTCTGATAATAAAAGATAAGTACTACTAACATATTATGTGCCTCGACTATTTGTCCGGATATTGTCAACAAGAAAAGCATGCTTTTCTTGATCATAGCTACAGCATTACGTATACGACTTGAACGGATTTATTGTAATGGTTGCATATGCCCCACTTCACTCTTTAATACATTTAAGCGACTAAAACGTCATGTTAACATATTACATAGCATGCTTACTTTGTAATACCTACTTTCTTTTTAACACAAGAATACGAAGCAACACCAAATCTGGACAAGCATTCAGTTTTTCTTTTCATATCATCAACCATTTACTAGGTTAATCTGGTGTCAACATTTTAAGCTGTCTTACAAATTCCGTGTTAATTTAACGTCTACTCTTTGACTGGCTCGATGGCGCATTCGGTAGTGACCCCGCCCCATGCGCCAAGAGTTGTGGGTTCGATTCCCACCCAGGACAAACATTCGTATGATAAATACTTGTGTTTGTTCTGTGTCTGGGTGTTAATATCCAATATTTAAGTATATATTTGTAATACCACTGTTGATTCTGATATCCGTAACACAAGTGCTTAAGCTACTTACTTACCTCGGAGTCAGATCAATGTATGTGATGTAGTCGGATATTTATTTATTTATTATTATTTATTTATTTACTCTTGAAAGGACCCACTTCACCATTTACGTTTCGTACAAAACAGACAAAACCAACTACATTTAAATTTGATCTCTCATCTTTGCACGTATATTTAGACTGCATTTAACTTTGCATAAGACCTTTGTGGCCAAATCTAGATTGTTACTACAGTAAATTTACTACACCACAGCTTCTCAATCAAATCAAAGCGGTCAATTGGATAAGTAAGTGATGCATAAGAAGTTACTGATGCAACAACTCGCATAAATACAGGTTTATCTGGAAAAAATATCTGCGTGTACATGTTGAAACAACATTTGAGTGTAATTTAATAGGCTGTATTCCCATGTCCCGTGCAAGGTTGCGGCTATACATCAGTTGTTGTATAATCAGCGATTTTGTGAAGTGTGGAACTGACAAAATATACCATTACAAATTTATTCGGTCATACTTTCCGCTTATACGGATGGCACGCGTGGTCCGCTGCCTGGTGTTAACTTTGACTTGTCAATAGCCGGTTGGCCTGCGAACCAAAGATAATTTTACATACCCACGATCTTAAATTGCGGCATCTTTTTGTTAAGTCACCATTCAACACACTTTGATAGCTGGAAACAGAATATTTTGATATTAGAGAAATACTGATCATCGCTTTGCAATAACCAACAAAATTATGTAGTAGTTAGAATAAAAATATAATGCCTATACTTTCGCACAATTTAAGTCCATGATTTGAGCTAATAGTTTAAATGGCGCATAGATATCTAGTAATTTAGGGTGTCTAATGAGCTTTAAGTGATTGGAGGCTTATGTACTTATAACAAATTACGTGATGCTAAGCTATTGCTTGCGACTTCTTCATTATTATTTAACTGAGTTATGTGGGACGTTCTTCTTTTTTATCTACAATATGACCGGCAAATTTTTATTTAACAGAAAAATAAACATGTGATTTGTTTACTATAATGTATTTTGGTTTATTGTCTCGTTAATCTATAAACTTTTATTTTTGTTACCAGTTCATTATACTTTATTTAATTTGAGGTGGCGCGGCCAGAGAGCACTGCTTCGCGGCCGGACCACATAAATTGTTAATTAAAAAGTTATCTGTTGAGGTACTAAAAATATATATATATTTTCCGATAAAAGTAGACTTTATAGGTAGGTATTATTTCGAACTATAGCATCTGAGTACTAAACTGTGGTCCGGCCACAGAAGAACAAACCTTGAATTTGTATGTAAAACACCTCCGTCACGCTTTTTGCATACTATCTCACTATGTATAATTTTGTAAAAAAAAAAAATAAGAAATTTAAATGTATTTTGGAACAATATTTTATTGCCGAGAAGACAAGTCAATATCGGTAAGAAAGAAGAACGACCTATGTGTCAAATTTTAAAGTTTTAACACACAAACCGGTGTAAAAATGTTATACTGGTTTTTGATTTAAAAATAATAATATTAATGGGAATTTAAGCACGATATAGTTATTTTTAGTCTTAACAGACATTTAAAGTAAAAGTAAGTATTAAATGCTACTAGATTGGTGTGGAGTAGCATCTAGAACATAGGTTCTGAACCTTTTTTGGATAACCGCCCCCTTTATAGGAAAATCAAAACATCTAACGGGGGGCGTTTACATAATATACTAATTTTATATGTATATTAATAATAACAAATTTAATTAGTTATCCCTCTGTGACAATGCAACTAGATGTTTATCGAAGACCACGAGTCGTGGCTGAGAGATAAACATCTTAGACGGCCAGATACAATGTTTTTTCGTTAAAAATAGAGGCAAGTATTTTATTATATTAAATTTATATAGCGCCGCAACTGCCACTTAAGTGTCATAATGCTTTTTGGGACCGATATCGCCCTCCGAAAGTCTCCAGCGCCCACCTGGGAGTCTGGTTAACTTTGATAGTCTAGAGCAGCTATACTCAATGTGTGTTCCGCGGAACCCTGGGGTTCCGTGAAGCCTTTCTGGGGGGTTCACGAAAATTGGTACTGATTATAATTGTTAAAATAAAGGGGTTCTATATTTAAGTCTCCTGGGGGAAAATCCGTTTAAAGTCGATTATTACAAAAGTTTGAGAAGCACTGGTCTAGAGGAATCCTACAAATTCATATAATTTTGAATATATATATACTTAACTGCTAATTACAGTAGTTATTTATATGGTCAAAGCAAAACACTACTATGAACGAGACATAACGTTAGCAAGATTATAAGATGGTTAGAAACTAGTTATATGGAGGTATACTGTTTTAGAAACACTCATAACCAGCTTTCGTCCACGGCTCCCCCTGTGTAGGATTTGGTCAATTGTACAAAGAGACTAACTGTGCGTCCCACGTTATCTAAGTAGTATATGTCATTTGTCGTAATATGTCTTTCCGGGATAAAGTTTTACTTACGTGGATCGTTAATTTTCAAACTGTTAGCACTGTATAGCAAATGTTATTATAATCGGTCTAGCGATTTATGTGTGAATTCAAACAGACCGAAATACAGTCAGAAATACTTTAGCAAATAGGTACTATATTACTAAAGATTTTACTTTCTTGTATAATCAACACCAGTACCTACCTACTTACTATAATTGTTAGTTTAATTTCTGATATAGTTTGCCTGTTGTCTGTAAGCCAATTCGGTTACTTTTCAATGAACTTTCTCTCATACACTTTTAATGTAAAATTTTGTATTTGTAATGCCAAATATCATTTTAAGAGATAACTACTGAACGTTAACTAATTGTGTGCACAATGCAGCAATACACCCCATAAATATGTAAATAAATATTAATCTACTAATTAGTTATCATTACAAGTAGTTTGCGTAAGTTGAATTTGAATTTAATTCTTAATGAACCTACGCACACTCGTGTTTCGCATAATAATAACATAATAGTTATAGAGAATATGCAATATATTCAAGAAAATATGCATGATAGTAGGTCGTGTTGCATAAACAGTAGGAGATGTGATAGTACTGAATCTACTTACATATTTAACCGTATTTATATATAGAACCGGTAGAAAATTACGAAGGTATCTTTTAATAGCGACCGTGATGGTAGCTGTCGAGTATCGGTGTTACTTTAAACGTTGTCGTAACTATCTATGTAATATCTACATTTTCGTCACGGACCCAATGAAATAAAATTTCCTAGTTTTTTAATTCAGTATTTTTGTAACATAATAACATGCATAATGCATATCCTTCGGAAGTCGATCTTATGGTTTGGATGCTGTTATTTTGGAGAGAACAAGGCGACATCAAGTTCAAATACCTTGATTTACATTTTTAATATGTTTTTTATATTATTAACTGTTAATTTGATGTATACGTCAATGTCGATAGATAAAATTCGGGACGAGTTTTACGTTGTAGGTATCTGTGTTGGACTGAGACTTAAAATAATATATATTTCCTACCTAGCATGTCGTAAAAGGTGACAATAAGTGTGGCAGCTGCTTGTCACAATTATTTTTTTACTTTTGACAAATATTTATTATCGGCTAATAATAGTAAGCTTGCTGGTACCCTGCATATCATATCGGGGATCTTGAGCGTGTAGGTATGTATGTAGATGTTAACGGAATTGTGTGTAATCCGTCATTGTATACAATTCCTAAAATCGCCTACAAAATTAAGTAATCAGGGCTATTGTGGACAGCTTTGTTATGTAACGCGATGCATATTTTATGCACCTAATTGGCTCCTGTATGTTGCTTTCTTTTTAGCCTTGACCTCAATCACGTATTAACCTTGTAGCCTTTCCGACTCGTGCCTGCTTACTTAACGTTTCCACTTATTACGTGGTATTTTTATAATGGTAATTATATTTCCAATATGCATATCGTTAAAAAATACTCAATTATTAATCTATGCTAACAAAGGTGAAACTAAAAATATAATATATGTACATACATTTGGACGTTATAGCAATTATCGTTCGCCGTCGGTCGTCGTACAACACCTTAAACCGAGAATTATGATAGATCCGAGCTAACACTCGCTCAATTCGACACTGTAATAAAAATGACATTGCTTTCCTGTCCTGTAAGCATGCAAGAATACAAGCAATTTTTTTCGTCAGGATAAATTATTAGTATTAGTCGATAATCGTAAGTTAATTGTACAATAATGTCAAAGATAAGATACTTGGAGACAGTGAAGTTAGCCACAGTCTTGTGTTAATTTGAAATGATATAAGCATCATATTTACTTAAAAATGTAGTTCATAAATATCAACCTGACATATAGTAGATATATATTATATATTTATAATACTTATCACAACTTAAAACGTTTAGTGCAGAGATTCAGTAAGTATTTACAAAAAATAACAACAAAAACAACAAAAAAAAGGGGCGTAGTACAAATACTCTACTTAGTGTTCCATGGGTGAAATATCTATCACATAGGTCTAAATTTAGAGGAGAAAATCAAAGAGAACCTTGAATTTTGAATATTATATTCGCAATATGTAACCTGCTCGAGCTGCTGTTGTCCCTATCTGACCGCTCGCTGGCGCGAGCACCAATGCGCGGCAGCAACAGTTATTTAAATTACCTATTCTTCAAATGTCTGTCAGCTCGCGTCCACTCTCAAAAATTTTACATCAATTACACATTAGTGAAGTAGTTTGTCGAAAATTAATAATATGTATTTATTTATTTTTTTCAACCAAATTTAAGCGGATTAAAAACATCAAGTATAGGTTCTAAATAAGTAATGTATTTCTGGACATCATTCCATATGTAACGACATCATTCCATAAAACTAAAAAAGTAATATCCGTACATACCTACTCTATGATATGGTAATGTTACGTAATAGCATGCGCTTTATTTTATGCGTGTTAGAGCCCGCGGGGCGGGTCACCCGATGCGGGCTTGCGCCTCGCAAGTATGGTGTATTACCCAACGCATTAGAAAACTCATTGACGACCCCGTTAGCCTACTGAGAACCTGGAAATGGACGGATAAGTGCTATGCGCGTCGCATGATTGAAGATTATTGTATACTAGCCGTTTCTCGCGCCTAGGTGCGGTCGCAGCTTGAAATGTTGGAGGGGGTCACTAATAATAATGCAATATGTCGAGTAAATTAGACTTTACTACTAGTACTAGGTACTACTCACAGGTACTACTTTTATTTGCACAATACACATTTTTATTGCACACATTGCAACAAAAGAAGTCTTCTATTTTCTCTGAACCAAGTTTTTATGACGTGTACAATGGGGGGGGGGGGGGGGTCATGTCTCTGTTCTATTGTCCAACGTGACGTCCTCTTTTAGAAAATAATCTTTTATTTATTTTTATGGAAAACATGCATATTTTATTTTGCTTAATGCGTTATTTTTTTAAAATTTATAGCACGATTGAAAATTCCAAGATTGGTTTGTGCGGAATATAAAAGGTATTTAAACAAGATTGCTGTTATGTTCAGGTTAACATAACGTGCTTAAAGACTTAAGGGCCTGCTTGACTTCTCAAATAATGGTTGTCAGTACGGACGTCGGGTACTTAAACGCGCGCGATCCCTTGCGTAACTATAACTTCCCAGTCAACTGCGATGCCTGCACCTCTTTCGCAACACTACACATTAAGATTGAGTCTCGCCAATTTCTATTAGAATCACATTTCACCCATTTATACCCTTTCGAATAAAAAAAAATACTGAAAATCGGTTTACAATTCTCAGAGATATCAATATTTTAAGAATCATCCACTTACTCCTAAACGTTGAGAAGTTATACCTTCCATCATCAACATGAGATGATATACGTAAATAGTTGAAAAGTTTTAGAAAATATCTAAAACACATTATATGTGCCTATAAAATTTGAGGGTTTCCCTCGATATTCCTGGGATCCCTTCATCAGATCCTGACTTGGTGGCAATGTATTATTATTTTATGTCTCTCGGCACAATCACGGTACAAGCCCGGGCCTTTAAGGCTTGCATGGGGACATGGGTCCAACATGTAGAGGCCTTTTGAGAGTTTGATCTAAATGTGTGATGGAACACCGGCCTTAGTTGCAGTATAAAACATACACTCAAGGGCGACATCCGGCTGATGCAGGACTATTGCGAAAAAGGGAAACTAAAAACCAGGGCTATGGAGGGAGGTTCTACTATGGACAGGAAATTGGGCTATGGAGTGAGATACCGGACATCTGCCTCGAAAATTTCTCACAAATATTTTAAGTTGGCAGACGGTGACTCGCCGCTTGTTAATCCAAATTGTGGGCCCCCTAACTAGCTGCCATACGGGCGGCAAGGGGGCAACACTAGAAAGCAGATAAGGTTGTGGAGAGGTGAGACTGCGGGGCGCAAGATCCTTATACAGTCAAGTGCCCCCGGCGTTATGACATTTTACACTTCCAACCTGGAGCAAAGGTTCCGCTCTTGCGAATCCACTCTGGCCGGCCGGTCAAGGCAAGCGCAGAGGCGGGGGGTGTGTAACTGTCTGTAAGTGTGTGTATCCCGCATGTCTGTATGGTCCTCCTGGAGGTAGGGTCCGTGGTGTCGTCGTGGTTCTTCGCCTTTTTACGGGCAGTTTCGGGCCTCGAGTTTACACTCTTTGCCCGGGCTTCTTCTTCGGTACTCACTATTACCGAGCGGTTGGGGTCCCTTTAAGTCAAAGAGTCCCCCCTCGCGCTAATCCGGCGCACCCTCGGCGCGGTCAGACCCACCAGGTGAAACCCATTCGGGAAGCCTAGCGAGTCCGCCAGCGAGCGGGTGCGGCTTACAGGTATGGCCGGGAGGGGGGAAGTCGGTCACCGTGGTGTCGCCACCCACCAACGGCTCGCCACAAGCCGCCCTGCGGAGACTGACTGCACTGACGGGAGTTGTTGCTCTTCATGGTGCGAAGCTCACTAACTTTCGCCAGCGGGCGATGGGGGCGTCACATCCCTATTATTATATTATTATTAAAAAGATCTTACATTCGTTTCTAAAGAATACATGCTTGGCTGGTAAAATAAGACGGTACAATACATTTTCCCAAACTGATCATCAACACAGTTCAACCCTTAAATAGGGGAACCAGACAATTTGGATCATGATTACACATTTATAGCTGTTTGTATTTGCAAGTTTCATCACGATGTTTTCCTTCTTTGTTGAGCTAGTGATATAAATACGTACCAACATAGCTGTGAAAAATGTAGAAGAAATCCATCCAAAAGTAAAAATCCAGAAAGCTCGGGTTTGAACCAGCACGCTTGGCATAAGATGACCTTAGCCTTGAGCTACCATTATTCACGCACAGACCACAAACAGAGGGTATTCCCACTCCAAGTGGTCCGCGGTGGTTTTATTTTTACAGCTCTAAAATTGTACTGACAGGATTGGCAGAGAAAAAATAATAAGGTTAAATCAAATCAACTACTTCGATTACAAGTTTTATGATCCACCAACACTTCGGCAGTAACCAGATTCTGTTGTATTCTCAAAACCAAAGTACTTGTGCTTCTGAGAAATCTAGTTTCTAGGTGATTTGTAAGTATAAATCATACTAGCCACTAGCCAGTGTTACTTTGTTCTTAGCAAACTGAAGCCAAAATATACGAATTCGTTTTTGTTACCTTGTTGGATAAAATGAGTACGGATTAGTTAACGACTCATTAGCAACGTTCCCTATTGTACTTGTATGAATGACATTGTATTGAGCCGAGCACTGAGAGGTCAGCTATAAGACTCTAGACAACTAGAAGGCGTTGTTTCTACCAATTTAATTACTAGAACTATAAAGAAAATGCCAACTCTATTCAGCTAGTCATTAAGAGACCTTGGCAATTGACTATGGCAACTACGCAATAAAACTGATGATGACACCCAGATTTTTTTAAATGAAAAAAAATATGTTTTCACAATCAGTTTTCTGTATTCAACATTATATACCAGAAAACTGAATAATGATACAAAACTTCAGATTTAAATCTACAATTAAAATGTTGCAGATAGGTACTAGTATAATTTTAATGATATCAGTTGAAGAACGCTAAAAGTCAATAATGCTCAGCACTTAACTTTCATGAAGTAATTTGGCAGATTTTATGAGCAACTAAGTTCCATTTGAATCCAGGTAGCAATAAAAGCCTTAATCATATTTAAACCATAATGTATTTAATAGTGGCAATTATTAAACCAAAGCGCGCTATAGTTACTCACAAGGCTTTTTTTTAGTATAATAAACAAAAACCGAAACACGGGATAAATATTTTTACTTAAGGATACAGCATAAAAAAAAACATAAAAAGTCCCATGTTGGTCTAGGAATCAACAAGAATGTGGTAACTGTGTTCCATTCCTAGCATGTCGTAAAAGGCGACAATTGCTATATAGGGTTTTGGGTTTGTGATAGTGTTGGCGACGATCTAGCCACTTGTCACTACTTTTTTACAATTTTTCATCTAGCCCAGCCCAGTTTTATTTTTACTGAATGTGGTTAAGAGGCTTGCCTCCGCTTTGACTCTGCCTACCCCTTCAGGAATTACGGCCGTGCTGTTGATTAAAATAATAAAAAAATATAAATTCAAATTAAATTCTAAATTATATATAAATAAAAAATATAATGGTATCGCAAAAAACCATGTAGTTACATGCTTTTTGTACAGTCTCGTTGTCCGCGCGCGAGTATGTTCACCTTACGGCGAACTGCGCTTGCGCTTATCTATACTTATAATAAATCTGTAGAGAGGTCAATTCTGTACATGAAATATATTTTCAAAATAACTATCAGGGGGTGATTAGTGATCGATACTGATGCCAAAAATGCAATCAGTAAAATATTTGTCTGTCTGTCTGTCTGTCTGTATATTCCTTATAGAAACAAAAACTACTCGACGGATTTTAACGAAACTTGGTACAATTATTCTTCATACTCCTGGCAGGTTATAGTATACTTTTCATCACGCTACAATCAATAGGAGCAGAGTAGTGAAGGGAAATGTTGGAAAAACGGGAGGAGTTACTCCATTTTTTAAGCTTCCGTCGCGTGTGCATCCTTAATAGTTAAAGTTACATAGAAATCATGTATGACGGAAATAGTCTTTATAATATTAACCATAAACGCGGGTGACACCGCTGGCACAGCTAGTTAGGAATAATACTAGCGTGATTAGAGGACCCTATAACCTTGTAACAAGCGATGCACGCGCTATACAGTTTATTTAAGGGTTTGTAAATATTCATTATTCTTCCTGCGTTATGTCTCGTGTTAGTCGAAGTACGCTTAAAGTCCAAGCGTGAGACCATGATCCAGGATTTAGCGAGACTGGCAATTACATTGAAGCGACTGCCAATCCGACCTTGGTAAGGTTTTGTGAATATTGTGGGGTCAAAATATAACAAGGTATAAAAACTATTACAAACGATTATGTACATAAGAGTTTTCAGGTTTCGTCTAAACAACAAATAAGGTTGTATAAAAGTACATACAACAACAATTCCATGGGGTACAAACATCTCATTATTTTTATAACTATACCACTAAGCCACCCACCTTCAGAGTGTGATGCGTGCCCCGCCTTGATATGTATCAAGTCGCGCTCCCGCATATTATTACAATATCTTAATACAATTTACGTAACATGGCGCCAATGCAAATCAGCGTTTAAAAATATAATCTACGGCGCTCATATCTATATTACATGTCGTCGAAAATATCGTATCTCTAAATTATTGATTTCCGAATGTCTACATAATAGATTAGTGTGGTAAATTAGATTAGTAAGTAAGATAAGTAGATTAGTAAATTATGATGACTATATTTATATAGTATCTAGTAATAGTTTATTATAAACAAGAACGTTTGTTAAGTACGAAGTGGCCCGAAGACAAGTTTAACGCCTTTTTATTTTTTCAACCGACTTCAAAAAAAAGAAGGTTCTCAATTCGACCGTATATATATATATGAGTACTTTATGTGCGTTCGCCGATAACTTTGTCGTTTGAACTGATTTTGATGATTATTTTTTTGTTGAATAGGCGATATCCCATGATCACATAATAAGGAAACCAGAATCTAATGATGGCATCAAAGAGAAATCGATGGAAACCTTCGAAAATCGTAGAGGCGACTAGTGCATTTGTAATTTGTTTTTATTAAGTATTTTAATGTACTACAATTTAATGAAGGTCTGGAGTCGATCTGACGATAGAGCCAAATAACAGTCAAGGGAACTCCTCACGATTTACAGCAGTTACCTTGTGTTTGGGTTTGATTAATTTGTTTTGATGAAAACTTTACACTTAGATGGCTCGTGACTGTCATTAGGGGTCTGATAATGAAGGACAGTTAAGGGAACTCCTCAACGGTTTACAGTAGCTACTTAGTGTTTGGAATAATTAATTTATTCTGATGATGGAGACCATAGACAGTCAAGGGGTTTCCTTTTGTAGGGCTTAAATCATACGGTTCAAAAGCCAAAATGTTCAGTTCATACAGCATCCAGAAAAAAAAATTATACGATAATAGATGCTAAATAAAATTTTCACTCGATCAATATTTAATTACAGTGTTAGCAGTTACCCTAAGGCGCGTTGTGATTGTGGATAAATTTATTTATTATAATAACCGCAAGTCTACGATAATTATCGTAGACTTGCGGTCCGTCCCGGCTTCGCACGGGTGAACATTTATTTTTTAAACATTTTGGGATAAATATTGCCTATGTTACTCAAGGTGTACCATTCTATTGGTAGAAGAATTTTTGTAATACGTCCCCCCCATATTTTGAGTTTATTCATCACAAACATACAAGAATACAAATCTTCCCTCTTTATAATAACAAGTAGATGCTATGCTTTGTGAGTCCAATTTGATTATTCAAATTCTTCGGTCAACGTGTATGAGTAGAACATTTTTTTAATAATTTATAACTTGAATTATGTAAGTTGTCCAATTAAAATGAAGTAACTCGTATGGCCCAAATATCGTATCTGTACTAAATTAATATCGAGATTTAGTTATATTTCTTGTTTTGTTATTTAGATTACAAATAGATCCAATGATTAAGACGTTCTTAACTCTAGCTCATAGCCATTATTGATGCATGTGCGACATTCCGACAGACATAGTAGACCCAGTAACACAGATAGGATCTTCGCAACCGACTTTCGCATGCATTTGCATCACACTTGTATTACTGGTTTTCTATCTAGTATTGACTTTTGTGCAATTGTTTCTTTCTATGTAGTTTCGCAGTATCCGATGGACATTTAATAAATACTTTAATTTAGGAATTTGCGTATTATGAAATAGAGATTAAAAATACTTAATAATAATAAATAAATAAATAAATTCTTCCGGACTAACTGGATACTAGGTGAACGGACAGGCATGCTTAAATACGTAAATACCTACACTTCCATGACTCGAGTACAAATGTCCATGTTCATCGCACGAAACATTTGCCCCTAGCGGGATTCGAACCCTCGAACAACTTTTCATTCATAAGTTTGGTATGCATATAATATGATATAATCCTAATGTAAGTAACAACATTGGGAGTAATAAATAATCAAATAACACAGTACAAGCAAATAACAGATACGAGTATACCTGCTGGTACTAAAGAGTAATCTAATATACATACTTATAAAAAAACCTCGTGTCGCGGTGTTCGTGTTCGCACTCCATGAAAATGGCTGACTGATTTTAATATTTTTTCTGTACATTTGGTAGGTATCATATACAGGTCGTAAAGTATTTTTCACTCACCAAACCTTACCCCCATTACATCTCAAAAATAGGGCGGTATGCAGTTCGCCGGGATAGCTAGTCGATTTATATAATATCGATTTATATAAAACAAGCCGCCCTTGCTTTGCTTCAGACCTATATTTCGGAGCTCAGGTTAAAATTCTTACTATTTTAGAATATAGCGTACACGTTGGTCTAAGTATGCTTTTATTTTTCATGTCTCGAGATAGTTTTGTTTTTGCACTACCATTTCTTTGTTTTTTAATTTAACCCTTTTGATTCCACTGCTTAGCAAAGGCCCCCCCCTCTGTGACCGTCACTCCTCTCTGCACTGTGCCACTTCTACCCACTTGGGCAAGAAATTTGCGAGATCGTCCCGCCATCGACGCTTTGGACGGCCGCGTCTTCGGTGTCCGTCATGTAGAATCCAGTCAAGATGTAAATTTAAATTGGTATAAAGGGCAATTAAAATTACCGTTAAATACATCAAGTAACTGACATATTTAATTATTATCCTATCCTTTTGAGCTATCTTTAAAAGGTAGCAGCATAATACATCTACCTTTTAAAGATAGCATAATGGCATATTATGTCCTCGCGGCCTATTCTGTAGTCCTGTAAAAGAAGAACCACCTCATCACATCACATTATTTTGGTACATCCGAGAGGGACTAGGCAGCGTTCTGGATAAAAGCTCCTGAATCATATTATAAATTAAACACCTTTACACCTAAACCATCTTCCTGAATCACTATTTGTTAGTGAAAACCTTATGAAAATCCATTCAGGATTTTTTGAGTTTGAAAGACAAACCAACGCAGGCGGTGGACATTGTTTTAAAATATGTAGTGATATATTATTGTAGATTATAGACTTCATAAATCTTGAATGAATGTTCTAATACTGATAAATATTGTGTATTCATTTATTGTAATGGGCGGCAACCTACGTCATAGACTAAATATCGAAAAATAAAACTACCTATATGAATACGCATGTATGTTAAAATATACCACAGATAACATCAGACTGCCTACGCTATTTGAAAATAATTTACAAGCCATGAATCTGTTGTAAGTCAAAGCACTTGTCTTGTCCACACTTAAAACTAAATTATAACTGGTTATAGTCATTTCCACCCACGATACATCAATGCTATATAAATTATAGTTAAAATACTCAGAAGCCCAAATGTTACAAAAATGTGTAGAATTATTGTAATGCAATAGCCATATTGTTGCTCAAAGCCTTTTAATTTATTGACCCCCGAATCTAATTAATATACAAGTTTATTTTTAATATACAGCCTTATTTTAAGTATCTGTATACGAAACCTGAAAACTATTTGTACAGAGTCGTTAATAGAATCAATTACAATACGTTTTATACGATGTTATGTTTTAACCAAATGATATGTACAAAACCTTAAATCAAGTAAGATCCAATTAAAAACTGTATGGCGCGTGTGCCTCGTTTGTCACAAGGTGCTTTGATCCTGTTATTTGTAGTAAGCGCAAGCTCGCAAAATACTTGCGCAAAATACTGGCCCGATGGCGTGAGGAAAACTAAGCGACACAAAAAGCTTGTTACTTCGTGAGTTTTTGAGATAAGATTATGATTTTTTTATACTGATGTTTTAAATGTAAATTTTTGATTCGTGTTTCGGTTTTCATCTCATTTGCAAGGTTAAATTGTCCTCGCGCGAGTATTTTAACTGTAAAGAGCGCGCGTCGATTGTGGTTACTGATACTCTAACGGGACTAAACAACCTTGTGAGAAGCGATGTGTACGCGCCATAAAATTTTAGTAGGATGTAACTACGTTACGTATACCACGTGTACTAAAGGTTTTGTAAATATGATTTGGTCAAAATATGACATCGTGTCAAACAATCGATTCTAATAACGATTCCGCACAAACAGTTTTGTATATACTTACTAAAAATAAGATTGTAGGTATAAGTAGGTACATGTTCATAATTATATTGAAAATTAATGTAAACGTTTATAAACACATATCCAGTCAAAGAGACCATAGTTTCCAAAATCTCTAACCCCTCAATCAAGCTGTCTGTTAAATAAACCTTCCATGGCAATAAAAAGGTTCTTCTGCACTATTTAGCCTTTAAAAAAGATAAAATCAAATATCTCCAATTGCATGTAACAAAGTGTGCTGTTGCACAACATTTCATAACCACCACAGAAACTAAACAGTTGTAATATAGCCATTATAATAAATAATCCAAAGAAATCGTACAATAGAATGTTTAAATTAGCATAATACGGTAAAAGATATACCTTATATATTTAAAACATTTGGAGCAATACGCGATTATGACCTTTTGGGTTAAGGCTTAGAGTTAAAAATCCCAAGTGATCGTAAAACATTTGAAGCAGTTGGATGAGGTGTTATTACCATGTACCATGTGATACTGTATAGTAAGCGTGAATATTATAGGTAAGTATACCTCTTAATATTAATTGTAGTATATTGAACAGCAGCGCCCCGCGGTTTCATGCGCTTAGTTCACGGTACCGTGGGAGTACTGTGTTAAAAATATAGCCTATATTACTTACTTGATATTTTTTGCTAATAAAGTAGCTTTCAGTTGATGATAGAAATTTTCAAATCGGTCCAGTAGTTTCGAAGCCTATTCAATACCAAAAAAAAACAAGCAAATATTGCCTCTTTATGATATTGAATGCATTGTCCTAAATGTTGACATCTAATCGGACACATTTTCCGTGACCGCCATTAACGACACTGTTTCTCACAAAACACTAAATATCAATTTAATCAAATTCAGATGATTATAAATATTTTGTTTACTATGCGCAGTGACTACCTTTCAGGTCGAGTTGATCGTGCTCACTTTAATGTGTCACCACATTAACATAATAATACATAATTGAATATTAATGAAGTACAAGCAGAATTTGTGATGTTACAATAAAACTAAACATTCCTTAGATATCTGTTAACGATATGGTTCGTAAATAATAAATTTAATGGTGTCACATAATTTAAGAAAGTAATAATCTATACCTATAATAAATCTGTAGAGAGGTCAATTCTGTACATGAAATATATTTTCAAAATAACTATCAGGGGGTGATTAGTGATCGATACTGATGCCAAAAATGCGATCAGTAAAATTTTTGTCTGTCTATCTGTCTGTATGTTCCTTATTGAAACAAAAACTACTTGACGGATTTTAACGAAACTTGGTACAATTATTCTTCATACTCCTGGGCAGGTTATAGTATACTTTTCATCACGCTACAATCAATGGGAGCAGAGTAGTGAAGGTAAATGTTGGGAAAACGGGAGAAGTTACTCCATTTTTTAAGCTTCCGTCGCGTGTGCAGCCTTAATGGTTAAAGTTACATAGAAATCATGTATGACGGAAATAGTCTTTATAATATTAACCATAAACGCGGGTGACACCGCTGGCACAGCTAGTACTTAATATAAATGTAAGTAGGTATTAATGTTTCTGTGCTCCAAATGAGTATAGTTTCTGCAGTATCTTTTTGTGCTTTTCTACTATGTTTTTTTTTTGAGTTTATAATATTCAACTCTAACTTACTATTTTTATTTTACAGAAGCGTCAAACATTTCTTTTATAGCGTTTTGTTTGATGCTGAACTAGTGAAGTGTGCGCAACCAATGCAGGCGTCCAACAACTGTTTGTTCGAAACATACTTGGGCCGAGTGTTAACTACCAACACGGTAGGCGCCGTTTAAACAACAAAACCTTGCTAATATTTAAAATATTTCTACTATGACAACACGGTGACGGTCAGTGTGATGTTTAACTTCGTTTGATTATTTGCTTGTTAAAGAATCTTTAAAGGTTTATAACTATAAAATATGCGTACGTCATTATGTCTGTATATATTTTTGATGTACATGTCCCATTTTGATCTGGGACTCAAAAAAATATTTACCAACTGTGTTAGTTGCCTAGCTTGTCATATAAGGCGACTAATGGTGTATGGGAAGTTGCGTTTGTGATTGTTTAGGCGAAGTGCTCTCTGCTTTTCATGCTTTTTTTTATTACAACTTTCCATCTAACCGAGCTATTTTTTTTTTGTAAGAGCTTACTGCTCATTGGACATTATATAGGTACTATGATTCGAATCCCTTTTTTTTCATTTTTATAAAATGAAACATTTGGTCTATTAAATATAAAAGTCAATAAATAAGTATAAGTTGTTGACATCAGATTTTACTATAGGTATTTTGTTTTATTTTTTGATTATATTGAATAATGATTATGTTAGTGTAACTGCTATCGTATGATTTTCAACATCGTAACTTGACGATGACTATTTAGTCATCTATAGTCCTATGACTAAAATGATTATAAGCTTACGACATGAAAATGTTATAGTGCCATATTAATTTCGAAATAACTTGTTTAACTTTATTCCATATTAATAGCACATGCATACCCGCTAGCACATACACACACATCCTCATACACTTACTCGCACACACACATTCACACACACCCACTCGCATACTCTTTAGCTTTTATGCACACATTCCAGAATATACCTGTGATATATTAGTTTTGTACATAGCAGGTTATTTTCGTAGACTTTATTTATTATTTGTAAGGTTTTAATTATACCTAACAGTGTAATCTTAAAGAATGTACTATCTATTGTTTGGTTCTGTCGAAGGAGCGGAACTTTTCTAACACAAGGGCAAACTTGAAAGGAGAGTCCCAAAACTATGTTATTTAGTTTATAAACAAATAAATAAATTTTTTATCGTTGTTTTAACGTACTTTCAAATCTTTTTTAATACTTATATACAATAGAAGAGTTAAATTTTTTCTGGCATTTTCGTGTTTTTATAAGTTACCAAGTAGACATAATTTACCTATCGTTCTATGCGTGCCTAGTCGGGATCCGCCTAGACAATACAATATTTATCAAGTCTGGAGTTAAATTGAAGAGACTGCCGATTCTGCCCTTCTTGACCTAAACCTTAGATAAGGGATACCAGACCATTAGGACCATGGTTACACATCCATACTTGTTTCAATGTGCAGGTTTAATTATTTCCCTCATTTCATTTCCCTCACCGCTAAACTAGTGGTATAAATACATACATAGATTTAAATATCCAGAGGTCACGTACTCGAGTTAGAACCGCACTCCTATAAATAAGATGCATTTAACACAACTCTTAATTTTTTTTCCAGTCCTTGGGTATCGTAAATATATCACATTTATGAAAAAAAGTCTAAGTAAAATTTTCACAATAAAATATCTTATGCGGCGGCGCGCAGCAGTACCTATCTACAAACGTAAGTTTTTTTTTAAAGATAACTTTGTGATGACATAACTCAATATTTATATACTAGGTGATATTAAAAGAAAAAAAAACATATTTATAGTTATTTTTACTAACAATTGTCATATTCAAATTTTAGAGCTACAGTGCTTAAAGTAGACATAACAAGTACAGTATAAAAAAAATACTAGTATTTTATTTTCAAACGAGTAAGTACAGAGTTTTAATGAGTATGTTGTTTTTTAATAAAAACAAAACTTTAAGAAATATCCGCGACGTGTTGTAATCTTGTAAGTAGAAAACGCTGAGGACTCTGTAGTTACCAAACACCTCTACGTGATCGGCGCTTTCGTAATTACAAATACGTACTTGTACTCACTGGTTCTAAAATAGATTTTAATTAGCAGAGGATTAACCGCTGCATATAACTGGAAGGCAAAACAAATTTGCCGTTTTTTACGCAACAAACCGAAATGAAATAATAAATTATGTTGATTTCGTTAGCAATACTACTTTTCATGTTGGGAACACACGTACCGCGTACATATTATAAGACTAACTTGTATTGTCGTAGATTTAAATACGCAAATATATTTGTGAACTGGCAGAGCATACACTACACGTTCACTCGCTGTTACGACCGTAACATTTTCACACTTCCAAAAAATGAGGTTTGGTGGGTTCCATTGGTTCAATAGATGTCAAAACCAATTAAAATTGGCTATTATGTCTCGAGGGACCCGTCACATACAAACAATATCAATTGATTGACTAAAACCTGAAGAACTTTTCAACACTGCCTTATTAGTTAATCGTTTCTGCTTGATGATAGTGGTATGACATTGAAAAGATCAAAGTTCAAACATTTAAACGAAACTGAGATAGTGTGCGCCTGAGGAAAAAATATTAATTGATTAAGTACCTAACCTTGGCCTTTTTATTTAGACTTTTTTTAACTATACTAGGTGATATTTTTATCGATTGTGCCCTGTTGGTCTGGGCTTTGGAAATAAAGGATGTGCATTCATTGGATGAAAAAAATACCCTTATTATTTCTTAAAATAATACTAACAAGTCTGAACGCGATATGCGCTATGTAGTAGGTATCTGAACTTAATTTATTTCAAAAAATTTTAAAAGTTTAAAATTTTGAGCTTGTTTGTGTTTAGATATTTATTGAACTTTAATACAAAAGTATTTATTTTACTTTTCTATTTTTCTATAGTATATAGTTGTTTATTCATTTTCTTATATATATTTTATTCGCTTAAATATTATCACATAACAGCCAAGGCTCTAATAATAACCAAATACGCTAATAGTTTACATATGACTTACAGATATTAATTGTGTTACGGTCTTATATGCAGTGAAAATAATTTACGTAAATAAGGAAATAGGTATACAAATATTTAAATTTATATACCAGAATGATCTTAGCAATATCCTTACCGATTTATTTATATATCTTGGTGTTTTATGTTTGTGTTTTTCGAATGTCAGGAAAATAATTAAATATTATTGGTTGGTTTAAAATATTGAGTGTAATCTCCGTGAGTGTAATAAATGAATACACGGAATATTTTTTTTATCGGAGTACGGTTTTTTTTATATGTATAGAGCGGAACCAAACAATCCGTCTGCTTCACACAGTGTGCTTGTAGATGATTTTATTATTCATCGTGAGCATGGGAAAATAGTATGTATGAACGGGGGTGAGTCAAGTAGTGGCGCTGTGTTAGTCAGATGTCATATTATTATGCAGTAGCCTAACGGCATAGTGGTCATGCAGTAATTATGGGATAGACTTTTAGTGCACGCCCATCCATACGCTGGGTATTACGTTTTGCAACGGAAAAACTACTAATAGTTACTATGACCCAACAGGATTATATCTCTGAACTAATTTAGACATCCCATCCTCCTGAACAACGGAATTCAAACAACTTGCACCGTCTAGGTTACTTTGATGTGATGATAACACTTACAAACAAATAATTTATTTATATATAAAATAATATTTATTAAGAATTGCCGCGCTTTACGATAAAGGTGTGCTGCTGTGTGTGGTGTTAAACGAATCAAAGTATTTTCCAAGATAACGCGGGACATAATGATTGTATTATATTGTGTGACCTTAATATATGTTACACGCGATAAAAATCGCAGAAGAAAAGTTAACTTTTCGGCATAATAAACATACGCAGCTGGCACAATCATATTGACAAAACCAAAGCATTTGTCAATAAAGCTCACTTCACCAAAACTCACTTCTTATCACTGGTGAGTAAAGCCCATTTTGATGACCCATAGTTCCCAAGTGCATACTAACCCAACCTTGACACACTGATGTGTTTCTGCGGCTCATCACGTATGCAAAGTATGGTGATTTCATTTGTTAACACGATCTTATGTTTGTTTGTCTTTTTAACGTGTTAATTATTATTTAATATTAGCTCTACTGAATCGTCTGTTCAACCACTACTCTTGTAGAGGATTGCAAATACACTATTTTAACCACATATTTTATCATAAAAATGTTCTTAAGCTAGCACTTCTATTACTATGGCACGCATACAGCGAGCAAATATTTAACGAGCGAGAGAACGATAACTTACAAGTAGTAAAACGATACATATCTACCATCATACATGGTTTACGAACCTTAAAATTTACATTAGAATACAAAAGTTCCCATTATATAACAGACTTATTACTTGGAGCATTACATTTACACAGCATTTTTTTGATACTGTAACTTAAAAAGTAAACATCTAATTCTTAACATTACATGGGGCTGCCATTTTTACATTAAGTAAAATGTTTTTATTGACTTTTTTAAATTTGCACAACAAACAGATGCACATAATATTTACCAACAAAAGTTTAGCTACCGAATGTCAATGTTGGCCGAGAGAGTTTACGTGTGCTTGTTAATGGATGAGTACATATACGACAAATGCGGCTTGATGCTAGACCCACGCAGCCGAAATTGTGTTCCGTCGCAAAGCGCAATGATATAAAAACTAACTAAACTTCACGCCACTTCTCTGGCGGAGTAGGCAGAGGGAACTGAATGATATACTTAGTAATATTAATCACTAACCAAGCAGTGACTGAAATCCACAGACTATGGAACCGACAAAACAGCTGAAGAGGAATTATCAAACCGTAGGTGACTAGTTGAAGGAGTTACAGTTAATTGGGTGAACAAGATGAACGGGAAGTGAGAAGCAGTCACTCTAAACGCTTTATTTTGCTGACCAGCCATCATCAGCTCATCGGTATCGAGTAGATTACTTGTAGTTAGCTTTGAGGCAAGCTAAATATTTGTCCTCTAAATTATAATAACTCTCCTATTATACCCCAACACGGAACTGCAGATCCGGTTGGTGTCCCTTCATCACCTCATCACCTTCTGTTAATAGGCTTTCCGCGGCTCCTACATCCTTCCACTTTCGCATGGTATATCTGTTTAGTCAAACTTTCGTCATCCATTCTTTCCACTTGTCCGAACCACCGGAGCATACCTCTTCTTACCTTGACTCCGACGCTGTCTTTCAGACATTTCTTACATCATCATTCCGTACTCAGTCTGTGAGCGATACACCACAGATTTCACGCAGCGCACGCATTTTGACCGCGTTTAGTCTATTTTCATGCTCTTTCTGCCATACCCTACTCTTGCTTCCATATGGTAGCGTAGGAATCAGATCCGCATATAGCGAGCTAGGCCCTCTGGCGACTTTACTGCCTAGAATATTTCCTAAAGCGCCATTCACTCTTCTTTCTACATCGGCGGAATGCCATCCATCCCTGCTAAATGCACATCCTAGATATACAATTTCATTCACCTGTTCCAGCGCCACATCATCAACCGTTATCCTTATTTCCGTTCTGGTTTCATCTCTGTTAAACACCATAATCTTTGTTTTATTCGATGCCGACTCTGCTAAAAGAACGGTATCGGCAAAGGCTGCAAGCTTTAGATTTAATCTTACCTATTCTAGACGCCGACGAATACCCCCGAGACATTTTAACCTCCCTCCAAAAGAGCTTGGAATTAGCCTTGAAACTATTCGTCAGTCTGTCTTATTCATTCATAGCTACTCTTTTACGCTTCTCTATCACTAAAGCTTTGGTTTTACTCTTGCAATAACGGTATATTTATTTCTTCATCTCAATCATACTTTCTTCTATTTGCTAAGATGAGACATAGTCAAGCCAGACCTTCTTCTTTCTCTCTACGGAGGCTTTAACCTCCTCATTCCACCATGCGTCACCTTCCGTTGTCTTTTTGCGTATCCACATGCTTCTTTTGCATTGTCCACCATACTCTCTTTCAAAACGTTTCAGCATTTATCAACATCTAATTCAGAAAAACTCGCATTCGCAAGTCTTTCATTGACTAAGCCTACATACACACTCTTTGCACTTTCATCTTCCAATTTTTCAGTCCTTATCCTTTCAGTGCCCTCGCAAAGAAAACGCACTCGCCAGTGCCTGCCTCCACTTTTTGAATAGCCCAGCAAACCGGCATACAACCAAGTCATGGCCTGTTTCAAGAGTAGGGCCTCTATAGGCTCTTGTATCTTATATACTACTACGGAGGCGGCTATTAACTAAAATCCAATCAATCACACTTTTTTGGTCATTCAGTCTCCAAGTATACGCGTAATTATTCTTATGACGGAGAATAGTCTTTGCCACTAGGAGGTTCCGTTCCAAACATACTTCTAAGATTTGCTTACCAGCATCATTCACTCTCTTGTCTCCATATGGACCAAGGACTGCTTCATAGCCAGACCGCTTGGTGCCGACCCAACCATTCAAATCTCCACACATAATTATCCTCTCATTTCCTTCTGTCAGATCCAGAATTTCCCTTACAGACTCCCAGAACTCATTTAGTTCTTGGGAACCGGCTGAGCTTACTGGCCCTATATTGCATTTCCGCATAAATTCGTGCCGCTTAATTACAAATCGGAATACTCAATTATAAATTCTACGTACACGATCCCCCTAATCCTGATAAACTAGTTTGTTTTCACAGAACGGATACGGATTAATCCCATTGATGAACTATCCGAAATCCGTCAGCTCTACAACACATTCAATAATATAAACTGAGTAATTATGAAATAGCTATTTTCTTAGTTTATTTGTTACTGTGTAACAAGAATCTGGAGACCGTCATAATTGTGGAGACGACAGCCGTTAATTTAATCATTGTTGGAAATAAGATTTTGAAAGAGCACTTCCAAAATGTGCTCTAATTATATTTGGAGGTCGGTTCTGGCTTAAAAAATAACTTAACTGAAAAATTTCATCTTCGAAATAATATTTATTAAGAAGACGATGTACAAGCATTTAAGTGAGGCGTGTTTTTTACGTCTTATATACAAGACGTAAAAAACACCCCTTACTTAAATGCTTGTGTGTGTAGCCGTGGGCGAAATATTGTTGTATACATATGAAGAAATGATTTGTAGCTTGTCATCAAAACATTCACGACATCGTTATTCCTCTTTAACAATTATTATCTGCTCCAAAGCGACGGCATCGGTCATAGCAACTGAGCGAACGCGATAAGTTTTTTTTATATATCAGACCTTTTTTGTAATCATGATAGCTCCATCGGAACAGATAGACATGTTATCACATTCTACGAACAATTTTCTAATTACACATATCCGGTAAATTTTTACTATCCATTATTTCTTAACGTAGATTGCATGGAGTCCTGTTAACAATTCTACAAAAAAAAATTGTTATTTCTGTTACTTAAAATATATCATAAACGAAATCTGTGTAATAATCTCTTAAGCTTTCATGTCCGTCAGCCGATGGCGACTTTCCAGTGTACAACATACCTAAGATGTAGCAGTTCCCTCGTAATAACGCATAATGACGCCTGAGATACGTGAGAAAAACATTATAAATCCATAGAAATAAACAATGTACGACGCCAGCACACCATCACTCGGTGAAAATTTGTCTTTTACGTAATCCTTTGTTCTACTCGCGTTTTGTGGTAATAAGACGTTGTGGGCGTTACGGTCTCAAAGTAACACACACGTACAATTCATTACGATGATAGTTCGAGCAAACATGTGTTGGATGCTTAGGTGCTGTAATTTTAAAGCACTTATAGTTAAACGTGTCAAAAGTATTTTTGATCTCATTACGACATATGTTACAAATAAAAATACCCCACTACAAAAAAAAATAGTTATATAACGTATTTTCACTTTATTGTATCTACCGTATTTTTTTTTTTCTGGGAAATTGGTTACTAATTTTTGACAATAGTCACATCAGATCAAGCATCACATCAGGTGTTTTTTCAAGATTGCAGAACATTAGCTTTCTTGCCGAACTGCAGTTCGGACTACCATACCATTACTAATAACATTCCATGTTTATCTACTTATTGACAATGATGGAAACTTGGGATATTTTCTCCCGAAAAGGAGAATATTTATTTATTGTGCTATGGGATTTAATGCCATTTTAGGGAATTTTTAAGGCATTTATAAGAGATGAAAAGTATTTTTAGGTAGGATTCACATCAACTGGTGCGATTTTAGTAACTGTTAACAAAATACTATTTTCTTTACGGCCTTGTAAGTGCACACCGATGCGCTCCGATTGATGTGAATCCTACTTTACTCTCCTTGTCTGCGTAAAAAAACTGTATCATTATTATTTTAGTTCCAACTAACTCAAATCTAGGAATTGCTATAACTAGATTTGGGGAAAGTTTCCATCAGTGGTCATCATTGCGTGTTAAATACCTATATTGTGCTAATGGATACTCCGGATTATGCACTGAAATGAATACTGACTAACCTTTGACATGTGGCAGCCAAAGGGAGATACAAGCCGAACGATTTGTCTGTGTACATTGCGCAACTGTGGCGAGTAGCCACAAAAGCCGATTTCCGTTAACTGTAGATATTTGATAGGGTTGTCAAATCAAATCAAATTATTTATACAGTAGTAGTATACATGTTTTTACAAACTCTCGACTGCCTCGTCGGTCTAGTGGTAGCATGCGCCGCCTAAGGACCAAGAGGTCCCGGGTTCAAATCCCAGGTCGGGCCAAAAATTTGTGACTGGGTATTTTAATATTGAAATTAGTCAGTAACAGTCCGTAGTCAGAAAGCTGGCGGTATAATCACCCCCGTGCCTCGGAAAGCAGGTTAAGACGTTGGTCCTGCGCCTGACTCTCACCGGTCTCACCGGACTATGAGAGTGAAGGAATAGAGAGTGCACTTGTGTTTGCGCACATACTTTTGCACTATAATATCTCCTGCGCAGTTGGCTAATCCTCGTTGAGATTGGCCGCCGTGACCGATACCGGTTAGAAGGACATTATTAGAAACTTAGCTATGCTGTTTTATAGTTATGTTAATGCTTGGCTATTTACTGTCGTACAAGAAAGTATGACGCAATAAACTACTATTAATATGAACATTCATAGTTTGTACATTGGTTACGCAAATCTAGCTCACGTTGTCGCTTTTTTAATGTCGTAGTCATGCCTTTAATTACTATGCTATACCAGGTACAGGAAAATCATTTTGCATTCAGCAAGTTTGCTGCCGTATTGTAAATAGTCATAAGCGGAAAATAGTACAAAATAGTATTTATATATTCTATAAATTACATAAGTAACATGTGGCAACCCTGCAAGAGCACACACGCCGTATGCGTAATTCTGTACTGTCGCTTCCTCGAAGGGACAAACAGACTGAATTCTCGACTAGTACACCCCCCACTTATATATGTGGTGCGCGACGTAATGGATTACTATCTCTTAGAACTGACATTTGATAAGTTCAGTAATGCGGATGCATTTGAGTTTGTTATTGAACTCTGCAGTGGATGTTTTCTATTGGTCGAATTTCAACTCGCTCACCGCTCCGCTCCGGTGGACAGGCAGCCTTATTCGTAGATTTATTAATACTCCGTGATTAATACCTATTGACGATAATAATTTTGAGCAAATATTCAGGGCAATTATTTTTGTGGAATGTTAGGCAATCACATACATTGTTCGGATTCCAAAATAAGCATTTTAAGGACATAATTAATATTACGCACTACGTCAGTGCTGGAACTAGACAGCGCGGGGCCCGTAGCAAATGCTTATCTATAGGCCATTATTTAGCCTTTGTTTGGATCTTTGTCCAATGAAGTCCCGGTTACAAATATAACGCAGGCCCCCCCGACGTGCACGGCTTGTAGCATTCGCTACCTTTTGCTTTAAAGCGTATCTGGCACTGCACTACCTAACTTACTTATTTAATTAACAAATACGCAAAGATATTATAAATGTATGTTCAAATGCGTATGTGATTGTTTGGCGACGCGCTAGTCACTTGTTACTACTATTTCACAATTTTTCATCTAACCCAGCCCAGTTTTATCTTTATTTGAATGTGGTTAAAGGAGCTTTCTGCCCCTTTGACTCTGCCTACCCCTTTAAGTGTTGTACGTTATGTATGTATGCACCTTCTTAAAATGTTCGGCGGCCACGACCTTGATAAAGCATTCTGATTAAAATCAGTAACTACGTATGAGTGACACTTCTTAAACTCAAGCACAAAATAACATTATGGCAAAAATCAACATTGTGACACGTTTGCACTATCATATATAAAGTGCTTTCAAATAGCTACGGACATTTAAAGCACAGATAGCAATAATGCAGTTTCTCAGTCAATTGATTTGGCGCAGTTGTCGTAAACGCAATTCTTCACTGCCAGCCGCTCACCCACGCAACGCACAAATTAATGATGTATGTATTAAAATACAAAAACACGCATAAAATGTAAGTATTAACAAAGTTAACCTTTTAAGATGAGTAGTTTAATTGAAAGTTATGCTTGTAATGTTGAAAAGTCCTCTTCGTGACATGAGTCGGCACTATTAAATGACGGAAGACACTCACGTTGCGTCTACGCATACACGTAGGTACCTAACCTTTCGCAATACCATAATGGCGCTAACCTACAAAATCGGTTAATGCTTTGGTTAAACTGATGTGAATTCGCAATTTGAGGCTATATTCTGAGCAAATGGCTGCTAATGGATATCATCAAGATGAAGTAGTTTTTAGCAATCCAAGTTTACAAATTCTTGTAGAATAATTATCTTATATAATAAATAATACTGTTGATATTCATTAGTGAACCATATGTAAGGCTTCAATCTCATCTTGACACTTTTTTTTTGTCCTTTTTTTTTCTTGTACTTGTCTCTACTCAATAAATCTAAGCATTTCAATAAAAATTTTATAATTTAGCTAAACAAAGTGTGTATGCTGTAATAGCTCGAACTATGGTAAATTCTAAGATTTTCCAGTAAAACCTAAGATTTACCAACTCTTAATGGTAAAAGTCCGAACAGGTGTACAATTCGAACTTTTACCACCATTTACATCTTAGGATTTTTTACTTGAAAAATTTTACCTAACCAAACCTAACTAAGATAAAATTATATTATAGGTTAGGTTAGGTAAGGTATTTTTTTAATCAGGTTTTTAAACCTAACCTAACTAACCCATAATATAACCTAACCTAGAAATGTTTACGTTTACCAACTCATGTCGGTAAATCCTAAGATTTACTAGTAAAACCTAAGATTGACCAATATACGGGCTTTTTCAGTAACATGTATACTCAAATTCTTCTAAATACGGTTAGCTTAAAATTTTAAACCACTAAGGTTCATTTACCAGTCATCACACCATTTGCCAGTTGGTATATTATAGAAAAATTCAGTGGAATTGAGAACCTACCTACTCAACATTCTGTAGTAATATAATATAAAATAATATCAGCAAAGCATTGTTAATTTGAATTACCTACTTACTAAATGATAATCATATTTTACCGTAACACAAGTGCTTAAGTTACCTAACTCAAAATCAGATCAACGTTTATGAAGAAAATAGAGTAAGCTAGCAAGCTAGATTAAGCTCGTTAGAGGCCCTTGACGGCAAAGAATGAGGCCCGTTGATACAAGGAGTGTTGCTTAATTTACCTAATTGTTGCCTTAATTTTAAAAGATTTCGGGTGATGGGTAGTGCCATTCAGTATCAATCACTATTGATCAGGGGCAGATTGCAGAGTTCGGAGACCCCCCAGAACCAGAGGAATGGAGCGGGCCGCCTTCTTCGCCTTGCAGTTAGTCCGCCACTGGCTAGCAATACCTTTACTCAGACAAAGCATCCAATGCTAAAATATGTAGATATAATATAATATTAATATATAGTTTGCTACGGGTAATTGGCTTAGATCAAAGCAAGATGTGTACTTAGCTCTTTGGTACGTTTACTTTAAAATTGACGTAGCAGCGCATTTTAGTTGTAGGTATGTGAAATGAATCAAAGATTTGAATGCAAGTCATAATAATTATTAAATACATTCGAATATCCGCACGATAAATCTAAAATGGTCATCTTGTACTTGAGTGACAAAACTCTGAATATCTTTATTTAAATAAAGTAAACTATGTTAAAACTTTCTTAAACTTTATTTTTAAGAAGGTATAAGGCTGCTTAGAGGAAGGTGTGACAAAAATAAAACAAATAAAAGATACATCCTTTGATAAAAAGGCTTTTGAACATATTTTGATTATTTAAATATTTTTTTGGGTATTTATTGATATAAATGTTATTAAAAGCAAAGTTTTCCCATCCCACTATACTGATATCGTAACATCGAATTTCCATGTATTCCGATCGCTACAACATTATTTGAGTGTTTGCATTTTTTACGTGATGTTTAATCGGTCAGGCATTGAAAGTTTGCATTATACGTCAAAGGTTATCAATAACTAAGTAGATAACATCATTTATTTAAAGTAAATAAAATGTATCCGTTTGAATCCAATGTATAAAAAGGACATTACTTTCGAGTCCCCCCTGATATTTATTATATTAATCTGGCTTGGTATCTTTGTGTTGTTATTATTATTTTTACTGTTATTTTTCTCCTCTCAAAGAAGAGTAGAATTAGCATCTAACGCGGGCCTTGACCAAGCGATAGAAGCGGGGAAATTATATGGTAAAGGTAGCTGTAATACTGGAAGAAGATAAGAACTTACGAGTGATGCGACATGTGTTGAGGATTGTAGCTTTTTGTAGGAGGTAGGAAATATATGAGGGCATGTGTAAGGTGCTAAGGCTTTGTGCTAATGCTTTAGGTATTAAACCGGTTGACGACAAGACTATTGGCACTATGTGTACTGTTTGCGCTCTCCATTGGGATTTGAGTTCGATGGCAAGATCCTGGTATTTGTTTAGTTTTTCTGAAATCGTTTTTTGGATATTGTGAGAATTAGGTATGGCTATATCAATTAGGTATATTATTCCTTTTTCTTTATCGTGTACTGTTATGTCTGGTCTATTGTAATGAACTGTTTTATCTGTCAATAGTGTTCTGTCCCAATACATTTTGTGTTGTTGGGTTTCTAATACCGTCTCTGGTTTATATTTATAATATGGAACCATTTCTGTGATAAATTTATATCGTAGTGCTAAATGTTGATGTATTATTGCTGCAACCTGGTCATGACGATGTTTGTAATCTGTTTGGGCAAGAGTTGGGCATGCTCCTGTTATATGTTGTATGGTTTCAGAAGTACTATTGCAATGTCTACAAAGGTCAGTTGGCTGGTTGAGATCTTTTATAATATATTTTATGTAATTACGGGTAGCTATTGTTTCATCTTGTATGGCAAGCATAAATCCCTCTGTCTCGGGAAACAGTTCACCTTTTTTGAGCCACTCGTTCGACTTCTCTTTGTCGACGTGTGATTGGCTCAGGTAGGCTCGGTGTCTCCCATGTAGGGCTTTAGCTGACCATGCTGCTATTTTTTGTCCAGAGTCTGTTAACTGCTCATTGGGTTGTGTGTGTATGTCGTGTAGATTAAGTGGTGTGAATTTGTTGTCTGTTTCTGAGATGTGTTTGTGTAATGAATAGTGTTTAGATGTTCTTATGAAATATTGCCGTAGTGTATGTATCTGTTTATTGTGTAAGTTAAGTAAATCTATGAGTCCTCTTCCTCCTTCAGAGCGTGGTAAAGTAAGTCTCTGTACGCATGATTTTGGATGGTGCTTCCTATACTTTGTAAGGTGAGTGTTGATTGTACGTTGTAGCTTTTTTAAATCAGTTTGGGACCATTTAATTATGCCAAAGGAATAAGTGAGGATTGGGATTGCATATGAATTTATCGCTTTTATAGTATTTTTAGAGTTAAGATGAGTTTTTAGAATAATATTTAGCCGGTGTTTGAATTTGTTAGTCAGTTCTACTTTAGTAATTTTCTGATTTATTTGTCTTAACTGTTTGAATCCTAGGTATTTATATGAACTTTGCTCATCCATGGGTTCAATTGCTTCACCACTTTGAAGCGTATAACTGTTGTTTTGAATGCGACCTTTAATAATTGATTGCACTTTACCTTTATCTACCCCAAATTTCATATGGATGTCCTGGGAAAACTCTTGAGTGATATCGGCCAGACGGAATAATTGATCTTTACTATTGGCAATCAGTTTGATGTCATCCATGTAAAGCAAATGGGATAAGATATAATGTGTACTCTGATTAGATATTTTAAAGCCTATTCCACTGTCATTTAATAAACTTGATAAGGGATTGAGTGCTAAACAAAACCATAAGGGGCTAAGAGCATCTCCTTGGAAGATTCCACGTTGGATTCTAATCGGATCGGTGGTAAGTGAGTGGCTATTGTGCTTTATTGCTAAGACAGTTTGCCAATTCTGCATAGCTGTTTCAAAAAAAGTCACTAGAGTAGGATCGATTTTATAAAGCTGTAAGACGAATCTTAACCAGCTATGTGGGACCGAGTCAAATGCCTTTTGATAGTCTATGAACATACTGTGTACATTTGATTTGTTCTTAGCTACTTTATTCATAATAACTGCATCTATGGTGAGTTGCTCCTTACACCCCTGAGTGTTCTTCCTACACCCCTTTTGTTGTTCTGCTAATATTGTATTGTCTGATATATGTGTGTAAATGATTTCGCTTATGCATGCTGTAAGGATTTTGTATATGGTTTGAAGGCAAGTGATAGGTCTGTACTTTGCGGGATTCCTAGCATCATTTTTATCCTTTAAGAGCATGTAAGTAACCCCCTGTGTTATATAAGCTGGCATTGTATGTGGTGATGTTATGAATGAATTAAGGAAGTTGTGTATGTAAGGGTATGTGCATGTAAGCTTCTTGTACCAATAATTATGTATATTGTCTGATCGGGGAGATTTCCAGTTGTGTGTTCGATTAATGATTTTTAGGAAAGTTTCTGCTGATATATGTTCGAATTTCATATCTAGGATATTGTCAGTCTCTCTAATTTTGTGGAGCCATTCGGCGCTACCATTATGTTCAATGGGATTTTCCCAGATATCAGCCCAGAATTGGCGTAGTGTATCCGGTGTTGGTGTGTTGATTTGGTGATTTTGTGTCTGCGTTAATGATAAGTTGCGGTAAAAAGTCTTTTCATTGTTATTAAATAATTTGTTTTGATTTTTGCGATCTGTACAGGTTTTGTATCGTCTGAGTCTATTTGTCGCTATATTTAATTTTTGTTTTAAGGTGTCTAAAAAATGTTCTAAATTTGTGTTTGTGTTCTCATGTTGCGTGTGTACAGAATATTTCAATCTTATAGTTTCTACTGTTTGTACTATTTTTAACCGACTTTAAATAAAAAGGAGGAGGTTCTCAATTCGACTGAATTTTTTTTTTTTTTTTTTTGTATGTATGTTACTCGATATCTCTGAGAATTGTTAACCGATTTCCAAAATTTTTTTTTTATTCGAAAGAGTTTACTCCCGAGATGGTCCCATTGCCACCAAGTCAGGATCTGATGAAGGGGTCCCAGGAAAATGGAGGGGAACCCTCAAATTTTATAGGCACATACAATGTGTTTTAGACATTTTCTAAGATTGTTCAAGTATTTACGCATGGTACTTATCATCTTATGTTGGTGAGCTGATGATGGAAGGTACAACTCCTTAACGATTAGGAATTAGTTTACGATTCTTTAAATATTGATATCTTCGAGAATTGTAAGACGATTTTTAGGGTTCTTTTTTTATTCAAAAGGGTATATTCTGGAGTTGGTCCTATTGGCACCATATCTGGATCTGATGAAGGAATCTTAGGCAAATCGAGGGAAACCCTCAAGTGTTATAGGCGCGTACAATCTATATTAGTTATTTTCTAAAACAATTCAAGTATTTACGTCTGGTATTCATAATCTCATGTTGCTGAGCTGATGATGGAAGGTATAACTCCTTAACGATTAGGAGTTCGTGGATAATTCTTTCAATATTATAGGGTCATATCGAGTGTTATTCTCGAGATAGTCTAAATTTCACCAAGTCTTGGTCTAGTGATTGGATTCCATGAAAACGAGGGCCACCCTTAAACTTTAACGGCATGTTAAGTGTTTTATTTATTTTTCTAAAACGATTCCAGTATTTGCGTCTGGTACTCATCATATTATTATGTTGCTTAGCTGATGATGGAAGGTATAACTCCTTGAAGATTAGTAGTTTTAAGTAATTCTATATCTTTTCGTCTTTAGTCTCATTAGACCGGCACTGTCTCATTGAAGCAGCTCGTTCTGATGGTCTACCTAACTATTATTAATTTCACTAAAAAGTAACAAATAAGTTAAATTTTAACAAAAATAAAAACCGACTTCAAAATAAACCCGTAAAAAACGTTTATGAAAAAACACAAGTAAGAACCTGCCTTAATAGCTATTTAAATGTCTAAACACTAAAAAGTATAAAATAAATTCTTCCGACTGCTTCGATGAAAGTATTAATCTTTAACACGTATTTAAATATTTACAACAATCAGTTAGTTTTGGAGTCGGTGTCAGCCAAACTAAAAAAAAGTAGACACTTAATAACAAATTACCTTACTAATAACAATTTGAAACAAATTAGTTAAAATATGAGTATCTATTAACTTACTATTGATTCTGTATCTTCAAAACCCTTCACCAAGAAACAACAAATTGCAAAATTCCGAATTGATGACGACCGTATATAATTACACGGGCTGGCACCAACTCCAAAACTAACTGATTGTTGTAAATATTTAAATACGTGTTAAAGATTAATACTTTCATCGAAGCAGTCGGAAGAATTTATTTTATACTTTTTAGTGTTTAGACATTTAAATAGCTATTAAGGCAGGTTCTTACTTGTGTTTTTTCATAAACGTTTTTTACGGGGTTATTTTGAAGTCGGTTTTTATTTTTGTTAAAATTTAACTTATTCTGCGTCTATTTCCTTGCATATACTGAATCAGTCTACCTATATCTGATCTGAATTTTTCTATTTTCCTTTCTAATCTTTCTTGCCATCCTGGTTTGTTGTTGCCTGTTCTTGCTCCTCTATTAGTATTTATTTTTGTACCGTTGCAGACAGCAGTCGTATATGCTGCTGTATAAATTAAAGTCTGTAATGCTGTAAAATCAATTTCATTATTTAAGTATTCTGGAAGAACATTTTTATTAATATAGCTTACTATTGATGCTAGTTTCCTGGATGATTTTTGTTTAGGAATGAATGGTCGTAAAATTGGGTCTGTGTCTGTAAACTGATCTCTTACTTCTTTAAAACGTTCTTTTATAATTTCTTGAAGGGCAGGGTGTAGAGCATTGTTACTATTGTTTGGGTTTGCTGTGGGGTTTGCATGTAATTCTGTGGAATCTGTGTCTTCATTTTCATTTTCTGTTACAGAAGGGTGCATATCTTGTGCGTAGTCTTCGTTTACAGTGCAAGAATCTTTTGAGTGACTGCCTTTATTAGATATATTAGTCCGGTTATTGCTTGATTTCAGGTTTTCTTCTACTTCTCTTTTTATTAGGTCTATTCTTGTTTGAGAGATCATCTTATTGTTTACTATTACTCTTCTCTGGTCTGAAAGCCTTTGTTCCGATATGTGTGCTAGGTTTGGAAATTTTTCTGTAAATTTGGTATGTAATTTTTTCCTGTGTGCAATCATGTTTGTTTCTATTTCTGTTACCTCGTAATATATTTTAAGAATAGACTCATTAATTTCGTCAGACCACCTCATGCGGCTGCCGGACATATCTATTTGATGTGACGTTACTGGTTGTTGATTAAGTGCATCGAAAACTTCTTTTCTTATTTGGTTTATTATAGTTTGTGGGAGTAAATTATTATTAATTATGGCTCGGCGTTGGTCTCCTACTCTTTGCTTGGATGCATCCATTTCTGGATACATTTCTGTAAATTTCTGGTGAAGCGTGGTAAGGTATCCACGTGTATATTATTATATATTACATATTTAAAAGGAATATATTTCCTAACAATAACCTCAGCAGTCTATTATGCAATTCTTACTAGCACTGTTAGATGTTAGGTACATAATCAATTTAAAAACAAATAAACAATACATCACGTCCTCAGAGATAATACTTTGTTAACATCGGCCATATTACCAATAAGATACCTTCCACCTTCCATAGTTGAGACAATGACTAATAGCCAATTTATCAATCCATGCATCATATATGTATACCTACCAAATACACCTCTCTCATATTTCATAACATTATTAATGATTGCATACGATAATCAACAGCTTTACTCAATAGTCAAATTATTTTTATATTGAATATGATAAATTCACATTAAACCTTTACGCTGTTTAATTTTATAAACCGATTGAATGGTTGATGAAAATGATATACCTAGTTATATTATTTTATTCGATAAAAGATTTTAACAATCCAATTTCGGTTGCATAATAATAAAAGACGTATTATTAATAAAAAAAAAAAACAAAGTAGAAAAATATCTAGAATGTTTATATTTTGTAGTCGATTGGTCAACGATGAGGTAGCGTCTTGTAATCTGATGTGTTTGCATTCATCAGACGGTGCCAATATTACTTAACACACAAACGATACCTTAGTTACTAGTAGACTTTCGAGTTCTGTAAAAAGCAATGATTGCTAATCGCTAATTGATGTTAACACACATTTTTGACACATTATTTTTCTTGCCTACAACATCAACGAGTCGGAAAGAGTTCAAGTGATCTAGCGTCATGTGCTGGATCTAGTAAAATGCCGCTGGATTGCAATCCCTAGCTGGTATCCAGCATAATTAAACCAAAAATGTTACTTTCCATCAAAAATCATATTCGGAGTTTTACGCAATTGTGGTAATCCCCTCGAGGTCAGATTACACCAATCTATTCGGATCCAATCAATTCAAACAATTGTAATTTTTATGCGGTTGGAATGATGTCATCATGTTATTTTCCTTGTTATTTAGTAAGATCAATTTATCGGATTAATTGTGCATGTGCTGTTGTGTCAAAAGATGCGAGGCAATGACCGGAGGCCAGACCGACCGTATGAGGCACGATGGTGTTAGAATTGACGGTACGACGCTTGTGTCACGTCCGCAAAGCTTCGTCGTTTATCTAACTGACATTGGAATTTCACTTATGAATGAGTAGACTCATGTTCCATTTCATATCAATCTAGTTTTGGCGAAAATCCTACGTAATAATTATTCTGTTATCTGGAAAGTGCATATCCTACACTATTATTAGGTAATATTAATAACAAGGCTTCAAAACCACATAAAATGTTTTAATGCGCTGAACGTCTTTTAACAAAGCCTCAATATTTTACTAAAAGATTATCTGGTTCAAACGTATTTGTCTCTATAAACTGCAAAAGATATATTGGAAGGAAGAAGCATAAGTTTAATACTTCATACGCATCTCTTTTGGACCACATTATGCTCTCAATGTTACAAATAACTACGTAGACTTACATAATGTTGAACCATTTTGACACTGAAAGCACGATTTGTATTACACCTAAAGATGACTCTTCAACATTGTTAACAGATTTTTTCGCTATCTTTTATATTCTATCTCCGACATCTTTTATATAATTTATAACCAACAAAGCGTCGGTGTTACCCATTCAATGGTTTGTTTGTTGTTTTTTCTGGCTAAGTTTACTCGAAATGTCATGTGGTAATAAATTTAATTTGCTTTTGCAATTATTTTTAGCTTTACTGTTTATCTTACTAACAAAATTGTTAATTTTAACCTACTTCTAATTTTGTCGTTTATGTATTTCATCATCATTATCTGTGGTTGCTAGAAAATGTATACCTATTGACACACAACCAGTGGGACTCCACGCATACGCATTTAGATGGTATCCAATACAATCCCATTCCAATGTTTTACATCTTATTTTAGTTTAGACTTACGATAGGAGGGAGTTTTTTTAGTTTTTAAAACAAGGTATTTTAATGGTATAATATGGTTTGAAATCATTGATTTCTACTTGACCATTATCAACATCAACATAGAACAAGTAAATAGTCTTTATTCATAATTATTAATTTCTATGAATATAGATCATATTTATATTATAAAATGTGAATGCGTATGTGACGTTGATTTTTTAGATTTGAGTAGATTTCTAATACTTAATTAATTTCATTCTACGTCGTCATGCTGTTACATAACTGTCAGAGACTTTTGCACACGTTCTAACTAGGTCATCTGATTTAAATACAATTGAACTACTGGCTGTCCTATACTAACATATAGTACTACGTACTATGTAAACAATATTTAATTTTTCTTTTATATAATTGATCTATTTTCTGCATTTCCCGGTATTACTAAAAAATTACTAACTTTATTTACTCCTTTGATCTAACAAAAGGTAAATTAATGCATTTTTTTTTAAACGCGTCTTTTTGGCAAGTAATCTCTACGTACTTTCTCATTTTTGCAATACTGCCTTTACTAAAGATAACAATATGTCAACGTTTAGGCAACAGAAAAACCATTCTTTCCACAGTCCCTGTCAATAGCAAATTGCAGAATTCCGCTGACGACTTTATAATACTCGGTCTCCGTACCGGCCTAAATAAGCGAGAGCTGGATGTGGTCGCGTGACATCAACCGGGTCAAAGGTAATAAAAAATCATCATTTTGTAATAAGTAATAACGCACTAGTTACATAACGCCCATAGCGCTCGATGCTACATTGTACTTAGACGAAAATTAAACGCGTCGAACAAGTTTCTCTATTGCAACACAGAGCCAAATAAACTACATGCATAATTTTCTTTATCTTTGACATGTACATCAATAATAGCTCGCCAAATAAACGTTCGAAAAGAATCTGTGACAAGCAATATCTTAGTTCTTCTTTGATATATCAAATAAGTGTACCTCACAGTAAATTTGAGCGTCATTTAGTACTGGTTTCGATACGTAATCCATTTACGATAATATGACACACCAGCGCATTTTAAATTTACGTTAATGTCTTCTTATGTTCAGTCTAAAAGGGATTTTAATTATTTAACCAGGAGTACCTGGTTAAATAATTAGTAAATACGGTCATTATGGAAGACGTGTGTCCAGGAGTGGACATGTATACACAGGCCGAAGACACTAATTTTATTGTATAAATTCTCTTTAAGTTGTAAATACAATAACACGCCACACCGTGACAGGAATACCAGTTGATTCGATTCCGCTTCGATTTTTTGGACGCTGGTAGGTAAATTAAAAAGAAATCTCAATCCAATTTACAACGCTGCCACATTATCGTTATGGAATCTGGTGTGATGGTGTTTCCTCGTTTGACGGTAACAATAAAATAACTTGCGGAATGTTTTGAAGTGACATCGTTATTCAAAATGAGTGGTCCAGCACAATGGCCCTTCGCGTTGCGCAAGCGCACGCGTCCGCATTGTTCTAGCCCACGTGTTGGGATACACTAACGTCGTAGTGACACTTTTGTTGTTAAGAGAAGCTACTCGGCTTTGGATAGCGTATAATTATGAAAATTTGTTTCAAATTGTAAGCATTTGTGAAAGATTTGAAGTTTCAAAGAACGTGCACTCATTTTTTGAAACCGTATACAATAATTTTAACCGCCCCGCCAGTGAGGGTTTTTAATTTATGCGATAAGGAAATCTGATAAATAGGCCAATAGACGTATATAAGTAGTCAGTTTCAAATTCATAAACTCTCTAATTTCTCATAAATTGCAAATCATAAGGACCGATAATAATAGATCATAAGATAAATGAAATATAAATGTCAAATCACTCATATAGCTATTGACCGTAGATTAGTGTGAAGGTACATTGAACATCGTATCTAAAAATTCTTTCCCAAATTAGCAGCTCCGCCTTCGCAAATATTTTGATCATAGCACAACTAGCGTCTATAGTTCGCATTTTTAAAGTATGCGATCATACAGCACCACTTTCACCGTTAATCGACTACCTCTGACCTGAGAGCGCATAAGCGCTCCGCACACGATATACAAATCGTATATATTGTATATACTTTTGCCCGCGGCAAAAGTTCATCTACTGCCGTTGTTGCCGGCGAGTCCCATAAAACAAATACCGATGAGACAGAAGATACAGAAAGTATGAATGAGCCAGAATTACCTAGATAGAAACTCGTTTATAATTAACAAGTAATTGTACATTGAATTAAAAGTCCTTATTATATTTGGAGTTAGGGTAATTTTACCATGAATTAAAAAATGTAATAAACTCCATAATTAGTTTAAAGCTCTAGAATGTTTAATATTCATAGTTCTGATTGATTGTTAATAATTTCTAGATAATAAATGTTTATATTCATATAATGCCCGTTAATTCATCGTCTGAAGAGGGCTTAAACTTGCACTATCGTTGCTTTACAGCTCGTGGGAGCATCGGAACTTAGTAGATTGACGTAATAACAGTTTACAACCATTCATTTTAAACCGTAGTATGACTGCAGCAAAAAAATACCCGGCGAAAAGGCGCGTGCTTTTGCAGGTCATTGAATTGTTATTGCGAGTGACCTTAGGCCGTATCTAATAGTTTGTTATTGCGTTGGTTGTTGCATTCATTTATCTACCAGTGCCCATGGATTCACTCAAGGCGAATCGCAAATTGTTAGACAGTAAACATTTCTAACATTTCTATTGCTGCCGCTTGCCTCATTGAGGTTTTTTAGCCTTATAGTTATTGTTAAGGGAAACGTGGTGAAATCTAACGATAAATCCTTATGGAAGGAATGAGTAAGAAAGACTACGTATATATTTGAATGATTCGGTAACGTTACGTACATACAATATTGTGTAATAATATTGAGTTCCATAAAATATCTTCTAAGCTTTTGATCCAAAAGTCGTCGCATCGGATAACCGCAAATTATTCAACATTTTAAAAAATAAAATAAACTAACTTTTTTGATAAACATTATGTTTTTATTTTTAATTTATTTATTTATTTAGCAATCCCGCAACGTGACCACTCTTAGATCAAAAGCTTAGAATAATTTAATCTTTTATAAAACTCAAAAAAAAATTATAGTCCACTAGTGAGTTTACAAAAAAAGATTGCTTACGTATTTTTTCTTTTGTACCAACTAAAAATGATGAAAATACAGCGCGTTAAAGTACCGCGTGACGTCACTAGGTGAGTAAAATTTTACCGTCCAAGGGACGTAAAGTGTTAAATTTCATATCCTTAAAGCGCTGCATCTTTGTAATTTTTCGAGTATCAGATAAAGCAAAAAATACGTAAGTATTCAATATTTTTTGACAATCTAACTTACGGACTAAAAAATTTTTTTGAGGATAATACCCTAAGTATTATGCAGTCCGGGAGAAGTGATTCTCAGGAAAGTCAAGCATGTAAACGCAATAATATACGAGTGTACCTACCTGTTACACTGTGAATTTACGAATAATTCGATCAGATTAACAGTGGATTTCGATATCACCGGACATATAGGCCCCCTTTCTCGCTGAAAGCTGATAAGCTGATAGGTCAGAGGCCTGACTTTCTGGATTATTAAATATACTAGTACTCACACAAATTATCCCGTTGATCCTATCCTTTCAGGTTAAAATGGCAAACTGACTGGACTATTGATATCATCCCCAAGCTTCTAACCGCCCTATCTGGGATAATTTTAATTTTAGCGAAAAATTTCTTTATAAAATTTGATGCTCTACAACTTTTATTTCGACTTTTTTTTTCTAGAACTTCGTTTCCGTCTCCCCAAAACTTGAAAAACAAATACATTTTTCTTTAACCTTCTCAGGGTTGATCTAAAAAAAAACTTTCACAGTTCGTTATTAAATCTTTCAAAGTAACTTATATAAAAAATTCAAGTATTTTCCTCAAAATTCGTACCTATTAAAAGGCCTATTTTTTTGGACTATAATACAAATTGCGTAGGTAGTAACTTATTTGTTTATTTTTATTATTTCATATCTATTATTCGCTCTCTGTGCGTTGAATGTTTGGACAAAAGCAATAAAATTATTCTGTACCAATATTTGCAGTATCACTGATATACCTACTTTTATTATGTTTTTTATTCGTTATATGACGTTCAGTTCGTACTTCGCGATTTTTCAAAGATAATATGCGTGTAAGTAAAATAGCTATAAATAAAGTCTTTTTTTTTTTAGTTGGGGAAACTCCCACGAGCCGTCACCCTCTGCTCGGGGAAGCAGAAGGCGGTGTGTCGGACTCGAACCGACTAAAACCCCTACGTGGCCTCCCGCAGCGCAGTTCCGGAGGAGCCGGTATCCCCACTGTCGGGACTATACGACAGCTCCTCCGGTAGTGCGCTTGCCGCGCTGCGCGGCTCACCTCGCGCGGCGGTGGTCGATGCTGTGCAGCCCACGCCATCAGTCGTCGGATGCACAGCACCGAGCACGCCAGGTCACCACGCCACGCCACGCCACGGTCGAGACATGCCAGGCCACCCAGCATGTCTCAACTACTCCGCCCAGGATTCAGACGCCGATCGTCCCCGTGACCGGAGTCGTGGGCCCACTCTCGCGCTGTGCCCTCTGCTAAGCCAGAGGGCACGCGGAGAGCGTCTCGTCAGAGGGGGCCGCCTTCCGCCCGGCGACCCAAATTGAGGGCAGAGCCCTGTCGTCACGGAGGGAGAGGAGATCCCTCCGCGACCCACGCGGAGGGATCTCCTCTCGCGGGTCGCGATCCACGCGATATCCACGCGGGTTGCCGAGGATAGGGAGGCGAGCAATGACACACTCAGCTCCTCCTCTTCCTCGGCAATCCTAGTCCGGTGCCGCAACTGCTCGGTGGGAAATGCCGAGCAGTCGCAGCTCACCTCAGCTAAGAGAGACCTCTCTTAGCTTCGGCCCTGTCCTGCACCAGGGCCTACTAAGCCCCCCCCCCCCCCCCCCCGGTACGCCAAACCGAAGACCCCAGCGGGGGGGAGCTATAAATAAAGTCTAAAGTAACTCTCAAGAACCGCTAGCCTTCGATGAATTGAAACATTTATTTCGAATAAAATTAAACCCAACCTGTTAGAAAAAATTGCCTAACAAACCGGCTTACAATTCGTACCTACATTTACGTGATCTTTGAACAGATAATTACTGCTTTCATAGCATTTCCTTATAGTACCTAGCTATTAAACATACATATATGAGCACTACGATAGATTTATAATTAGATAGTTGCCGACATCACTCGTAAAAGTAAGCAACTATAGGAATTGGTGTTTATTTTTACGATCGATGTCGGCAACCAATGCACTCATCATCAAATGGATTTACATATTTATATATATAAGTTGGTATGCTACCATCTTCCTAGCGTTATGTCCCGTGCTTAGTCGGGGTCTACTTAGACCATGATCCAGGATTTAGCGAGTCATGGTAATTACATTGAAGCGACTGCCGATCCGACCTTCTTAACCCTAATTTAGGGGAACCAGACAATTTTTGGATCATGGTTACAAATCCAAAGCTGCTCGAATTTGCAGGTTTTATCACGATGTTTTCCCTCACCGTCGAGTTAGTGGTATAAATACGTACATTGATTTGAAAAATCCAGAGGTACATGCCCGGGTTTGAACCCGCACTCCTCTGTTAAGAGGCGCGTGTCCTTACCATTGAGCTACCACCGTTCTATAAGTTTGTTATGCTAACGATGTATTTTGTTGATCAAATTGTTTTCGACTAGTATTTTTGTATAAAAAAATAAAAACTACATATATGTTAGCGATCATGTTATACTTTAAAAACAAAGTGAAACAAGTAAATTTATATTAAAAATTGTCTTGGCAACTCCCTATCCGGATCGGCTACCTTTGCGTAACAGTCCCTTCAAGATCCTTTTCTCAGTAAAAGTATTGTGATACGAGTGAAATTAAACTACAATTTATAGGCATCCCCGTAACCGACACCTGTCGGACTGTCGCGAAAATAACGGGTGAGTCAGACATCATTGTGTCCGATCTAGTGATGTGTTACGAGAGCAACATTATGCGCACGGAGAAGTGCCGTTTCTCCAAATTCCAACTTATTTTATTGAAGAAGAATATGGAAAACTTAAACTTGAATCAAAATGAGATGTTCGCATTGAGCATCACATAATTCCATTATTTTATTTATTTTATGAAAATCAAATTGTGTAAAAAATACTGGTTACATAATTATGGTGCCCTATTTGAAAAATAATTTAAATATTGTTTATTTTTTTACATAGCTACTAATTTCAATAACATAACTAATGTGAAGGTAATGAAATTTATAAAATATTTTTGGAATATCCATCCTTAATGAAATGAAATGAAATGAAATAAAATAAAATTAAATAAAATTAAATGAAATGAAATGAAATGATTTATTTCTGCAAGTAGATTTGTAACAAATTCTTTTGCACGTCACACTTTTTTACCCTACCAGCACCTCGACGTGAATGGCCTGATGAGAAGAGGTGCCGCAAGAAACTCAACAGATAGCTTTTTTTTTTTAAAACATGTTTTACATATCTTTAATTTGTGGTACATTAAAATAACATGACTAAAAATTTCACTGTGCATGCGAGCAGATCATCTTGTCCAAACATTTGTATCATTTAAATAATCATCTATTTTGTAGTAGGTAACCTTTTCTTATTAAACATGATTTAATATAAGACTTAAATTTATGCGTGGGTAATTCAATAACATTTTGAGGCAGTTTATTAAATATTTTTATTCGGACATGATAATATTTAGATATTGGTGACTTAGATTATTTTGATTCAATCTAAGATTGGTGACGTCGGAAGACATTCAAACGCAAATCAATAAATTTAAACATTAGATATAGGGTTTATTATTGGATTGTCGATTGTTGCAGTTGTAGTATCGATAAAGAAAAATGGAGGGTAATTTCATTTCAGATTGTCTTAGTAAAAGTGATTAACCTTTGGAAGAAAATACTTCTGGCAATAGTGCTTACGTGGAGAATGTTCTCGGTACTCAGTACCATCACTAGTCTGGGCACGTGATTCGGGCTGTCCGTAATGCCCACGTTGCGCTCAAGTTACCAAACTTTACTTGCGAATTTACGAATTGCAAAATAAGAAATCGCAGGGATGTTCACACTATAAAACGGATTATGATATAATTATTGTGGCATTGTAGGGAAGAATGTAACGCGACCTTAACTGTGATAACAAAATAACAGCTGACATACTTATCAAGTATACAAGATTCATTATATCTATACTTATAATAAATCTGTATAGAGAGGTCAATTCTGTACATGAAATATATTTTCAAAATAACTATCAGGGGGTGATTAGTGATCGATACTGATGCCAAAAATGCAATCAGTAAAATTTTTGTCTGTCTGTCTGTCTGTATGTTCCTTATAGAAACAAAAACTACTTGACGGATTTTAACGAAACTTGGTACAATTCTTTTTCATACTCCTAGGCAGGTTATAGTATACTTTTTATCACGCTACAATCAATAGGAGCAGAGTAAAGAAGGGAAATGTTGGGAAAACGGGAGAAGTTACTCCATTTTTTAAGCTTCCGTCGCGTGTGCAGCCTTAATGGTTAAAGTTACATAGAAATCATGTATGACGGAAATAGTCTTTATAATGTTAACCATAAACGCGGGTGACACCGCTGGCACAGCTAGTTTAAAATATATTTTTAAAGTTTTGTGTCTGTTTGTTTTTAAAGTATTTAAAAATTTATTCACGAGTAGGTATAGTTGGTACACATCGCGAAAATCCATTAGGTATATTCTTTTTCATTATACCATTGATCTGAATATGGGAAAGAATCCAATATAAATAAAATCCAAAGACATGTTACATATCTTTTTACAAGCTTTTAATGTTATCAGTGCTTAAACAAGATGTATTCTGTTTTCTTATTTTATTGCATTATATCACCTGATATTCAGCAACTTAATTATGTTACCCACATTATAGTAATATCAGGATTTGGCCAGAATACATACATACGAATGTATGTAGATAACAAATACAAACATAGACTGCTAATTCCCGTCTGTATGGCTTAAGCCATAGACCTGGGGGAATTACGTGTTAATTTGAGATGAACAGTATTATCGATTTCAGTGAATTGACGAGCTTAGTCAAGCCAGTACATGATGCCATTCGGATTAGGTGTGTCCAATGTAGGTATCCTTCATAGGATATCTTTATACCATTAAAGAGTTTGGTGAGTTATCGTAAGCCAACTAAAAGGTGCGCTTCGAGGAACAGTTTAGGTGCGCCTCGTGATGTCCGCTTCAAAATGGGTGCGCTTCGAGGAATACCTTTTACAATGCATTAGTGATCGATTTTAACCGCCTCGTCTAATGAAGTGGTTTAAACACAGCGTTGAGTACGAGGAAATTTATAAAATAAGTTCTGAATATCTGATTAGGGCATAAGTTATATAATGTTGTCGAATTAATTCACATTAATTTAGTACATACATACATATCATTACGCCCACAATCCCCGAAGGGGTAGAGGAAGAGGCAGAGTCAAAGGGGCAGCATGCCCCTTAAACCACATTCAGCCAAAAATAAAGCCGGGCTGGGTTAAATGGAAAGCTGTGAAAAAGGAGTGACAAGTGGCTAGCTCGTCGCCTACTCAGTCACATACCCAAAAGCCCGTAAACCATTAGTCGCCTTTTACGACATGCTAGGCAAGAACCACAGTTGGCACATTCTTTTTTTTTGTCCTAGATCAACATGGGCCAGACCAAGATGGGACTATTAATTAATTAATTTGTAATAAATTATTAAACATTAATTTAGTGATAAATTAATATTAGTTTTTCCTCTCTGTATGTTCAAAAGCTGCAGCCCTGAGGGCGCGTCGCTCTCCATCACAGTTAACAAAATATAACCTGCCGCGAAACAATCATTGAGGTATACTTAATTATTTATATTACGCTTGTTAATGTTAAACTTTACTTTATTTTTACAAATTCACACTGTAAAAGCAACAAGTGGGAATAAGTGACGTGGTATCGAAAAATCTTATTTTTACCATCGAGATATTATATGTACTACTTACACTTATATCTCGATGCTTTTTACACTTTATTTAACTTTTTAAGTGAGCGTCGTGTTCAATATACAAGTGTATATGGCCAGATATAAGTATATTAAAGTATATATAGTATGGCAAAAAGTATGTAAATAGTATAATAGTATGTAAAGTATGGCAAATAGTATGGCATGCTCGAAAAGGGCGACTAAGTAATAAAGTGCAATAAAATAATAAACCACCTGTATATTACACTTAGTGGCAATTAAACATTTGAATTTGAATTTGAATTTGAAAGAGTTGCCGACATGGACCGGCGGGATAGTGACAGATTTTTTTAAATATATTTTAAATAAATAAATAAATAAATATATGTATGGCAATCCTTCACCCTGACTTACGCAACTTACTTTCTATGTTTGTCCTAAAGCTCTGAATAGTTAAAAAATATGAAAATATTTTTTTATATTCATGCATAAATCTGATGTTAAGTTTTTCCAAGGTTTTATTAAATTTTTCACGACATAGAAAGGGTTCTAGTAGGCGTATAAAGCAAGGTAAAGGTACGAATATCGTGTTTTACCTAAGGCTATGTTATGAATACTTATCTTTTTTTCTTTATATTCCTAAACGTAAACATCTTTTTCATTCTACATACTTTATTGAAAACGATGTTTATTTTGTTTCCTATACTCTTTTCATAGATCAGAAATTATAGATACTACATTATATTCGTGCTAAAAGAGGCTTACTGGTAATCTCAGCATTATGTGCCTAAAAATATAGCTACGCAACTGACTACAAGCTGTATATCAAATGGCATTTTTGCTTATATGCAATTATTATTATTACAAATTTATCCTGTATATATTTACTCTTCTAGAATTGATTATATTGAATCCTAATCACGGAGTATTTCTGTCTATGATCCTAATCGTCATTAAAACGTTGTGACCTTTTTCTTTTTAGTTTTTTAAATTAATTGCTGAGATAGCCTGAGTAGTCATGCTCACTTAATTGCCTCTGGGGTGGTGGCGTTATGTGGCGGGTCGTTACATTCCCTCTGATATGGTTGAGTGAAACGATGGCTGACACATACGTCATGCTTGTGCACAGGTGCCACCTTTGGGGGCTGGTCTGCTCTGGTTAATCTTACACTTTTATTGTAAGTAATCATATTATGTCATCTCCCGCTGTCATTGATTGTATGATTTGGTTTAAAACATTTAAAAGAAAACTGTATATTACTCATGTATATTTTGACGCTGAAAAGAGTAACTACCGAGTTTCTTGCCGGTTTCTTCTGGGTAGAATCAGCATTCCGAACCAGTGGTAGATTCACATTGCTCTAAAGATTTTGTAAAATTGACGATTTATAAGTGCTTTTTTAAGGCCTACATGAATAAAGAAATTTTTGAATTTTGAAAAAGGCAAAGCTTTACTTTAATCCAATAAGACAATAAATCTAAAACACACCAGAATGTATAAACCGATAATCACTGCTGTACAGTAATTTTTGCAACTAGTTATTTGTTAGAAAGTTATTATAATGTAATGGAAACCGAAAACAAATGGTCAAGCATGAGTCGGCCACACACAAAGAAACACCAGAAAAGACTGGCTCGATGGCTCATTCGGTAGTGACCCTGCCCTATGCGCCAAGAGTTGTGGGTTCAATCCCCACCCAGGACAAACATTCGTATGGTGAATACTTATGTTTGTTCTGTGTCTGGTTGTTAATATTAAATATTTAAGTATATATTATTTGTAATACCACTGTTGATTCTGATATCCGTAACACAAGTGCTTAAGCTACTTTCTCGGAGTCAGATCAATGTATGTGATGTAGTCTGATATTAAAAATAAAATATATTATTAAAATAAAAAAAAATCCCTCGTATAATATTTTAACATTAGCGGCGGCTCATTGCACCTTGAACTCGAGTGTGCGGCCCGGCAACTTAGCACACGCAAGCCGCCGACATCGCGCGGGAACATGCCGCCGGCATTATTATTTTGATATTGGCAGCCGGGTTGTTTTGGCGAATCGGTGGCTTTAATGATGGCAGATGGCTTTAAAAGTACGTTCGACATAATCTGAACTGCAGAAATGAGAACGACTCCTCTTTGCGGTTAACCAACGGAGCTGTATCTTAACCGCGTTGTTAGAAAAACTGCCTGTTATCGTTATCACAGCATTTATATGTTTATCCTTCCCGCAATCACAGTATAATAATGACCGTTTATAAAGTTTCACACCAGTGTTCACGATATCTTAAAAGCTTTTGTTATTCCCATTATATTTATTCTTAACGATCGGTATGTACGAAATACCTCTCATAATACATGAATATTGACCAAAGAAAATTCCTGGCCGATTAATGAAAAAGTTTGTTTGATTTAGTTGACCAGGATTAGCATCTACTTTAAGGTATACATATAATTATAAAAAAATATCTAGTGTTGAGGTTTGACACATTTCTTTTTAAATGGAAATATTCATAGAAAATAATAAATTTAGGGCACTGAATATACTTTAACTAACTAACTAAACTTTACGCCACTTCCCTAGCGGGTAGGCAGAATATACTAGCCCTTAAAAAATATTCTGTCATTTGTTATAGACAACAAAAGACGCGAAAATTGACTGCGAATGCCAAGATCCAAATCTGTATTTGAGGATCTTACATCTGCCTGTACCTGAGGCCTGGATACCTTTGGTCAACTTTTTCACTAATGCCATCTTATTTTTGCTAATCGTACATTTCAAGAACATCGAAATTGTATGAATATATATAAGTTAGTGCCAAAATTATTTACAAATGCGAACCTCAAACTGGGCATATAATTTGAACGCAAAGAGATACCTACAGCATTAGGGGGCTGGTTTACACCGGGCACTAATTCTTGACGATGTAGAACAGGTGAATGAAATTGTGTATCTAGGATCTGCATTTAGTAGTTGAAAGAAGAGAGAATGCAGGGAGTAGGGTGAATGGAGCGTTAGGAAAACTTCTAGGCAGTAAAGCCTTAAGGCAGAAGGCCCAGCACGCTATACACAATGCAGAGCTGATTCCTACGCTAAAATATGGAAGCGAGAGTTGGGTATGGGAGAAAGAGCATAAAAGTAGAATAAACGCGGTTGAGATGCGTGCGCTATGGAAAATCTGCGATGTATCGCTCACAGACTGCGTTCGGAATGATGATGTAAGAAAGAGAGTCGGTTTGAAAGACAGCATCGGAGTCAAGGTAAGAAGAGGCATGCTCTGGTGGTTCGGACATGTGGAAAGAATGGAACGAAAGATTGACTAATAGATTGAACAGATATACAATGCGAAGTGGAAGGATGTGGAAGCCACGGAAGGCCCATGCTCACCTACCACGACCAGATTGGTCGTGTATTAACAGAAGGTGATGTTAGGAGTCATATAAACCGTAGCTTGTATGAAAAGGATCATGAATGTTGAATAGGCGAGTGAAGTGTGTAAGGATCGTGCCATATGACGTTCGGTTCTCTCTGCCTACCCCGCTAGGGAAGTAGCGTGAAGTTTAGTTAGTTAGTTAAATTTTACCGTATTTTTTTAACCAATAACAATTTATCGATATACATATACTTACGTCTTAGGACGGGTAGATCACAGTCGTCACTGATTGCGTGGGACATGTCTATTTAAACGCTGAGGCTTTGGTTGAATATACCCAAGGAGGCAAGGAATCTCCCCTCCTCGTATTAGTGAGTCCAGGCAATTGAACAGAAATATGAAATAACAGGAGCGCTCCAGGCTTGATAGTTTTAGGCAATATATAGGTACTGTAAAATCGAACCTCTCTGTAATATGAATTTACTGGAAAAGGAGATCCACATAAACTGGTTATGGAATAAATTAGTTTAATTTTTGTATAATCGGCATCATTATGATAGCACACTATAAATATGTAAGGTTAATGATATCATCAGGTACGAAATCGTAGAAAATATGCTAACAATATATATTTTTAATTATTTAATAACTTATTTATTTATTAAGTATTAATTTGTCCCATGTTGATCTGGGACTTAAAAAACATGTGCCAACTGTGGTTCTTGTCTAGCATGACGTAAAAGGCGACTAATGGTATATCGGGTTTTGGGTATGTGATTGTGTAGGTGACAAGCTAGCCACATGTCACTACTTTTTTGCAATTTTCTATCTAACCCAGCCAAGTTTTAATTTAGGCTGAATGTGGTTAAAGAGGCCTGCCCCTTTGAATCTGCCTACCCCTTCGGGAATTATGGGCGTGATGTTATGTTACATACTTAACATCAACTGTTAATTATATGAAGAAAATATTTTTCACGTCAGCGTGTCCCCACCTAACATGTGGCGACAGGAGCTAGCCGCTGTTAGAATGACATAGAAACGCCGTAATGTTTTTCTCCCAGTGGAAATCGTATCGTCGGACTCTTGTCAGCTTAGCTTACTAGCAGACCCGCCGGGTCCTTCAACTTGGGACAACTAATACATTTTCTTTATAAAATCTATTTGTTATAATATATAGAAGATCTCTCGGCACTGAAGTTCTTGAAGGTTCGTCCTCACGGTAAAGCTCGTAGTTCCGCTCATAGGCAAAGTAAAATTCGGTCCATTCCCTTTAAAGCTCACGTTCAGATCTGCTAATACAATTAGTCGCGGTCCATAGTGGTTAGTGAGTGTTAGTTTAGCGTTTAACCCTAGGGCTGCCGAGCTACCGGTAAAGTAAAATGTTGACGCAGCGAACATACTTGCACCTTGAACATAATTTCAGTAATTTGACTTTATGAGAATTCTTTTTTGTTAAAACAACTACTTTCAGACCTACGTAATACATCCACAGGCAGGAAAACAAAAATCGAATTGATCATGGTTACCCATTAGTTTATCTGAATGTACAAGTTTCTTCACAGTGTTTTTCCTGATCGACTGATGAATACTTACGTACCTAATACGCATTTAAATTTTAGAATACGATTTTTTGTGACGAAGCAAAATATCTTTACAGACATCGAGACAAATGTCTACTCTATCTAATAAACAACCTTATTTTTAATTTAATATAAATGAAGTATATTTAAAAGCCTGAAAACTATTACAAGGCCATTTAGTCCCGTTAGTATTATCTATACTTATAATAAATCTGTAGAGAGGTCAATTCTGTACATGAAATATATTTTCAAAATAACTATCAGGGGGTGATTAGTGATCGATACTGATGCCAAAAATGCAATCAGTAAAATTTTTGTCTGTCTGTCTGTCTGTCTGTATGTTCCTTATAGAAACAAAAACTACTCAACGGATTTTAACGAAACTTGGTATAAATATTCTTCATACTCCTGGGCAGGTTATAATATACTTTTCATCACGCTACAATCAATAGGAGCAGAGTAGTAAAGGGAAATGTTGGGAAAACGGGAGAAGTTACTCCATTTTTTAAGCTTCCGTCGCGTGTGCAGCCTTAATGGTTAAAGTTACATAGAAATCATGTATGACGGAAATAGTCTTTATAATATTAACCATAAACGCGGGTGACACCGCTGGCACAGCTAGTTTCTAATAAACGCAAGCGCCATAAGGTGACCATACTAGCGCGAGAACAATGAGGCAACAAATTTTTTTTTTTTTAGTGATTCTTTCAATTAAAATACACTCCAAAGTAAATATGAATACTTTTATATGAGAATTACAAAAATAAGACAGCCTAAGTTTTCAAGTACTTACTTGTTACTTGGTAAAAATTCCGCAAGTTTTGAATAACAGGTATAGAAGAGGAGCACGCTTCAGTGATGTATCGGTATTCTTATATGCATTAAGCTCTTGGTAACTTGTCTCACAAAAGAAAACTTGTACATGGAGACTGATACAATAGGCTTGTATCCAAAAATTTTATTATCGATTAATTCTTTTCTTTATTAGATATTTAACAGAAATAACAGATTTTTTTCTTCAAAAATCGATCAGTAACATTATTATTTTATGTTTTTTATAAACTTGTGCGAATTTGCCGCGAAAACGCTCTAAACCTGTCATGGCGTATGAATGACGTCACACAGTGCAATACAAAACGCACCGTGAACAGCAATTGATACTTTTCTTTGCTTTATTTAACTTAAAAATGGATTCTACGTTTTATAAGTATTGTATAGTGCCTAAGTGTAAAAGCATAAGTATAATGACACCAAATAAATTGTTTGTAAGAGTTCCAAACAATGAACAAATACGGAGAAAGTGGTTGAAACTTGCACGGAGAGATGATGCGCATAGTTTGTCTTTAGATTCAAGAATGTACTTTTGTGAAGATCATTTTGATGTAAGTATTTAAAATAATGATGAATTTCCAGTACCTTGTTAGTATATTATAACCTTATATTACTTAGATTATAAGTTAATTAATTGAATTATTTGAGATTAGTTTGAGGTTAGTTTGGTTCTGATTTAAGTTACATATTATATTTATTACTTAATACAAGTTTATTTTATTTTGCAGTTGTCAAACGATATGATTAACTATGAAAACTGACTTAACTTACTAAATAATATTTTACACTTGTTTTTATTACTTACATTGTAGTTTTCACATTGCGAAATTCCGAAGAGCAAAAATCTGTTTCTCGCGAAAAATGATCCGAGCATAACAATGTCTATTCTTGGTAGATTCGTAGAATTTGCTTTGCCAAATCCAGACTGCATCGCTAATTATATGAAACTAGTGAAATAGACGGCAAATCTGGTTATCTATTAAGTCAAAATGCAAAAAAATGGGGATGAAATCTTCGTCCACTACTGTGTTTTCTACTAAAATGTCAACAACAACAATGGCGGATGCACTCTGTGACGTAACGCTTTCTGATTGGTGTTTACTGTCACATGACTAAATCCTTTTTTTTAGTTTTAAAATCCTTAATATAATATTAATCTTTCTATTTCATTGAAAATAATAAACTTCATTGACATCTTTTAATAATAATAAAACTATAAATACCACAATAAACCCGATTTAATATTAGTGGAAACAAGCCTATTCGCTTGGTTTTTACTATCTTTTTCTCGGAAGTTCAAAAACTTTTGAAGAAGAATAGAAACTGAAACTTAATTTCTCAGACGCTTTGTAAACACTTATTTAACAAAATATATATTTCGAGGCCAAAACTCTAGAGGGAAACAATGTTTTTTATACTCTGCTAATAATAATCATTTATACGCTCGTAGAACACGAGCTAATGCATTAATTATTATAAACAATAGATATTTTATATGTTAGTACAAACAACTTGGTCGCCTTAGGAAAGCTTAATATTTTTTTAACACACTAATGAGACAGTCAATAAGTTTAAAAACACAAAAAATAGAACAAGATATACCGTTACAATATATATACCGTTATAAAATATAAGTATAGTGAAACCTTCGCTTAAATAAACGGAAAATCCTTTTAAACTACAAACGAACAAACTTTCGCAAGATAAAGTTTAGATATTAACTTTATTAAATTTTTAAGGATACAAGTGCACTTAACACTCCAAGATGCGAGATGCAGCCAGTAAAGCATCACTTTGAGAACTTTTAGAGAAATAACTACATATATTCGTACATGCTTTTTGAAGTCCGTCATTCACTTAGGTTAATAAATATCTGTATGTGAAGACATGCTTCGGTTTCAAATTTTATTACGTAAAAAACATAAGACGTCCTTAAAGACAAACTTTGGCTATGTTATTAAAAGTAATTATAAATCGAGATTTCTCAGCTGAGGTTCATAACATATAATGTCGGAATTTATGAATTGACATGTTTCAAAAAGGGGTATGCACCCTTTTCACTGCACTCACAAAGAACGCCCCAACTGTACTCGTATTACAAACGGATTATTTGATGCATTTTACACATTTGCGATGTTCATATGTATAAAATATCGATTTTTTAATGAACACGCTAGCATTTCGGTCCTGGTATTCGAATAATTATTTTCAATCAGTTCCAAAAGTTATATACATGAACTGGTCATTATTATAAACAAAAATAAAAACGGACTTCAAAAAGCCCCGCAAAAAATGTTTATGGAAAAAACACAAGTAAGAACCTGCCTTAATAGCTATATAATTGTTAACACTAAAAAGTATAAAATAAATTCTTCCGACTGCTTCGATTAAAGTATTAATCTTTAACACGTATTTAAATATTTACAATAATCAGTTAGTTTTGGAGTCGGTGCCAGCCCGCGTAATTATATACGGTCGTCATACTCGTCATCAATTCGGAATTTTGCAATTTGTTGTTTCTTGGTGAAGGGTGGTAAAATAGGTTTTGAAGATACAGAATCAATATCTAGTAGGTTATTAGATATTCATATTTTACATAACTAATTTGTATGAAATTGTTATTAGTAAGGTAATTTGTTATAAAGTGTCTTCTTTCTTTTAGTTTGGCTAATATTAATATATTTAAAGAATCATAAACTAATTCCTAATCGTTAAGGAGTTGTACCTTCCATCATCAGCTCACCAACATAAGATGATAAGTACCATACGTAAATACTTGAACAATCTTAGAAAATGTCTAAAACACATTGTATGTGCCTATAAAATTTGAGGGTTTCCCTCGATTTTCCTGGGATCCTTTCATCAGATCCTGACTTGGTGGCAATGGGACCATCTCGGGAGTAAACCCTTACGATAAAAAAAAAAATTGGAAATCGTTTAACAATTCTCAGAGATATCGAGTAACATACATACAAAAAAAAAAAAAAAGAAAAAAAAAAAAATTCTGTCGAATTGAGAACCTCCTCCTTTTTTTTGAAGTCGGTTAATAAAAACGGGGAAACTATCTGGAAGTGCTAAAAGAATAAGTTGACGAAATGTTTTTAAAAAGAAATGAACGGTCCTATTAAAAAAATTACGAATTTGCCTATAACATTGTTGATTATGAGATTATTACTAAAAAAATAGAAATAGATTGATATGATTATTTTGTAGCTCGAGTTTTTTGTTACAACGAAAGTTGTGGATATTATAAGAATAAGAATAAAGCTTCCATATTTTGAGACTAAAGTCTCAAAGTCTTCTAAGGTCGACAACCTTATCCTGTGGTCGGGCCACGATTCTCTCTTACCTAATTAGACCGGCGCGGACGAAATACATAAACAAACATCGAGCGCACAATACGATCTCACGTGTTGCGCAACGCATCCAATCGCTTAGAAACTCAAAGACTTAGGAAGTCTAGAATTCCTGACCGCGTTCTTCGGACTGCAGACGTGCTCGCTTACCTACTAGGTATGTACTACGTTAGTACGAGACAACTCCATTTTATCTGAATTATTACAAGGTGCTGAATAGTATGCCACGCTTTAATCCGAAGATCAAGTTTGATTTAAGGTTGATTATCACACAGTGGGTAGCCAGTTTTTCTCAAGCTTTTTATACAGCGAACTTGGTTGAATGTCGTGACTTTTAATACAAAAATTTTGGATATAAATTTTCCACCAGACTGTCCCATAGATGAAAAATATGAACATAAATATGAATTGCAAACTTGGGACATCGTACAAAAAATAATGTATGTATAAAAGGCGTTATCGATATAATAAATGGATGAACGTTAAATGAATGTTAAGAATGTAATATGATGTTGAATTTTTCTTTTTACTTTTTGTCTTGTCTTTTGCAATTTTCGTTACCCTGTGTCAGAATTTGAGATCCTTCTTTCTTAATTTGACATTAATTTTCAATCTCATCTATCTAGAATCTCAAACTATGCGACACGAAATTCCATACACATTTATTTAAAAGCTCTGCCAAAGCTTTATTACCTACTAATTTAAAACTCACTCGCTGCCATGTTTGCGACGAATATCATCAACCACATCACCCACCCACCTTTGTTGCTGAATGTAATATAATTACCATTACCGAATATCATACAGAATGAAATGGATATGAAAATTAAGTGTTGTCAATAATTCCCGTCCGTAATAAATACATAAATAAATATCAGACTACATCACTTCAAGATAAGTAGCATAAGCACTTGTGTTACGGATATCAGAAATAACAGTGGTATTTCAAATATATACCTACTTACATATTAGATATTAACACCCAGACACAGAACAAACACAAGTATTCATCATACGAATATTTGTCCTGGATGGGGATCGACCGTGGGATCGACCCACAACTCTTGGCGCATGGGATAGGGTCACTACCGAATGCGCCATCGAGCTTGTCGATATACAAAATACTTGTCGATAGATATAATTATGAAATGAGCTTTGTCTGCTTGCGTCCTATATTCGTGTAATGTGTGGTATCTGAAAACAATACTTTCTAACATATACTGCTTAGTAACAGCACGATTCTGTAAATCTTAAAAATCCAGAAGAAGAATATATTGTATACACCGAAGAACTAGTGCAATATGTACTAACATGTAGACTTTTTGAAAGTTATACCACTGTATCTTAAAGCTCTTGAATTGATACATACGCCAACGAAGAACAAATATCTACTTATCAATAATACGCCGAAGCACATATCTATGTTAGTAAAGTAGAGCTTACTTCTTTCACCGATTATTCTGATTTAGGTAATTTAGTACGCTTAGCTCACTTTGGCACTTGTTTAGTTGAAGATATGTTGTTATGTTTGAGAGAATTATAATGATACTTCTAATACTAATGCAACATTATCCTTTCTATTCCACTTGCAGGTCATTTGTCACTTGGTCCGTATGTATAACTAGATGCACTTGTCAGATAACTAATGTGAACCATTCAAGCACACTCGCAATCTGACACAGCCATTTATAATTTGACAAATAGTCATGTCTAGCAAGCCCAACTTTCTTTAGGTAGTGATTATGATATTATGGTCATTATTGCCATTACCTCTGTAATGATTACAATAAAAGTTTTAACAACGAAAAAGGTAATGAGCACCAACGCGGACATGCCGGATTGATATACGCGACTAATATACATAGACTGCTCTTATGACATTCGCGTTTGTTTCCTGTTGCGGTTCTATTTCTACCCCAAGATACACCTGTAAAATAAAAAATCGATGATCACACTCGATAGTAGATTGATAACTCTCGTCATTATTATAGAAACATCTCGGCGACCTACAGACTATTCACGCCCAACTTTTAACAAACGCCGGCAGCGCTCTGCTGTTGCGCAACACGACTTTCTTCGCAAATGTCACGAGTTCGACGCCCGGGCTGCACCGATGATCCGCGGACATTACATTTGCAGAGCCCGTTAACCCTTGCGCGGATTATCCGAAGATCTATCTGTGCTATTATGCAATTTGATGACGAACACTGGCGATGTACCAACTAAAGCAATATCCGCTGTATTGTACTCGTAGTCCATTTCTTTTAATATGAATTCCGCGACACTTTGAATTTGGCGCCTTTATGACACTGACTTTTTTTTTTAATTCGAAAAAAAAATCAACGGCAGATAAATCGACTTTTTTATTTATTTTATTTTGAATCCTGATTTAAATAAAAATTTGTTGAAACTATTAATTAATGCTAATATTACTGGTATTATCGCGTTAAAGCAATCAAACAAAGAAACTCTTCAGCTTTATAATATTAGGATAGTATAGATTACTTTGACCCCCTGCATTTCTCTTTAGTGTCCTGTGTCGTGCCTCATTCAAGTAAATTGTCAAGCCTTTGATTGACAATTTAGGAAACGTAGGTACTTACGTTGGTTACAAATTCGTCCTTACATAATACTCATCTTCCTAGCGTTTTGTCCCGTGCTTAGACGGGGTCCGCTTAGACCATAATCCAGGATTTTAGCGAGTCTGATAAATACATTGAAGTGACTGCCGATCTGACCTTCGTTACCCTAAGATAGGGGAACCACACAATTTTTAGATCATTGAATTAGCAGGTTTCATCACGATGTTTTCGCTCAGCGTCGAGCTAGCGGTATGAATACGTACATAGATTTGAAAATTCCAGAGATACGTGTCCGGATTTGAACCGGCACTGAGCTACCACCGCTCTGTCCTTACATAATACTAACAACAATAAAACGATTTTAGTGTAAAACCACTGTTTATGTTGAAAAGTAGTTAATACGTAACTGCCTATTTTAACGACTCTTGATAAGGTTATTAAATCTGATCAGCCATAATAAGAAGGTAATAAAATATACAGGAAAGCAGCTAAATATGGGATATCCAAATTAAATAACTGTCTGTTATAAAATTTCTTTTTAGTCTTAAGATGAGAGAAAGACTATATGATATTATGTCAGTAAACGATATAGATAGAAAGCACACAACTTATACATATGAATAATAATTAATAACAATCAATTCATATAATTATTGTATTCTTCGTCTCGCGACACCAATAAGTGGTAGCCAGCCACTTACCGCAAACCAACCATCCAAGACTGCCAGCCACCCAACCTCAGCATCGATGGCTGCAGATATCAACTACATAGGTCATGGTGTCTTGATAACATTACAGCTATTAGAATATATTCGGAATTGTAGTCAATAAAATCACATACATCTCTCTGCCTACCCCTTCGGGGATTACGGGCGTGATGACATATATGTATCAAACAAATCTCTTAAACATCACGACGTCATTTTTATTATATCATCTTTACTTATTTACCAATAATATAACGAAAATGACGTCGTACTATATCCTTATATATTTTCGCAGAAAGTGAAAAACCATTAAGCTACTTACCTCGCAGTCAGATCAATGTATGTGATGTAATCTAATATTTATTTATTTATTAAACAATATTTAAAAAGATAAAATGTCACTGAATAGAGCTGAAACACAATTTGAATTAATTACACGTAAAGTTACTACAACATAACATGCGAGGAAGCACTAGCTTTCAAAGTGGCTGTCAGTGCCCGCTACCCGTGGTAGGTATGCTCCCGTGATCCTATTAAATCATGCCTGACTACATTGAAACGTTCGGTGACTGCTACCTGACTATTTATATCATATGACTTCTTGCAAAGGAAATCGGACAAGTGGAATCATAATTCATATATTATAAGCTAGTATAATAGGCAAGGTGACTAAAAAAATCTGTTTAGTCCTTCAGTTAGATTATAAAAAAATATTGAAGACGACGAACGTCGAGGATCTCCTCGACGTTCGTAGACCAATGTAGTCCGGAAAAATATAACTGCGTCGCGCGTATTTACGAAGCCAACACTATACACAGCCTACACAAATGACATGCCGACATGCAGGGCGCCTAAGGGACGCGAGAAGAGAAGCGAAACACGACCCTCGCACTCTCCGCTGACGACAGCGCGTCCTTTACATCCGGACGCGCTGTCGCTTGTCGCTTCTCTCTTGAGGTAGCCAGCAGAGCTTTAGATAGGATACAGAGAGTGCTGAATCTACTCCCGGAGTGGCTCGATAAGTGGCAAATGGACGTCAACGTGGGGAAGACAACCGCGCTGCTTACCAGCGCCTTATAAACGTCAACCCCCCCTACTCCACTCGAACTCCGGGGACAGGAAATCAGGTGTCGGATAGACCCACCCTGCGGGGTTTGCCGTACCGAGTGGGCTTAGTAGGTCCTGTTTACCCTGTTTACAGGGCTGAAGCCAAGAGCGACTCCGAAGAGGGTAGCGACTGCTTAGGGATGAACCAGCTTTCCGCGTGTACCTCTGATTCAGCAGAGGGCACAGCGCGAGAGTGGGACCACGACGCTGTTCGTGACGACGTCTGATTCTTGGACCGAGGAGTAAAGACGTGATGGGTGTCCTAGCACGTCTTTCCTGGTGGGTCCAACAGGCCAGGGTTGGAGGGCTCTGACTCGCGCTTAACGCTGCTTTCCGACTGGGGAGACAACTGTATGCATCCGGTCGTCACTACTCTTGGCACGAGCGCCCTATAGCGGGCTGAGGTTGACGCCTAGCAGAAGATTTCTTAGGGGACCTGCAAAGCCTCAGTGGGTGTGAAGGATGCATTCCGGAATTTTAGTGGCTCGGCTCCGGAGTTACACCCTCGCCGTTACCATCTTGGCCGGAGAGCGGGTCTCCTAATGCAAAGGTCCCTGAAAGTCTATATATATATATATATCTATATAAATATAGACGAGATGGTATGCGGAACGCATTTCTCCGAAGAAAACCGCGTTTTCTTGTTAAAGGCAGTCTTGAATTTGAATTTTCGTGCCTAGAGTAGATCCCCCCCCCCCCCCAAATCCGAGGCTAACTCCAGGTCAAAGCACATTACAAAATTGATATGATTAAATAATTATTTGACACAAGGATCTCTAAAACTTATGAATTTATCATTTCGGAGGTACATTTCATTCCCGTGGACTGTTTTCGGGATTACCACCACCACCGAATCCACTGAAATGATATCACCGAGATGATAAAAAGAGGTTAGTTTTACATTTAATTCCGAATTACTACACAAATATAACAGTACTTACGGCGAATTTAAAAAACAATTTTGTAATAAATTCAATTAACCTATAGTCCATCAAATCTAAGAAGTACCGTTTGAAATTTTACATTTTTCAAACCGAAATAACTTTGTACAAACGTAACTCACTTAATTTCAATAACCTTTTCCGTTAAACCATGGATTTATGAAGTTATTTTTATTTTATCACAAAATGTGCAATTCTTAATCACTACAAATAAATTTAAATCTTTCAAAAAAAGTAAAATCACCAATATAGGCAACAAGTAAGTTTTATTCATACCTCATTTCAAAGTCACGTAGTCAGGTCCTTTATCGTAGTGTTGCGACTCCTGAAATTCACATGTTATTCGAATAATCGTTATAATGTCCGGAAAATCGAACTTAATAATGACGAGCCGTTTTCAACCCAGGTGTCTTTTAGTATGCAGTAGTAATCCTTAAACAGTAGTGAGTTGCCAGAAACAAAAACAAGAAGAAGAAGAATCCTATGTTGACCCGACAGTGTCAGATGCTATCTATCGACTGTAATCCAATGCACTAAGAGTCATTAGTTACAAAATCAATGGATGATAAATTAATGATTAATTGAATGACGACGATTCCTCTAATGGTAACAGTTAATAATTTTTTTCATATAGGTTACTAGTAAAACCAAAGATAATTATACCAATATACGGCCTTTTACAATACCTAACATATTTTATGTAAATCTAAAAAACTGTAATCGATTAGTAAAGAATATGTACTGAGAAATAATCTATTAAAATTCGGATATTGTATAATTGATTTCCTTGATCCCATCCCTAATCGTCAATTTGTCATATCTGTCAAACGGTACTTCTTAGATTTGATGGACTTATAGTAAGAGTTATAACGGCCACAGAAATGAAATAATTTTTGTCCCCATATCACTGAAATGATAAACTTAAATTTTTGCTGAAGTCCTCAATGACACCGGTGTGTGCGCTCCGAGGAGCTTGAGCGGAGCTGATCTGAAGCGAGGAGAGGCAAGGGGGCTCAGCAACTCAATATTGACGATGCTATTTGACTAAAACTTACTGTCCTCTGAAATGATAACTTTTTGCGGGACAAAAGTTGACTGCTTGTCAAATGTATGGGAAAGAAGATAAACAAACAATAATAGATTTTTTCTATAGACTGTATTATAATGTATTGATATTCAAATCGATTTTATTCCAAATAATGAGTATATCTGCAGGAGAACATGTTTTATGACCGGAATGGGGGCTAGGGACAGGTCACCGTGATGATAAAATGGCACTTTGTCTTTTTGTTTTTGGATGTAATAGAGGTCATAAATCAATGATTTTCTTTGCCAAGGTAGAGAAGTACTTACTTTACTAAGAAAAAATATATAATATCATATACTAGCATATTGCACTACCGTTCTCACGTTTGCCGTGCATTTTTTTGGGTTTTGCAATTCACCTATTTTTTTATTTATTCATCTAAAAACATTGACGAAGATACAATGCATTCAAGTTGCGCATGACGTCACGCTTTCGTACAATTTTTACTAAATAGTGACGTCGCAAGCCCCCACTCCATAACGTGCTTTACGTATCTTTGTATTTTTTTGTTAATTTGATAAAGCGAAAAATATGTGTCTAATATTTTTGTTTAATCTTACTGACGGACTAAATAGAATTATAGTTTTTTAATGCAGTCATCATGCCTATTGCATACGCAATCATAATTACGTGAATATGTAGCTTTCTTCACAATCTGTCCTTCACTACCTATCCTAAATGTGTTCAAATTTGAGCAAGCATCTCACGGTGTGTCCTACACGCCATCCTTATTCATTCAGCTACCCATATATTCATAGTATAGATAATTATAGATTTTCCAGAATTATACACCAATTCCCTAGTTCCAAACTAAGTTTATACTAAATTTATGGTTGTGCTATGGATACTTGGTTTCAAAACGAAATACTGGAATACGTTTATAAATATCCATGACGAGAGTACGAAACAATTGTCCATAGGGGATTCGAACCCGCGACCTTTAGTTAAGTGGCGGCAACGTGCTATAGGGAATCAATTTTTAATTTAAAAAAATCATTGGGCAAATTTTACTCTTAATTGTCGTGCGATAACTGCCAGACAATTTTAAGTAGGTATATAGCCTACGAACTCATTACCGAGACTCACATTTTCACTTTCAATGTTGTTACCTACAGAGAGACGTATATTTTTTATCATTTACACACGGGAAATACTTAGCTCGGTCATCAGATTCATGAACTAGGCGCACTGTATTACTTCCTACTCATACATTCCCACAATTAACTTTTTACTGCCATAGATTAAAACGTAAATACTACAGATGGCGCACTCTTTTTTAATATTTATTAATGCTTTTTTGGGCAAGTTCTTTAGTATCTTAAAGTACACGAATAGTACCTACATAGATACTTTCAAAAATTCAAAATACACATGGTTTTTAAATAAAGACATATGAGGCTACTTTTAGAGTACAGTTTCCTTGTCACTCATTTGCTGAGTGCAAATGATTAAATGAGGTTATGATAATATGAACAATGAATAAACAAAATATGAACAGCATTTATTACATCTAGGAAAATTATTTTGTCAACTATCTCACTTTTTACACATAAGTATCATATTCAAAGGGAAATATAATATGAAAGATATTGGTTTTTCGACAAGTACCTATGTACGGTGATTACCTCAACAAATCCTCAGTTCGCACTCCCAAACGACACTTAATGATTATTTTTTCACCGTGTAATAGGTACAAAACTAAACTGTCCCGTCTCGTCCGTAGGTATATCTAATATTCTATGGGCGGCTCATGGGAATAGATCATAGTATTCGTTCTTGAACTTACACTTGCTATTGTTGCGAAACAATTGTGAGAACGCAGATGATCGTTAGGGGTCCGTGGCGGAATCGTCAACGATAACGTTTTCTAAAAATCTATAGTCTATACTAATACCGGAATTAACGGATACTGCTTTTTTAGGTGAACCAGTTTTAATTAATCTTTTTATCATCATCATCATCTTCCTAGCGTTATGTCACGTGCTTAGACGGGGTCCGCTTAGACCATGATCCAGGATTTAGCGAGTCTGGTTACATTGAAGCGACTGTCGATCTGACCTTCGTAACCCTAAGATAGGGGAACCAGACAATTTTTGGATCATGGTTACAAATCCAAAGTTGTTTGAATTTGCAGGTTTCATCACGATGTTTTCCTTCATCGCCGAGCTAGTGGTATAAATACGTACATAGACTTGAAAAATCCAGATATACGTGCCTGGGTTTGAACCCGCACTCCTCGGTTAAGAGGCGCGTGTCCTTACCATTGAGCTACCACCGCACTCTTAATCTTTTTAATCTCAATAATCTTTTTATCATACTAATACTAATATTATAAAGAGGAGAGATTCGATTGTTTGTTTGTTTTATTTGAATAGGCTCTGGAAACTACTAGACCGATTTAAAAAACCAACCAATGGAAAGTTATTTTTCAGCGAATAACATTGGCTATATTTTATCCCCGTATTCCTACAGGTACGGGAACTAGGCGGGTGAACCGCTAGATGGGATACATCGGATGCCAATTTCAATATGCTAATTTTTATGAAGGGGAACATGCACTTTACAAAATTACCATCAATAACTGCCTTATTTCTACCTACTTTATTATAGAAATATTCTTTGTTTAATTTACCTCGTTCTCCCAGCTCAAAAACAGTATAAGTATAAGTTTTACATGGTTAACTTTAACCTGCGTTCAATTATCGAGAAATTAACTTTGGATTAATTAATTTTGGATTAACTGTGCCCACCTATGCTAATATATAACGCGAAAGAATGTTTGTTTTTTTGGTTGTACGCGCCAATCTCAGGAACTACAGGTCTGAATTGAAAAATAATTTGTGATAAGCTATTTGAAAATTGAACCATTTAACGAAGAAGGCTAGCGTGATGCTATAAACATCACGCTTCGACACTCTAACCATAAACGCGAGTGAAACCACGCGCACAGCTACTAGAAAATACAGTAGAATGCTGATAAGTGACACTTCAAAATGTCGATTTACGTGATGATAGGAGCCAATGTCACTTTATAACCGCACATAGGAAACTCTACTCAGAACGCCTTCGTAGGACTGATTTGCTTTTTCGTTGGCAAAACCTGAAAGTTAGGATACACGAACGAAACGAATATTTATTTATAAGACAGGTAGTAGTCCCGGCACTGGATGTTTGTGGTACCTTCATTTATTTGATTTCCATAATACAGATGCATAAGCAACTTACTTACTATGAAATTTATTAAATGTCAGTGATGTTGTAAATTTTTTTTTAATTATTATTTTGTTATATATATTTATTTTGATCAGTAGGAATAATTAAATTATTTCCTACAGATCCCTTAATCATACGGCTCGCTCACACTTGGCGAGTTTTTACAGAAGATTATCGCAAAGGAGACTTTCTATCTTAATTACGGGTTAGTGGCAAGTGACGCCAAGAAAAAATTGTTCATAATTGTTAAAATTATAGATCATCTCCGGAAAATTTGTTTTGATGTACGAGGAAGCGCTAAGGTACCTATTTATAATAGGAGGGAATATCCAAATGACAATGAGGAGGTTCTCGTATTCATGCCGTTTTCATTCAAGAAGTTTATGTAATCGCTAATAAGGAGTTTCTAAACGACAAAAACGTCAAACGTTTTTTTACACAATATATGTATAAAAAATTTTACATCGAAACACAGTTAATGTAAGGGAATGAGACATATTTACTGAAATAAAGTACGGGTGTATATTTGCGATTAATTGCAAAGTCCTTTAATCTTAGTTAACTAACTTCTCAAAGTAAATGCTTTTGTTAGAATGTGATATTCATATGCTTCGTTCTTAGAACAAAAGAGTTTCTTACAAAGTAGGTACGCAAAAGTTTTAAAACGCTTTTATTCAGAAAGCGTTATAATACGCACAACATACTAAAGGACTCATAAACCCTAAATAACAGGGTTTAACAAAATCACAATTCCGACATAGCGTTATATTGAAATTCGCTTTTACCTTCGCCACTGTTTTAGTCTGCATAAACTAAGTCTTTATGAAGACATTGACGATGTGACCAGTATAATAAATAACTAGATATTACCCACAACATCGTGCACGCGGTATTTAAAAAAAAAATTACGCGGAACCTTAATTATTTTAAAAATAATAACCTTTCTCCTTGTATTATCAGATATCTTGGTAATAATAATAATACCACCCAAAACAAGCGGACGGAGACAAAAACATTAAAAATTCTTAGTATCACACCGTACTCTTGTAGGAATATAGTATTAAGCTGTTATTTTGACATAATAAACAGTAATTCCAATTTGATTAGATACAGTTAAGCGGTACCTGGGCGAGTTGTATTGGGCTAATGGGCCGTATGAAAATGGCAGCTAAAAGACGCTCTCACAATTGCCCTGACCCGGCGGTTGCAAAACAAACGCAAGGAAAGTTTGGCCGAGCGGGGCGGGTGTGATCACCGCAAACAATTTAATTACAGTTTCGTCCGTTATATCACACAATTGGAGATACGACGATAAAGCTGGGTGTGCACGGGTGGGCCTTTATGCGTCTTAAAATTGGCGTGAAAAAACTGTTTACAAGGCATTTTAAATGTTTATGTAGTTTTGATATTTTTATCTCAGATTAGAGAACAAAAGGCAGATAGAACCGTCACAGACACGAGAGTGCGGAAAGCAAATACAAAATGGAAAGCAAATACAAACTCAGGACAGTTCGAAACAAAGCGTTGCGTTGAAAGTACGTCAGATCTGTGTTTGAAATTAAGTCTTAAAAATGCCGTCTTGTGTGTTTAAACATTATAATTTTTTTTCCCAAAAACTAAAACGAAATATAGGAGTACCGTTTCATAGTTAAATAATAATTATCTAAATAGTTTGATATTATATTTCCGTGATATTTGTTTCTCATTACTTGGAACACAAAACTTCAATGAAATTTGGGTAGTGTTGCTAGGTTACATTGAAATATTTTCCTTGAAGTAAGGTAATATGCAAATACTTGTAATCTACACTATTATTATAAACATGAAAGATTATTTGTATGTACGTAACGAATAAACTACTCGGTATATATTTTATCCCCTTATTCCCACGACCGGGAACTACACGGGTGAAACCGCGGGGTGCTGCTAGTATGAGTCTCATATAGATGCCAAAAGGCAATATTTCAAGAAATTGGTGCAAAATAAAGGCTGCTAAGATTGCATGTTTTGTATGTCGATTATAATTATAAAGTTTTATATTTAAAAAATTCAATTTTAGATGTACATTTTAATGTATAATATAAATAATTAAATACAATATGTTACAATACCAACCAATATTATTCTACTCGAGCATTAAACATAAAAAACAGTGGGACTTTTTTTCATTACCCTGGCAAACTTACACGCACACTAGGATACAATGTTCCTACAGTGTGTCACGCACTCATAGCTTAATTCTTGCCTCACATCTTTATTCCGAGCGGTTCATCTGCCTTTTGTTCTCTAATCTGAGATTTTTATGTTAATGTAGGTAAATAATACTTAATATTGTTTTTTTTAAACTTATAAGAATAACCGTTATAATAAGTTAAGAATTCTGATACAACCACTATTTAGAGAATGGAGTATGATAATCGATAGTCATACTTTAAGTATCCATTAGTGATGATGATTAATTTTAAATTTTACATCTATATCTACTTATCCTACTTATCTATTTGGGCATGATTGTTTTGAATTAATAACAGTAAAAGCATAGCATATTTTTTTTTTGCAATTAGTCAACATTTTTCTTTTTAATGTGGTTTATAATAATTAGTTTGTTACCTACGAAATATAGCCCTTAGTAGATACACCAGCAGAATTGCTTACCTGATTTTTTTTAATGTTCCTCGATAGGTACTATTCAGTACGTTTTTTACTAATTAGATATGTATATAAATCAAAGGAACATGGATGGAGGAGGTCGGAGGCCTAACCAAGACCAGAGGCCCGTAGTGAGCTGCCTCTTCCGCCCCCGTCATCGGTTAGCCCAGCATCCTGTGTACCAAGACTAGTGAAATTGGTTTTGAATGATTTCCTTTTTTAACCAACTTCAAAATAGCAGGAGGTTCTCAATTCGTCTGTATGTATAATATTTTTTTTTTATGTATGTTTACAGATATTTTCGTCAATTATAGACGGATTTCAAAAAAAAATTATGTTGGATAGAGTTCACTTCTGAGGTGGTCCCATAATAAGGAAGCCAGGATCTGATGATGGCATCCTTGAGAAATCGATGGGAACCTTCGAAAATCGTAGGGGCGACTAGTGCGTTTGTAATTTTTAACCGACTTCAAAAAAGGAGGATGTTCTCAATTATCACAATATTTTTTTTTTATGTATGTTCACCGATATTACCGTCAATTATGGACGGATTTCAAAAATTTTTTTTTTGTTGGATAGGGTTCACTTCTGAGCCACCTCAGAAGTGGGACCACTCCCATGATAACGAAACCAGGATCTGATGATGGTATCCCTGAGAAATCAAAGGGAACCTTTGAAAATCGTATGAGCGCCTAGTGCGTTTGTAATTTTTTTTCATTATGTATTTTAAGGTACTACAATTTAATGAAGGTCTGAAGTTGATCTGATGATGGAGCCAAAAGACAGTCGAGGGAACTCCTCAACGTTTTACATCAGTTACCTTGTGTTTGGGTTTGATAAATTTGTATTGATGAGGACTTTACACCTAGATGGCGTGCGACCATCATTAGTGGTCTGATAATGAAGACGAAGAACAGTTAAGGGAACGCCTGAACGGTTTACAGTAGCTTCTTAGTGTTTGGACTTAATTCATTTATAATAATGAGAACTTTGCACCCGTATAGGTCATAAGTGCCATTACAAGTCTGATGATGGAGACCATAGACAGTTGAGGGAATTCCTCAAAGATTTACAGCAGTTCCCTTTTGTTGGGCTTACATCATACGGTTCAATATGCCAAAAAGTCCGTACAGATTAGGTTTACCCATCACTTAAAATTGTAAAATAAAATAATTTTTAACAAAAAATAAAACCGTCTTCTAAAACGAACCTAATAAAAGTAAAAAATAAATTTACTTAGGCCAAAGTAATACGTATTTTAATACTTATAAATTTGAAGTCGGTGCCAAGTAAATGCTTAAATTGGTATAGGTACAATTATCGCTCAATAGATACATTTTCGGTTATAATATTAGCTTCAATTGTACTAAGTCGTTGTTTAACTTGGCACCGACTTCAAATTCATAAGTATTAAAATACGTATTACTTTGGCCTAATTAAATTAATTTTTTACTTTTATTAGGTTCGTTTTTGAAGTCGGTTTTATTTTTTGTTAATTACTGAACAACAGAAAAATAATTGCTCACTACTTTAGCTCAGCAATCCTAATTGGGTCTTACTCTCCGATAGGTAAAGGACTTCACCAGCTTTCTCGATCCTAAGCTCTGGTCCGCCAGTAGTTGGTCTACAGTTCACAGAGATCTGCCTGCACTGCATCACCCCAGCGATATCTAGGGGAACAGAAAGGGTGCCGACCAGAAAAAAAAATTGGAAAAAGGCAGTGTGCAACAACCTTAAGAAAATCTCACAGAGCTGGTATGGTATCGTGACGTATTGTATAATGTGGGTTTATTCCGGCGCATCAATTTACTTTAATAACAAGTTTCATATTGATTTCATAACTTTCTATCGAACATCACGATTCACATTACTAATAGTGCTAGCTATTACCAAGTGCTCTGTTCGATAAACAAGCTAATAATATACGTTTTATTGCTTCATCTAAAAGTATTATCATTCCACTGAATGTGTTAAGAATGAACCTGCACTTTTCTTCTTGTCTGATAAGTGTTATTACCAAATTTTACGAGTTTTATGAACATTCTGTTGACCCGATGACTTATTTTGGCTTTTAATAGCTGTATATATTTCAATGAATATTTCGACGGAAACAAGCCGGGACCAAACAGCTACGGAAAGGCGCGAAGTTTTATTCCCGAACATATGTCAGTAGCTAACTCTTTAACGAGCTTGTCAAAACTAACTACTACTGCTTGCCAACAGTACGTCTAATCAGAAATAAAAAGCAATTTTATATGGTAGGTATTTTCTTCGCAATTGCATGTAGGTACCTAAGTAGTTACCGTGACGGGAATTTGCCTAAAAACAACTTAGTGTAGGTACCGCACATTTTTTTTATAACGAAGAGATTTTTTTTTTCTTGGGTTTGTCATAAATAGCTTCGTGGAGGCAAGTAACCTTTGAGTAGAACGAATTGAACAACAGATTGAAATACGTGGTCTAGGCTTAATCGTCGTATAGTTTTTGATTATAGCCTGTACTTAACACTGACAAAACTATATGTACTGTTGTTTTAGCTCTTACTCAAAATATAGTGATGAAACAAGTACTATACCTACAGAGTATTTGTAAAAGTAAAAATATACATTCAGTATTCGTCTAGTATGTGATGTTTGATAGCTGGTCTCCAGTTTATGTAGAATGACTTCGTAAAAGCGTCAATCGGCGCATTTAGTTGTACCTTATACTTTTTGACGCGTTATGTTTGTTTATTGTTACAAAAACAGCCATATATGGCTTCTGTTTACCAGCTACAAGGCACATATGATTGGCTCGGTGGCGCATTCGGTAGTGATCTTGACCTATACGCCAAGAGTAGTAGGTTCGATCGAATACTTTTTTGTTTTGTGTCTGGGTGTTAATAACTAATATTTAAGTATATATTTGTAATAGCACTATTTCTTACTTACCTCGGAATCAGATCAATGTATGTGATGTTGTCTGATATTTATTTATAAAGCGACGAAAAGCATCTTTAGAAAGCGCAGCGATGATCATGCTCCTATTTGTATAGTTTTCGTTGAAAGGGTTAGATATCCAATTGAAAACTCTATCACTGCAGCATGCAGGTCTTCGATACAATTACGTTTAGACAGCATTTCACGAGTGACCTCGCCGATTAGGTCGAGATCTACAGCTATTCGATAAGTCTTTGTTGAAGAAATTACTCTGTGGGAGATTATGAGCAAAGCATATTTGGCACTACGTATCAATACGCCCGCAATTCCTGAAGGGCTAGCCAGAATCAAAGCGGCAGCAAGCCCATTCTAACAAGTTTTATTCGAAAATTGTAAACAAATAGTGACAACTGTCGAGATAGTTTAGAACTAGAGTTAAAACGTTATCGAAAAAGGATAAAATAATAGAAAAACCCAACTAAACCAGATTATGTTACGAATATGTTAATAGCATAAGATTTAGGCACGAGCAGGTATTATAACTTCGAAAGAGATGAACTCTATTTGAAAAAGCTTTATACATTTACTATCTTTCGTTACATAGTTTGGTAAAGTCGAGGGTTTTTTTTTTAAATTATTTTATGCTTTTATGATAACGTCTAAATTGTCGTGGGTTTTAAAAAAAATCTATTTTGCTTTGATATGATGAGATCACAAGCAGAGCTAATGATATACCTACATTATGGAACTAAGACGCAGTCTCACAATTTTTTTTTTTACATTTGATTGTGTCTGTCAATTTACAATTTTTAATTTGGTTTAAATAAGTGCAAAAGGCGGGTTAAGCTTTAACCTTATGCTGCCTTAAACGCAGCCGCCGAGATTCGAACCTGGGCCGCCCGCTTTGCAAGGGAACTCTGACCCCTTAGCTACTACTGCTATGAAGGAACAAATGAAATTGCCAATATTTTGCCAATTTGAATAAGATATTTAATCAATAAACTAGCTTTTGCACGCGGAACTAGTAGTTGTTTTTATTGATTTCTTTTACAAATATCCAACCCCCTTTTTCACTCCCTTCAGGGACAAGTAAGGATTAGGTTAGCTAAAGCATACAATTTAAATTAATTTCGTAGGAGTTATCGCAAAAAAGATAATGCTACCATTATCTTTTTTGCGATAGACCATAATTAATTAAAGAAAGAAAACTTATAATACAAATTCCACTCTCTCACCTAAACAACTGGTTTGCAACGTATCGCGATAGCGTCCTTATTTTGGACAAAACATATTTTTGTACTTTTGTCTTGTCTCGAAGTTTCAAATGACAGAGTCACCATCAGTTTCATTTGAATCAGTTTGGAAAAAATATCACTGCAGCGCTGCCGAGTGAGTTACCATCGTAACACCATTGGTTTGCACAAACGAACAAACATCTCTCACCCTAAACGCATATAGGTTTCACTTCTCTGTGCCGTCGTGGGTAAAAAACGCATTTATCATTAGACGTCGTTACGCTTAAAGATATTAAAGTTACGTTCAATGAATATCTTTATATTTTCATTAGCCTACTTTACTTTGCTAAACTATCGCTCTTCGCTTTGGTACAGGTACGGTACATGTGCCACATACCTGGAACATATGTCCAATATACACTGTTTGTAACTAGATCATAACACTGTTGCAACTACGTCGACAAGCTATTTCACATAGTTTGGAGGACGCGCGTACTCCCGGGATTGGAAGGTCCATTATACTGCGTGCAACGTGAAATATTGTTTGATGAGCATGTATCGAACTGGAGCAAACTAGTCATAACTTTTGATACGACATTTTGTTCCAAATATTACTTTATAGACCACATTTCGTTTATACTGCCACCATTTACGCTACGCCGAACGTGACGGCTCGAGGAGAGCAGAGTGCCGTATAGACACGTGAAGTATATATAAAAAGATTGACGTAATTAATGAAAGACTAAGCGGAAGTGCAGTGATGCCGATACGCTTCCCGGGGGTATCATGGCTCTGTGGTCTGGTGTGGAGCAGAGTTGTCATGCCAGTGGTACCTAGTGTTAGAGTCGTGCTTTCCTCTCGCTTGGCCTCTAGTGTGAAAAACTATGGATTTGTTGGTCCGAGACTTCCAAATCGCGACTTGGCAGTAAGAGCATAAAAGTAGAATAAACGCGATCGAGATGCGTACGCTGCGTAAAATCTGCTATGAATCGCTCATAGACTGCGTCCGGAATGATGTTTTAAGAAAGAGAGTCGGTCTGAAAGACAGCGTTGAAGTCAAGGTAAGAAGAGCCATGCTCCGGTGGTTCGGACACGTGGAATGAATGGATGACAAAAGACTGACTGAACAAATATACAGTTTCAAAGTGGAAGAAAGTAGGAGTCACGGAAGGCCCAGGCTCGCCTACTACGACCAGAATAGTCGTGTGTTAATATAAGGTGATATAGGGACCATAAAAACTAATAGAGCTTATACGAAAAGGATCATGAATGTTGAAGAAGCAAGTGAGGTGTGAAAGGACCGTGTCTTATGGCGTTCGGTTCTCTGTCTACCTGCTAGGGAAGTGGTGTGAAGTTTAGTTAAATTGCACAGAAGGTACAGAATGCCTGTGCGCGCTACTATTTTTCTGTCCCCCCACGATACTTTGCGTGGGCTGAAAACATTGCAGACATTTAGAAAAAAAACTCAAAAAACCACATGTTGCTCATGCAAATTTCAGCCAACCCACGTCGCGCAAGGTATTTGGCGTGAGATAAGTGAAACCGGGCCATTCTTGTTAACACATTAATACTGTATTTGATTATACAGAACGCAGAAAGTATTCTCTCTTTCCTGTTTTTGACTTGACCGTCTTAGTGTGCGGGAGATCCAGACAACCACAGACTACACAGGCGTTTTAATTCATTTAATTGTCATCTGACTTGACTTGATTTGACTGGCCCGTTGGTCGAGTGGTTAGCGATCCTGGCCACGAAACTAAGGGTCGTGGGTTCGAATCCCGCTAGGGGCAAATGTTTTGTGTGATGAACATGGACATTTGTACTCGAGTCATGGATGTTTATAAAAACGTATTTAAGTATGTCTATCCGTTCACCTAGTACCCATAGCACAAGCATAAACTTAGTTTGGAACTAGGGAATTGGTGTGTCAGTCTGATAATTTATTATTTATTATTATTTTATCTATACTTTAATAATTTATGTATCTGTAATTCTTTCTGTCACTATATTTATTTAATTATATTGTTTAGTCTATTTAACATATAATAAATATATGTATATATATTTATCTATTTTTTTATTTCCCGTATGTAATTATCTCTATTCTGATCTATAATTTTCCGCGCGCCATAACTAGGGCCGGCTGGAAGACCAGCGCTGCAATGGTAACGCACGCGATACTGCTAGCATATGCTGAGGCAGGCACTAATTGACCATTGTTCATAGTTTTGTAATTGTAATTTTGTCTGTATTTTTGGACTGGATGGTTCTTGTCACAGATGTCAAGATAATTTCTAACGTCAATCATGCTCAAGGCGTCACGGATTTCATTTTGTCCGAAACGGACTATAACTTTTGTTTATTCTTACTCAGTATTATGTAGTTTACCCTATCCACTTATAATGTACCTTTTGTTTGGTTTTTAATGTAATAAATAAACGTTTCTTTCTAAATTTTATATTTTTCATCTTGATATAAGTATTATCAATTGCCAATGTATGAAAAGTCATTAGGTATGCCTTAAATAGTTTCATTATGTATTAATAACTGCTAATAAGTAACCTTGAACTGCGTTGCCACGTAAAAAAAATCCTTAAAATAACGTGTTTTTTTTTAAGAGTAAAGCGCCGCTCTTTTTTGGGATCGCAATCACCTCTTTGCAGGTTGTTTAAATTGCACAATCAGGTCAGTCATGTAACCGAGGTCAATCATGTCTCCCTGGAAACATTTCGCAAGGACGTCCTGAAAGCGCTATGAATGTTTGGCTTTTATTTTGGATTTTCACTTTTACTGATTCCTTGTAAATTGACTGTTTACTTTTTATTAGTTTAATTAATGCATGCAGTCTTAACCTATTATCAACTTAGAACTTAGATGTTTTTGATATTTTATGATTGTTGTTTTTTATGTGTTAGTACATACGTAAACCAATAAATAAAAATAAAAAAGGAGTAGACTAAAGCTTTTGAAATTATACCTAGGTACAAGACGTGCGGTCGGACTAAAGTATAATGTTTGAAATTGAAATGAATCGTAAATATCTCTTATATAGGTATAATTTTCCGCATTGTGATCAAATTCTGAGCAACTAGCCATGATAACTGGTTTAGTATGTATGTATGTTTCTATGACCACACTATTTGGGCGTAACATAAACAAAGAAACCACAAAGAAATATTACGTAAATAAGTTATAACTAAAAATGCTTAAAGAAACATAAAATCTTATAAAATCATACGTTTATAATGTATGTATACTAACGGTAGTAACGCGCGCATACTTACTTACCATCCAGCGACCTACCAACTCTCCTCTTACAAAAAATATAAACAACAGACTGTTATTTGATAACAGGTATTAGGACCTGTTACTTTTTAGATAACAGTAACAGGAGTAACAAGTATCTAGCTTTACCTGTTACGACCCATCTCTACACCACTGACCTTTGCTGGTATCTACAGTTTGCGTGAGACAACCTGTCAATCAATACGTATGTATTGATCACGCCTTATGAAAAGCGGAATGATCTAAAAATACATACCTACTTTATACTTATTGGCATGTACCTCTGTGGATACAAAGGTTCACATCAAAAGAAAATGTTCGTACATTATATAACTCCTAATGTAATGAAAGAGCAAAAACATTTATTTGATGAAACCAAATGGGTAAATAGTACAACAAGCTGTCCCGGCGAACGTCGTATTGTTCTGTTCTCAGGGAAAAAAGAAAGGGTAAGGGCTTTGCGACCTATTCTCCTAGCTATGAAATACACAAACAAAAAACATTAAAATCGGTCGAGTCGTTTATGAAGAATTCGACCACAAACACCATGGCACGAGATTATACATAAGACTAGTGCTTCAATATCATTACTATATATATACCAGCTCATAATAATTTTAGCAATCTAGTTAATTCAGGAGGTTCAAGATAATATATCCGAAAAAAAAATTGTGTAGGTATTTTTAAATTTCTTATGTTTTACCTACTAATCTTGTAACAAAACCAAAAACACAGTTTCTCAGGATGTAACTGTGATACCTATTTACATTTCATTTGCTAAATACCGCTACTGATCGGAAAATGTCATCCTTCTAGCTTTTCTGTCCCGGGCTTATTTGGGGTCCGCTTAGACCATGATGGCTATGCTATCACATTAGGTTAAGGCACCTGTAATGGTACTTATAAGCTTTTAAAGAAATAAATAAATAAATGATGCAGGATTTAGCGAGTACTTTAATTAAGTGATCTTTGTCAATGTTATAAGTTTAGCTGCAAGAATATATACCTAAATAAATTAATGTCTAAATTATATCTAAGGTGACAGTCTCGTACTTTTGTCTAGAAAGGGAATCAAAATTGTAAAACCTGCTTCATGACATTTAACTACATTAATTATGTATTTTTAAGTAAGTATTCTGAAAAAAAGTTTTCATATAAATTTTCTAAGTAATCAGTGACAAAATTATTAATAGTTCTTACAAAACCGCATTGAAATATTAAGCAGATAATTGTATCACGTTTCATATATTTTTTGCTCGTTCACATTTGCTATCACTAGCATTGTGGTATATGCGGTTGTGTGTCGGCATTTCTGTATCTGTGAACTGATAACCAGTCTGCTATATAAATTCTTACTTCACACAAAACAACTGATAATTTAATCAATAGTGCGTTATCTCAGCCGCGGCGCTCTTCAAAATTGTTAAATATAATCTTATTTGCCTGAGAGACACACGACCACTATGCCTTGCCTAAAGATTTTCACCAACGTGACCAAAAGTCAGATACCCGCTGACTTTATGGAGAAGATAATTCCTGTACTAGCAAGAAGTGTGGGAAAACCAAATGGCGTAAGTTATATATTTTACTTGCTACACCGTTTACCCTTTACGCGTGAAGTGAAACATGTGCTGCGTTTTTGTTGTTAATACTTACCCATTCCTCCAATAATGTATGTTTGAACGGTTCAGAAACCGGGTTTCTTACTATCCAACTTATATCCCATTCCACTCTAGAATGAAGTTCAAGACTTCTAAGTATGATGAACATGAACTACCCTATAGAACATATGCTACAATGCACATGACGTACCTGCATAATTTCAATGACAGTGCGAGATGCTTTTAAATATAATTATAAATATAATAAATATATATAAATTTTAACTTTACTTTTAGATCATATCTTACTTTACAATCTGGCCATGCCAATTAAGGTTTCTTTCTTTCTTTCTTTCCTTCTTTCTATGCAAAATTGGTAATAATTGTGATATCTGCACTTTCTAGGTACCTATTTTGAAATGAGTAGGAGTACATATATTGATTTATAAATATGCCTCAGCAAAAATTAAAATAACTCTTATTACTCTTCAGAAGGTAGCATTAGCGATCAAAAATAAATGTAGTAGTACATAATTGTGTTTCGATTTTTTTTAACTTTATTAATATTTTATCTTTTGAAATCGCAGGCGCAGTGTAAATTTTGTTATATATACAAGGAAGATAAAAACTATTTTAGCGGGCTGCATAAATTCAAGCCGTTTGGTTTGGACATCTCCGTTCTAAGTTATTATTTTTGGAAAATAAAATTGTCTTTGCAATAGAAAATACTTGACACAAGTTTAATCAAACTGCAATGTTGACATTACCACATTGGTAGAGCGCCGTAGTAACCCTTAGTAGTAACCATATTATTGATGGCTACCTCAGATCAACAATGATCTGAGATGGATACATAAGCTTGGTCAGTTTTACTGTGGAAGTACAACCCTTTCACAGAATGTCGACGTTAAATGAATAAACAGTATCTGTGCTGTGCTGCTATGTTTCGCAAGTGAGAATGCCGGAGGCTCAACCTCTTAAACGCCGGCCATTCCTCTGGTGTTGTAGATATCAATAGATGCTGTTAATTACTTACTCTGCTGACTCGTTTATCGCATTCGCCTCTAATATAATAAGCAAATATATTTCTAAAGAGTAAAACTAAACTATAGATGTATCTCCTTCATTTTCCAGAAATTCATATGTATGGTCAATAGCGACTGCTCCTTAAACTTCAGGGGCGACTCAACCAGCCCTACCGCAGTTGCTACATTGGAATCTATTGGACATGTTGACCCAGAAAGAAATAAAGTCGTCTCCAAAGAAGTATCAGACTACGTCTATGGTGCTATTGGAGTCAAACCAGAACAGTAAATAATTTTAATTAGTCTTACTCATTACCTTAGTAAGTGTAGGCATTGCTCTGCTGCGCTCTCATAATAATTTCTTTATCTCACATGGTTCCGCAATCTACCGTTCCGTAATACTCAGACTCTAGATTATTTTTAGGATTCTTAACTAGGCTAAAGCGCTAGCGATTATTAACATTTCATTGTTCTTCCGGCAAGTGTCTAAAAATCTGACCTAACGACCAATGATTTTTTAATTACGTACTTATACCATTATGATTAGGTAGGGAATAAAATTATAACGTGGCTAAATCTTAAATTTATCTTGGACGTTCAATTTTAAATTTATCTTGAGGAATTGAAATACTTGTTATTTATTGTTTTACAACATTTTATTCTTTTTTACAGTTTCTTCCTTACATTCTACGACGTACAGGCATGCAACATTGGACTAGCTGGTACCACGGTGGAGGAGCTGGGACCTTAAACTAAAATGCAAAACCAGATAAAACCTATTCTAATGAATGTAGATCACTCTACACTAAGTAACCATAATAATTATGTTTGCACAACAATAAGATGTTCAAAATATTTATGAAACATGGACTACCTATAATATTCAGTTTTAATTTCAGAAAATTACACAACTACAAAAGTTTTGTAACTCACATCACTTCCACATACTTTGCTTAGTTTATACTTTGGTATCTCGCTTAAAATTTTAAATTAAAACACTAGCTAGTAACAAAGAATCTTCTTATTACTTACTTATACCACACTGCAGTAAAAGACCGAGGAGGTCTTGTAGGGCTTCCGAGATAGTAACAAAGGGCCTTACCTAGCAATATCTAACATGTAGATTTAGATAGTTATAGATGTAGATACATGTTTTATGTTGAATTGTTTCCGATTAGGAAGAAGATCTGAAATTCAATCTATGAATACACAAATACTAACATCTATGAAATCTAGTGAAATTTAACTAACTTTCGTAGTTGTATTTTAGTGGAGCCGTAACAGTTATACCTCGGAATCCAGAGTCAGTCATTGAATCTTTACATAAATTGTAAATCTTTTTTAAATATATTTTTAACGATATACCTATAGAAAAATATGAAAAAAAATTATGCGATCTAATTTTTTTTATATTTAAATAAATAAATATTATTCTTTCAGTTTTCTTTTATTTTTAGTTGTTTTAAGTTATATTTTGAAAAGGAGAACTTTATCAAACTTGTCCTTGGGCCTCGAGCACAGATAACAGCCATAAGGGTAAGAGGTGGGGGAGTAGTAGAAGGGACAACAGCAGCTGCTGACGCTCTTATTTTCGTAATTGAAATGGGTACAGGCTATAAAAGTAGGTATATAATATAATAGGCAGAGATAATAGTCATATTAAAATGCGTATTTTGTGGTTTTATACATGCCTACACTTTTTAGGTGTAATTGGGACAAAAATATCTTAAATAAACATTACACAAAAAAAGTTATAACCAAAACCTAACATATACATGAAATTTTAAAATTTTACAAAGTGATCATATCTCGAGAATTGCAAAAAATCTCCAACCACTGACCTTCGCTGATACAGGTTGCGTGGTACACGCTAGATATCTATTATATATAAAGCTATATAGTTTATAATTTTATTTTTTTTGTTGTAACTCTAATAAATTAGAATTAAAGTTACTATGAAAATATTATTTATTAGGTATAACATTTTAATATTTGCACTAAAAAAAATTTTCCCTTGTCCCTCTAATTTTTCAGTAAATTATTGTTATAAATTGTTGTAATCGAGAGCGAAAAGTTATTTTTTTTTTTTTTACTATTTTACTTGAGCTTTTCACAATGCAGTCCAACAGTTTTTATGAAGATTTATTGACTGGCCCTGGATTCAAAAGTTTTAAAATTTTTACGCCTTACGGCGCTCCACTATTACGGATTTGTCAGTGTTGCGATGGTTACTCGTCAACATTTTTGATCACCCCTTTTAGTGCATTAGATTTCACGACAACGCCTTCTTCATCTATCCATTCCGCTTCTTCATCATTTTTCCAGAATCCTTCACTTAATCTTTTTACACTCTCTGCAATTGCGTCTGTCATAGATTCTTCTTCCCAAGAAATAGTATTGTCGTCCTGCACATTTTCATGGGTACAAGTCTTGTCGCTATCTGTATCCTTTACATATTCAATGTCTTTACCAGAAGTGTCTTCATGAATATCTTCAGCAAAGCTATTTTCTACATCTTCCTGAATGTCCTCTAAGCATTCTAAAACATTATCTTCGTCATCATTACCGGCAATGCTTTTGCTTAAAATTCTCTCAGCCCTGAATTTCCATCTTTCCAGATTCATTATTGCCATGCTATACATTTCCTCTGTATGTGGAAGTATTTTATTTAGCATGGTGTAGCAAGGGACACAAATTTGGCTCAAGAACCCAACCTAAAAGAAATTAAAATTTCAATTAAGATTTTTACGCACCGTACCTACGGTGTAAAATAGTACATCACTGATATTAGATACCATCCTCCTTTGGAATAGATGCTAGCAAATATTTTTAAGTCATTATTGAAATCTGGCGCCAAGTTAGCAATATTCTGGGAAACTAAATAGCAATAGTGGAACTAGTGGTACTAGATTAGTCTTAATAAATGTTGAAGAAGCAAAAGGTATGAAGCAGGACCAGAAATGATATTATTATTAGGATGTGATCGGAGCAAGGCGTAACAGTATACATAAACGTTGTAGATAAATACCTGACTAGCAGGCTGCTCGTCTGGTTTGTTTCTATCCATCATCGGAATCGGTGTCTTTCCGATAGCCCTCTCCTTGTCGCCTTGATCATAAAACTCTTCAATTATCACTTTTACAGTCTTAATTTGCACGTCCCAAGGTTTTGCTGAGGCCGATAAATCCGCTGCTGTCATCGATATTGCCATCGCTAGGTCCCTATAACAAATTGCATAAATAAATAAAAAATGCAACTACATTAACACCAAATAGGCACATACGTAAAAACCTCAACTACAAGAAGGTACAAGCACTGAAGAAAACTAGGAAGTTGTGATAATTATTTTTTACAATAGCAAGTGAAGGCTTTTGGTTTTATGTTTCTTCATGACAAATACCAATTCTAAATAAAACAATAAAAATATAAATGTAATACAATGAACGATGACACACGTGATTTTTTTTTCGCGTAGCAACGTAAACTTTACAAATAATGCTTGCACATTCGCAACCAGAAAGGGTTTTTAAATATTCGCTATTTAAAAGCACTTATCTAATAACTCGCAGTTAAAATAGCACTTGGCAGAGAGAGACACCTTTTGTTCGTATAAGTTAGACTACCAATCCACTAAAACCAGAAGAACGTGTACTAATATACATACGAATAACTTTATAAAAATAATAACACATTGAGTAACACTTTTGCACTAACTTGTGGCTTGGAATTCCCCAATTGAAATTCTGCGGTCTGCCTTCGTTGTGGAGTTCCTTCATTTTCTCCAAGTTTGGGAAAAACGCAGCTAAGTCTGTGGCAAGGATCGCCTGACGAATGAACCCCAAGATTTCTTTATATTCTTCACCTGAGATATGTGCAAATATATTGTGCCCGTCCTGTAAATAATGATATCCTTGTCATAAGGAAAATAACCAAGAATTCAACTAAATAGTTTCAACACATCTGACCTATCGAAGACCGCTGTAATTGCGATCATGATCCCATAATACCTGCTGCAGTATAGTAACGGTGATGTTGAAGTGGTGGTGCTCCAGGGTGGACGTGGTGTACATAGCCGCGAGGGGGGACGCCGTCTCGCTCATGTACTTGTTCGTGTACCCGCGGTGGTCCAGGTCGTGGCACAGGCTGGACACGAAAAGGGCGAGCCTCTGAAACCCAAATAAGTACATCCAGAAAAGCTTAGGTCAATGTACCTGTAAATGTTGAAATAAATTATATCTACTTTTTTGTGAGCACCAATAGATAATAATAATAAACAATAATAAATAAATAAATATCCGACTACATCACATACATTGATCTGACTCCGAGGTAAGTAGCTTAAGCACTTGTATTATGGATATCAGAATCAACAGTGGTATTACAAATATATACTTAAATATTGGATATTAACACCCAGACACAGAACAAACACAAGTATTCATCATACGAATATTTGTCCTGGGTGGGAATCGAACCCACAAATCTTGGCGCATGGGGCAGGGTCACTACCGAATGTGCCATCGAGCCAGTCATAGATATGTAAATGCTACGATCTTATAAATCAAATATGAAAACGTCGGAATGAATTCACATATAAATGCTTGATAGCACTTTTTGCCGGTAGGAATATACTCGTAGTTACTCGTTATGTTTAGGTACTCCGATCTTTAACGGTAACTGTTGCCGACCCTGGCCTTATCACTTTTATATTAATACCTTTTATACCTTTAATTATATTTGTATTCAAGTTTAAAATTCTAATTTTATTTTGATATGAAGTACCTATTGTTTTTCTATCAGACTCTTTACAAATATACGTCTGTTTACATCTTGGCAGTCTCTATCATATATAATAATATTTATAGCACAGAGTAATAATATACTACGTACAATTTATAATATAAATACACATTTGTTCTCTAAGCAGAAATAAAGTTTTGGAATGAACTTAGGTATATTTAGTCATATTTTATATTATGTTCTATATCATACTATCGGTTGACAAACATTGAACAGCATCCCTATGAGCATTAAGGAGAGATAGGGACGATAATAAGCAAACGTCTTATTTAAATGAAATACCTACTCGTAAATGGGCAGTGCTTTGTCTATACAACAGACAATGACTTAAAAGTATTTTTAAAGCCAAGATTAATGCCTCAAAAATATTACGAGCAAATGTGTAAACTTGTGTTCAAGTTAATGAAAGTATTTGTAATGTAGATAAAGGTTTGGGTACCTACCCTTGTATAGTCAAATCTCTCTTCTGCGTCATTCTTCAGAATCACATACATTGCGTGAGCGACAGACCAGCCATGGTCAAAGTTATGGTAAGGAACCGCCCTGTAGTTCTTCTTTACTGTCAGCACGAACCTTGTCAGTGTCATGATATCAAATTTTGACATATCAAAGAGATCGCCGAACATGTTAATAACACATTTGCACTTCTGAAATTCATTAAACTTATAAGGATCGAGTGCGAAATCGTTCAAGTTGATGTTGATATCGTTCTTGTCAGATAGCATTGCTTGCACTTCATACTCCCTGCACGTATTATGGTAGCTCAGCACTTCCAGAGCAACTCTGTATTTCTGCTCCTTCCTCATTATCCTATCGTACAGACGAGCATGATGAAGTGCGAGCCCGAAGAAAGTTGAGAATATCTCGAATGATACTTCATCTTCGCGATCAAAATTATCTTCATTTCTTTTGTTGACCATTTGCACAACTCCTATAACCTTGCCTTCGACCTTTACTGGCATGCACAATATGCTAATTGTTTTATATCCAGTAGCTTCATCTACCTCTCTGAAAATAGTGATTTTATTAGGTACTGTACATGTGTAATACTGACGTATACTTATCAATCATTATAAAAACACAAAATTTTTAAAACCATCCCGAAAATGTAGCGAAAAAAAACCTTCAATACGTTAAATAATACGATAAATTTCATAAAACGTTACAAGTGCGTTAGCAACAAAGAGCTACAATTACAAATCGCCTTGGACACCATTCCGCTACATACCTATTGAATCTATAATCAGAATAAGCATCTGGTATATTCATAGTTTCCCCAGATAAAGCCACATGGCCTGCGATCCCACGGTTGATTGGCATTCTGATCTCTTTTTTCTCCAAATCACCGTCATGGCCTGGCTCGAACTTCAAATCGAACACCGTAGATACTAGCTCGAAGTTCCTGTAGTCTACGAGGAACAGAGATGCCCTGTCAGCGTTCACGAGTCGCTGTGCGAACTCTAAGATTCTTTTGATCAGTTGGTCTAAAGATACCATCTCCTCAAATATTGCCCTTGAAACCAAAATAATATTTTTGTACATTTTGCATCATCATTATCATTCTGAAATAGTATTTTCCTGGCGGAACAAACCATTTCTCTCAGAACACGGACACATGTAGCATTAAATGATAACATTACACGTTTTTCTATTTATAAATTTCACTGATTAAAGCATATTGGTGAATGAATATAAAACAATTTTACTTTAAATCATAAATTAGGATTTTAAGTTTATACAATAATTTAAGTTTATAAAATAATATACAAAATATATGGCGGGGTAGAATGAAAGAGACTTTCCTTAACAAAACTTCCATGTACATGGGGGATCAGGCACTATCAGTCAATTGACGTAACTAAACTTACTTGACTACATCCAGTAAGAAGTCAGACATATTTCTTTCCTTTTCCTTGTCCAAATACATGTTACAGTAGTGCAAAGCCAGACTTCCCCAAACCATGAAATTGGCACTGACTTGCTCATCTATTTCCCTAAACCTGTCCTGCACTCGCCACATTTCAATGACGTAGCCGGTTTTGCCAGATGAAACCAAAATAGGTTGATAAAGAATGTGATTTGCTTCTCTCTGAAAATAACAACTTTAGTTGAAACTGTGCGCCTAAGTTAATTGATATTTTAATTAAATACTCATATCACCACATCAAGTATTAATTAAACATTTTATCATATGATAACAAAGTCTAGACAACATATAAAAAAGATTACTGGTATAAACTTACTTCTCCCTCATTCGTTTTAAAGTATTTAAATAAAGCTTGTGGTGTGTCTGGGAATCTGAGCGGGTCTTCATGTCTCGAGATGCGAAAAGATGTCATTTTGTTGGCCACCTCCAAGACTAGTTCGACTTGTTCATTATCTGCGCGTTCCAAAGCCAGCGATGTCTTGGCTTCCTTGTGTTGCTGCGGGTATATTATTTTCAATTCGCATGTAAAAATCTTAGAAAATAAAAAAAAATTATATCTGAAGAGTAAAAGTACTTTGAAAACAGAAACGATCATTTATTATTTCAGTTTAGCAAATGATAACAAAACTTGATCCAGGTGCTTATCCAATACATACATACATACATAATGTCACGCCTTATCCAATAAACTAAAAATAATCTATAAAAAGAGTGTCACTGATTTTGACGTTATGAAATTAAACAAAAATGAATTGCTAACCTTAGTACCCATCACAAAGCATTGCACAAAATTGGGATGATCAGGAAAAAGCTTGTAAATCCTGTAGGCGTCGACCCCCACCGCGGAGGTAATGGTTTTAACCAACTCAGATAGTACTGCATGCTCGCTGAGGTCGCTTTGCAGATTCTTTATTAGACTCTGGATAAAATAAAAATAAATATTTTAATCACAGTATAATTCATCAAACTTCATAAACATCAGTAAGATATTTCATGAATAAATTTTCACGTATACATGCTATTTGCTTATATCAAATTATGCATAAAGCCCACTATAATACTTACGATAAATGTAGGTTTCGCCGATGAAGCTTCACCCTGCTTCAGCTTTGAACGATTCGCCTGATTTGGTTTTTCGTCATCAATCTGGAAAAGTCATGAAGGAACCTCATAAAATAATAAGTATACCTCATAAAATAGTACTACTGTTCACATTTATTTTTAAAATTTAACTAAACTAACTGAATTTAAAGTCATTATTTAAGGATAATGAATAGGTTGAGGAATAAGTATAAGCAATATGCTAACAGCCGTGATGTAAAAATGTTCACCTTCAATAGTTTACCAGTTATATATACTAAGAAACAGGTGTTTTAGTACTAGTTGGGCAGAGTTCAGATATTTTAATCATAGTTAGTTAGATTCCAAACAAGTAGCGACAACATTTAGTTTGTTTATAAAATAATTATATTCGGAACCGATCCGACAAAATTACGTAAATAATAGGGGTCCTAAGCGAGTTTCTCATTATTCATCTTAATGTTTCTTAAGCGATAAATATTAATTTATTTACAAAACTTAATAAGTAAGCAACAATGAAACATCTACTCACGAAGTTTTGTTTAATCTTTCTAAAAAACCAGCGCTCTAGCTCTTCAATCGGCACTGATTCGACCACATATGCTTCAAGAAGGTCCCGGTTTCGGTCTAAATAGCTCATCACATCCATCCCGTCAGCATCTAGATCAATACTTTAGTACATATATGTGATATGTTACAGATAATGAGCTTAAGCAGTTCTTATTTTAATTACTGTTACTTGTAAACAATCATTAAAAAATATAGAGGATATCGTAAATTAATCACTCTGGCTTGAAATTATTGATCATAGGTAGTACAGTTGCTTCCAGGAAATAAATATTTAATGACCGGTTTGCTTCGCCTCTCTCCTCTCCTTACCGTTGCCGTGTGAAATCTTCTTACTCGTATCTCTGACAAAAATTGTCTATTTGTCTTTTAAGCAATAAAAATTCTTTGATAATCTCACTAATAAAATATATAAAAAAAAATTACTCAAGAAGCCTATTACTTTATTTTTTGCGAGTAGCAAAGCATCTGGTACTAGTTACCTGTGCGTGTCTTACAGCAAATGCATATCCTGTCTACCCAACCGTTCATCTCTTATGAACTTTTCAACAGAGTTTTCTCGGAACTATTTATTCACCATGTTTTATTATTTTATCTTATTATAAAATAACTAAAAACAATACCTTGTCTAAATTTTAAAAAACTGAAAAATATATATTTATTACATATTATTATATGCTCGACTACAGAAGTTCCATTATTTTTGTTGTTTTTATTTTTGACAAAACGGCGTCAAATTTAAAATAAATCAAAGCGTCAACTGAACATAGGTCTACAAATATTACAGCGTAACTATACAATTTAAAAATACTTATTCTGAACTAGTAAATAAAATAAATGTCAATCTAATTTAAAAAATATTGTGTTCTTGTGTTCCAGGCATTTCCAGTTTTCCGAGGATTTATCAGATAATTCTGATTTTAAATATATATCTAATCTACCATGTTGGTCTGGGACTTGGCCCATGTTGATCTGGGACAAAAAAAAAAGAATGTGCCAACTGTGGTTCTTGCCTAGCATGTCGTAAGAGGCAACTAATGGTTTACGGGCTTTTGGGTATGTGACTGAGTAGGCGACGAGCTAGCCACTTGTCACTCCTTTTTCACAGCTTTTCATCCAACCCAGCCCACTGTCCCATGTTGGTCTGGGACTTAAAAAGAATATGCCAACTGTGGTTCTTACCTAGCATGTCGTAAAAGGCGACTAATGGTATATCGGGTTTTGGGTGTGTGATTGTGTAGGCGACAGGTTAGCCGCTTGTCACTGCTTTTTCACAATTGTCCATCTGACCCAGCCCGGCTTTATTTTTGGCTGAATGTGGTTGTAGGGGCTTGCTGCCCCTTCGACTCTGCCTACCCCTTCGGGGATCATGGGCGTGATGTTATGTATGTATGTATGTATGTATGTATGTATGTATCTAATCTACATATTATATATATATCATTACGCTCCTGAAGAGGTAGACAGAGTCATAGGGGCAGCATGCCTCATAACCAGCCACAAATTAAACTGTCCTCGTTTAAATAAAAATTGTGCAATGGTAGGGATAAGTGGCTAGCTCGCCGCCTACAATATCACGAAACCAAAACTCGATATTCCATTAGTCGCCTGTTACGACATGCTATGCAAGGAATACAGTTGGCACATTCTTTGAAGTCCCAGACCAGCATGCGATTTATCTAATCTATCTACCTAATATTTAAAACCCTAAGGTTAGTTTGTTACTGCGCTGCTTTTTCACGTCTTAACTACCCAACAAATCAATGTGAAGTTTTGCTTACACGTTATCGTGTAGGGACGCACAAAATGATAATGAGCTTCTTATCATCGTGAACCAAGTAGCGTACCGGATGGATGAAAAAGAATTTAGCGCAAGAAAAGCCGCCGCCATTTTCTTATAAAAGCACTAAAAAATCAAGAAGATTAAACTAAATGTATAATAAATGGTGCCTTTATGTCAAATAAAAATAGGTTGATGATTTATTCGGATATATTACATATATACATACATACTATTGCGCCAGCAATCTCCGAAAGAGTAGACAGAGTCCAAGGTACAGCAAACGCCTTTAACCACATTTGTCCAAAAATAAAATAGAGAAGGTTTAGATGGATGAATTCAGAAATAGTAGTGAAGTAGGTAGTTTACGCTTACAAAATATAAACCCAATATCCAATAATAGAATAATAGCCTTTTACGTTGTGTTAGGTATGAAATTCAGTTCGTAAGTCCCAGACACACATTGGATTGGACGTTTATTGACGTCTATAAATTTATCTTTCTAGAAACTCTATTTGGCTATCTCAGAAATATTCCTTACCTCTAAAAAGTCCAAATCGAGCTCGGGCACGCTCATTGGGAACTGCAACGAAGGTAAACAACAAATATTATTACAAATACGAGTATACACGCTCTGCTGTAGGCCCTGACAACCCTTCAAACAATATTGATGTGTCAGCTATGCAAGGAAAATGGAAAATGTAATTGAAATCGCTAATTGCATTATCCATTTTCAGAGTCCAATAATGAGTCTGATATTCCGGTTAATAGTTGCGTACATTGATTTATTAAATGAAATGAAATGGGAAAATTGGAATGCACAATTAACATTATTTATTCTAACTCAATTCACATATTATTATAACCAGTTTACAAACATCGATTTACTTAGATGATACGCAAATAAAACATGACAATAACTTCAGACTGACTCTCAGTCATATAATATCAACGTTATTTCCAAATGTGTGGCGAAGAAGGTCTAGATCTACTTCATACTCACAAAATGTGGAACTCTTCTTCTTCTGAGCTTTGGGATTGCATTCTATGCGGGAAGGGCTCCGCTCCGCGCAGCCGCTGTGGTACCGGGACCAAGCCCTTTGTTCTCCGGACCGGGCCTTCATCGATTGAGACCCCCCAGAAAATGTTCCTGTCAATGTGTATTATCTATATAAAAACTAGTTTTACCCTGGGGCTTCACACGCGTCGAAATGAATCTGTTACATAAAGACTATTGAGCATTCTGTAGGATCAATATTTTTTTATCGATATATTAGGAAGCCTTTCCTTTCGAGTTTAAACTTTAATCTTGTTAAAATTCAGCGCAATCGATTAAGTAGAACTAAAGAGTAACTTGACTCCTGCAGACAAACGAATAGTCACTTGCATATTTAAAATATTAGTATGTAAGTGTATATACAGAACTATATTTTACATAAAATGAGTAATCTGGTCTGCGCTCGATATAATACGATAAATAAAAATGTTCCTCATCACATCTAATCCGTCGCTACTGCGCATGACTTAATCCGAAGCACAAAGAACAAGCAAATCTCAAAATGAGAACTAATAATTGGGGTCTCAGCATAAATGCATTAAGAAATCCCCCATATACTGGTGACAGTATAATTATGTAGGTCAAAGAGGATCTTCATCCATTATCATCACACCACTGTTAAGAGTAAACCACAGGTTCAGGACTTAAATAATTACATTTCGTATTTAACTATTTTATGAAAACCCATAATAAACAATATCGTCACCGAGCTGCATCACAAAGAATCTGCACTTACCAGAGGCATTTGGGGTTTCACCGTTCGGCAAGGGTGGCAGGAGTCGCGGAGACCGATAACACGCCCGGCTTCCAGTAGGATGCATGACTTTCACTCACTTTAACTCAAGTACCATCACCAGCCAGCACCACTTAAACTTGAAAAAAACAATTTAAAATTTTATTACAATTTATGCATTTTATTTCACCGACCTCTCTTCTCTTCGACACGTTGTGTCGCTCTGTCAATCGGAGAACGCATAAAACCGCCCATCCCAATAGCGACTATTTTAAATAGGTCACCTAGAAATATGTGTTATGTTTTTAAAGGTTAAAGGTTTTTCCATTAAGCTGCTGAGCTTGGAAAATAAACGATATCGACAAAGCATTTTATTTATATACTTCTTTAGGGTTCAGCAAAAGAGAGGAAAAGAAATAAGGAACGCTTAAAGGATTACTTCGTTCTTTTTTTTATTATATCAAGCCTAAGGTTTCTCCGCCGAGAATTCTCGTTCTCGATTTCCCGGGAAAATATTGTCGAGAAATCGAGAAATGTTACAATTCCTAAACTTACATACATACATAACATAATCCCGAAGGGGTAGGCAAAGTCAAAGGGGCAGTTTAACCACATTCAGCCAAAAATAAAACTAGACTGGGTTAGATGGAAAATTGTGAAAAAACAATAACAAGTGGCTAGCTCGTCGCCCACACAATCACATACCCAAAACCCGATATACCATTAGTCGATTACTATCCCATGTTGGTCTGGAACTTAAAAAGAATGTGCCAACTGTGTTTCTCGCCTAGCATGTCGTAAAAGGCGACTAAGTGTTATGGGGTTTTGGTTGTGTGATTGTGTAGGCGATGAGCTAGCCACTTGTCACTACTTTTTCACAATTTTCCATCTAACCCAGCCCATTGTCCCATGTTTGTCTGGGACTTAAAAAAAAAGAGTGTACCGACTGTGGTTCCTGAACTTCATAAATAATAAATAAACGTTAAATTGAAAACTCGAGTGGTGGCAATGCGGCAGTGTTTAGCTTAGCCGGACAACAAAAAGAAAGAACGATCGAAGCAGAAGAAGCAGGAAATACTGAGGGAAAACAAGAATCAACCACCACATTAACTAAAAATATTTTAAGAAAAAAATTCCACCATACAACAGGCAAACGTATACCCAACCTTGAATCACTTTACAAAGTACTTATTAACTGTCAAATCCACCTCCACGGAAACAAAAAGGTATTTTCCATTTCTGTAAACATTGTGACAACAATTTGAAATAGATTGTCAGATAAAGTTTATATATATGCTTTAGTTTTTTTTAAAGCATGCGGGGATGACCGGCGTCTGATTCCTGGGCGGAGTAGTTGAGACATACTGGGTGGCCTAGCATGTCTCGACGTGCGCGTGTGCTCGGTGCTATGCATCCGGCGCCTAACGACTGTCGGGTGCACAGCAGCGAACACCGCCGCGCGAGATGAGCCGCACAGCGCGGCATGCGCACAACGGAGTAGCTGCAATATAGTCCCGGCAGTGGTGGTACCGGCTCCTCCGGAACTGCGCTGCGGGCGGCCACCTCGGGGTTTAGTCGATTCAAGTCCCACACACCGCCCTCTGGATCCCCGTTCAGAGGGTGACGGCTCGTAGGAGTTCCCCAAGTAAAAAAAAAAGATATAAGATAATAAAAAAGTAGTTTCATGTCTAGCATGAACTACGACATTTACATAGTTGCGAACATATCATAAACCAAACGCCTAATAGTTACGTCATCAATCGCCTTCTACCACATGCTAGACATGGATCAAAGTTGGTATTTCTTTTTAAGCCCAGAACAACATGTAACTTAAACTTAAAATTACTTTTTCTAGAAATTTATTGTTGGAACGTTTATTTTTATAGTAAAATAAAAAATAAAAAGTAAAAATGACATTCATCCTAAATTAAAACTGTATCTCGCAAACCCTACAAGTCTCCAGTACAGAGTATGCCTCCCTAAAAGAAGGATAGGTTTACGGTTTAATTAAAGATATCGTGGTACGTTTCAATCCGATTGACCTTACCATTTGCGATATTCGCCATGACTAATTACTGGTAGTGGCTATTAAGTCATTTTCTAATTGCATTTGCCCGGGCTTCGTTACTTTACTGGGCAAATATTTATTGGTGGCTTAAAGTGTGGGTGGTTATTAATAAAATTGATTGCCTAAATTTGCTGTGTGCCGCTAATCGAGAAGCATGTATAAAAACCCGCATTTATAACGAGGTTGGCAATTATTGTGAGGAAAACAAGACGGAACATTTATTTACCTCAATCTAATATTTGTTTATGGTTTCTTGTTATGGTAGGTATACGAAATGAATCGCAATGTTACAGTTACATCAAGCTTTCCGATGAACATGTTTTTGTAAATAGTCCAATTTCAATTAATGATGTAACTTGATAAAGATAAATATTTAATAGAAAGCACTTAGTGCTTTATATTCATCATCTATTTGTGTACCTGTGATAGTACGTCACCGTTAAAAGCTTTCCCGTTTAAAATTTTTGAGAGAACAAATTGTCGAATGTGATATGCAAACTCCATTATAAATGTTAATCCTAACACAGATATTGAAGATAGGCAAGCAGGAAGGCATTCGGTTGAAACATAGTAGGTAATATCGCTTCTCTCGATTCTAAATGTTAAGTTTAAATGTTAAATTTGGATAAATCATAACGTCATAGGTTTGAGATACTTAAGTATAATATATGCTTGTCCTGCCGCTAAGGACTCTTTATTACCTTACAGCGGACTAAATCACGCTCCTCACGCCGGGTAGTAAGCCCTGGACTTGGATCATCCAGGGCTGAAGGTAAGTGGAACCTCGAGATGGGCTGCGACAGGTGTCTTGCCAGCCAGCCGCGGACGGCTGCAGCTTTGCTAGCGACAGCACTTGGATTTCCAGGGAAGAGGAGAGCTGGGTTTTGTCGTTGCCGGCCTCCCTATCCTCGGCAACCCGGCAGGGGCGCACTGCCAATGCATTGCGGTGGAGAGGGTTGAGACATGCTGGGTCAATCCGAATTCTTACCTATATAGTGGATAGAATCTTCATCCCAACACAAATTTCAGAACTCGCGATTATAATTTGAAATAGTGTCTCAAGAAAATTAGTGTGGGTATATTACCCACACTAGCGATAAAATCACCAAATATAAAAGACTAGTAAAGGTAAAACAAGAGCTGAATTTTTGGTTACTCATGGAACAGTAAATTATTCTTCCAGTTATGATGGTTCAAATATAAAGTAGTCAAGTTTTGGGAAGTTATGTCCTGGAATGCATGGCAGGTATTGTTAGCTAATTAGCTAGACGATATTGTTTGATAATTAACAAGCACATAGATGCCTATAAAAGAAAGGTATACATTGTGTTCGGCTTGCAAACACACCATAGTGACGTGCCCTGAATACCAGTCAGCTTAATTACCACCAAAACGTCGCTACACCAATCGCTTCTCCCGGTTACAGTCCTTTGTTTAAGTTTTACGACGTAATTACTTTGGAACTGACAAGTTTGTGAGTTACAAGGTCAATCTTAAAATACAAATTCATCCTCAATATTGCTATAGCCTAGTGCGGTTCAAGATTAGGCCAGCTAACATGCAGGTAAGTTTGAATTATTTGATCGCAAATAACTTGACGGTGCAAACACAGTCAAAACAGGCGCTTAGCAAATATTGATATTGCATGAGTGTGCATGACTAGAATTTAGGCTATAATAGATACTTACTTATACTTACTTACAAAAAACAAAGAAACAAGCAGTAAGTATGTAAGTATAACCTGGTAATAACCCAAACATCGAATTTTTTATAACAATAGCATAACATAGGACATTACCTACGGTTGTCATAAATAATAAAATTTGAAACAGTACATATACGGAACTTATCTGAGTTCAGCGAATATAATTACAATTATCAATGCCTAGATGGCAGACAACACTAACCAAACTAATTAATTACATACGGCAAAAACTAAGGACACAGAAACTGTCAAACTAGAACTCAATTTAAGCCCTCCCCTGAACGATTCTAATCTGATTGAGTTTTAGATATCTCAATAACGTTATTAGACTCATGTTATCTATAGACAAAGCTGAGCTTTTAATTGGCTTATTTATACTGATGTATAAACTTGCCAAACCTGTTTATTTTTACACTACCAAAGCCCCGGAGCAAGATGTATAAAAAGTAAAACTAATAAGTCAATACTCACTAAAACTGGAAGTAAATTTGCTTCCGAAATTGGTACAAATAGCATGATTAGGCACACGGAAAAACAGCGCATCTATAATATTTTCTTAGCTCTTTATCGAACAACCATGCAGACATTACGTATAAATTGCAATCGGAGTTCACAAATGTCAAGTCCTAGTAATCTCGGGCAGACTGAGATAACTCGATTGGTATGAGTACTCTGTGTGCATGCGTGGAGCCTTTACATAAATACGGCCTTACCTTAACGCATCGCACGAGCTTGGAGTCGCAAATCTCACTAGTGAGTGATAGAGTAGTCCGAACGATAGACTGGCATGACCGACCGATGATAACTAATTAGTTAGCGAGGCACCCGCGGCACCCAGCGCGAGCAAGCCCAGTGGACTGCCCCGATCGAAATGGTCAGCTCGCCCGCCACATGCTAGCACCTGTGTTTACGATACGCGCGCAAATTTGTACGAAACTATTAAGCTACGGCAACGTAATACCTACCTACATATTGTTCTCAGAGCCTACTAATGCATTCGTAATACATTTAAGGACTTTCACAATAAGTTTAATACTTACTTTAATTTTAATAATCACATCAATACAGTGCAACTAGTCTTTTGAATTACTCGAATGTTCGAAACCTATCACCTCATGGCGCATTGACCGATATATTTTTTCACATTACTACAGATTAATAATAAAAATCTACACGATTTACATGATTTGAATTTAGTTGATTAAAAAGAGTAATTTTGCCGTAAGGTGAGCTTATTACTCAATCAATACATACCAAAATATGTAAGTTTCCGTTTCATTTCAATCCAAACAAATAATTACGAGTAGAAAATTTTACCTTAGAAGTGTCATATATGTTGAAAGCGCTCAAATGTTTCCATGATTGATAACTTATCTATTCGTTATCTACTCATCCGTTATTCAAATAATAGGAGGGAGACAGTCCTTCGAAGTCGGCATGTACCTAAGTAGGTAACTGACTGACGTACCTATGTAATTTTCACTGGTGTGTTCGTTATTGAATTCCTAACTAGGTAAGTATGTAGGTACATAAGACATAATTTAAAAGCATCTTTTACACATACAAGGCTTTTCCTTTAAATGGTATGCTGAATAAGATCTCGTAGTAATGTTTCAACATAAGAAATGAGCCTTCAAAAATGTACGTAACGTAAATTCTCGTAAGACCCTTGTAAGATCAGACGTATTACGTCGTAAGTTTTCGCTACTAATTAATTAGCTGCTTTTTAACGAGACGCAACTCTACTATTTATATCATAATTGCATGTTATAAATAAGTATATTTTCTTATTTCAACATAGCAATAACTTTGAATATCTACTATTCATACTTTCTAAAAGGATTTTTTAAATTAAATAGGGTAGGTACGAGGATAGGCTTAAGCCTGAACGCTTTTTTTACCGTTTAATTTATAAGATCAAACTGCGCGTAGTACCTACAGATAAAGTTCACACGTAAGCTTTTAAGCAGCTGTACTTAGTATCTATTAGGCATTTTAGGCTTCCGTATACTATAGACAAGTACATATTTGTATAGAAACTTAAACTACGCAGTTGACACTAAATGACATTACAAATGACGCCTTAAAATAAACCTTTCAATGACACCAGGGAACTGTCAGCAGTCTGTGAATGTGCCTTATTTTCAATTGATCATGGTCAGGAGGTGGAATGGACGCGCAGAACCCACCTCGTAAGCCTCCCCAAGGCCAGAGGCCACCATGCACTTACAAATACAATGGTGGGCTACCAAAAAAATGATACGATGACCCCACATCAGAAACTTATCGCCGGCTGCATCTCTGGTGTGACCACAAGGTTTATTACACAACCCTTGGATGTTGTTAAAATAAGGACACAGCTACAACAGAAACATGCTTTAGAGTCTAAAGGCAAATGGTTTGCGACTACCAGAAAAATCCTCTCTGAAGAAGGTTTAACCGCGTTTTGGCACGGTCATAATCTGGGGCAGGTACATAATTAAATTTTATTGCCATCTATATATCTAATATCATTATAACAATAAAAAAACTTTGAATTTTTTCTTTAATATCTTTTTTAAGGCAAATTCAAACAGTTGGTCAGAGACAGTTTTCACATGTGTAGATAAATATGTAAGATACAGTTTTATCATTATGTTTACTTTGATCTGACGATTTATAGGTGCTTTTCGAAACCTATGTAAATAAAGATCATTTCATTTCACATCATCACACTAACATGGTACACCACAGTGTTAGTTATATATTGACATGTATCAATTATTCAGCGTAACTTTAGCGTGTGACAATTTCATCGAATAAAAGTGTATGTTATCAGCGCTCGGGCCCCGCTATGCTCACGGACCTCAAAGGTCAAGTGTAAGGCGACCAACTTTATAATAAACCAATGCGGGACACACTATCCACAAGAAGACTAAGGATTTCTTGATAGTGCACTTAAATTAAAAACAAATAATGCTTCTACTAAATCAACATTTATATACCTAGTGTATATGTTGCTGTAATAGCTCGAACTATGGTAAATTTTAAGATTTTCCAGTAAAACCTAAGATTTACCAACTCTTAACGGTAAAAGTCCGAACAGGTGTACAATTCGAACATTTACCACCATTTACTTAGTAAATCTTAGGATTCTTTACTTGGAAAATTTTACCTAACCAAACCTAACTAAGATTAGATTATATTATAGGTTAGGTTAGGTAAGGTATTTCTTTAATCAGGTTAATAAACCTAACCTAACTCACCCATAATATAACCTAACCTAGAAATGTTTACATTTACCAACTCATGTCGGTAAATCCTAAGATTTACTAGTAAAACCTAAGATTGACCAATATACGGGCTTTTACAGTAACACTGATTAAAGAAATACCTTACCTAACCTAACCTATAATATAACCTAATCTTAGTTAGGTTTGGTTAGGTAAAATTTTCCAAATAAAAAATCCTAAGATTTACTAAGTAAATGGTGGTAAAAGTTCGAATTGTACACCTGTTCGGACTTTTACCGTTAAGAGTTGGTAAATCTTAGGTTTTACTGGAAAATCTTAGAATTTACCATAGTTCGAGCTATTACAGCAACATATACATTGTCACATTTTCAAAAACTTCTACCAACTCCATGCCATTAATGTGAAACAAATGTTTACCCAGTTTTGAATTGACACAGTTTGATGGTTAGGTGATTTAGGAGAAATTGTTGTTACGTATTTCTAGAAACTATTCTAGTAATACGGAAACAACAATTTCTCTCAACTTCTACTAAGAAGTTTAGATATTTTTTAAAAAGTGACAATGTATATTTACATATTAAGTATTGCTCGTGACTGTACATCTCGTCGTTCGTATTTTTGATATAAAACACTTCTATGCGAGCGAGACGATGGGAAACGAATCTATACCTACTAAAAAGATAGGGAATGAACTGGGACATACGGTACACATTACAGTATCCCACTATCGCATTTTACGATATGCCAGGCAAGGCCCGCAAAACACAGTTTGTACCTACACCCTTTTTGAGTCAAGAAAGTATGTGAACAATTTACTTCTTTATTTCTAGGTCCATTCTATACTCGCTGTAAGCAGTCAATTTTATGTTTATGAATTAGCAACAAAGTACGTCACAAACCTTTCCGTGAACGAAAGGTTAAAGTAAGTTTTATTGACTTCATAAAATTTAATCCTGTTGCCCTATTCAATGCAAGCTGCTCTTTTGTAGATATTGCAATAAGCTATTTGTGTGGCGCAAGCATTTGTATTCTGATTTTTATAGATATGAAACTTGATTAAGTATCTATATCACTTTATATACATATACAAGACGCAATTAAAATCACAATTGTTAGGAAAAATAATTATATATATGTTTTTTCTATAAATGTCACATATTAGGTACAAAAATAATGAGCTAAAACATCACGTCATTTAAAAAAAACCTACGTTTGTAGATACTGCTGCGCGCCGCCGCACAAGACATTTTATTGTGAAAATTTTACTTAAACTTTTTTTTCATAAATGCGATATATTAACGATACCTAAGGCCTGGAAAAAGTTTGGAAAGTGGTATAAAATGCATCTTGTATAAATGTATATAAAAAAATTGATATTACCTCGTTACTCAGTCTAATGACAATTATGTCTGCTATAACTTTAGGTGCCGTCCGGCTATGATAAATTAAAAATAGACCCTCCTCAATCTAGAAATCTCATCAAACATTTATCAAAAAAAAAAAAAAGTTTTTTTTATCTATTCAATCATTTGCTTGACCTATTCCTCCATAGTTGTCTGCCCCTAAAAATTTTGGTCCAACACTACATGTGTGGCCTTATTCGTACATCGAATTTTACCTACTGTATGCGGTCTTATAATACCACCTATGTGCATATACGACGGTAGTCTATACCGAAATAGTTATTAGTCACTGTCTGTATCCATACGAAGGCTTTGTTTTGCAGGCCGCTTCTAATCTTCCTTTGCGGCGCGCTGGCGGGTGGTTGTAGCGCTACCCTGGTGATACCCCTCGAAGTGGTGCGCGTACGCCAGATGCTGGTCAAGGACCAATACCGTGGCTTCATCAACGGCGCGAAGAAAGTATACAACGCCGGCGGAATCCAAGCCTTCTACGAGGGCTTGTCGGCGTCCCTGCTACAGGTTTGGACTTTTTATTCTTCTTATCTCTTATCTTAAATAAATAATAATAAAAATATTTACTAGAGTAAATTGTGTTTCCCCAGCTGAAGGAAAGATGTAGGTATCGAGCTTCAAGTGTTAAATATTACCTAGATATTGTGCAAATTTTATTATCAATGCATTTGCTGTCACTTATACTCCATAACAGAGACTACAACGTCATCACGCAATTTTATAACACCGCAATAGTAATAAATAGTCCTGCATACCTCATTGATTGGTGATGCCTAATACTAAGAACCATAAGTAGGTATGTCCCACTTATTCGTAATAGCGCCTATCTTCAGTGGAATTAGGTCAATCTAGCAAAAAGAATTAAATCCACAGATGGGTCCTGCCGTTGGCATATCGTTCAGCGTATTCAGAGTGGTCCAGCCTTGGATTCTGCAGTACTTCCACAATTGCACGAACGGTGACTGCAAGCATGCGCCGGGCAACGCACACCGGCCGGAGTACCTTCTCATCGCCAGCACGTTTGCCGGTGGAATCGCCGGCTTCATCTCCAAGACCCTTACTTACCCATTTGACCTTGCCAAGAGGAGACTGCAAATTGCTGTGGGTGAAATATTTTAGTGCTGATCCACTAACTCTTCCAGATGTACTAATCGGATCAATTTAAAATGGATCATCTCATTTTAATAATCTTGCTATCAACGTCGGCTAAAACTCTAGCGCATGGCGAGTAAACAAAAACTCAATTGAATGTTGATAGTCAATCCATAATTGAGTGCAAGCAAACAACTAAAGCAATCGAAACCTAATGCTTTAGAACTTTGAATAAGATGAGAAATCACATTTTAGTTGGTTTTCCAATGAATCAATATTGTTTACGGTACACCCTAGCCAATGAAATCTGTTCGATTTGGTGGATAAGCGTACCTTTTATTTCATACAAGTAAATAGAGTATTTATTTATTTATTCAAAGAAACACACAGCTTTATGTAGCCCATTATTATATATATTAAAAAGCAGCAGACCGAGATGGGATGAATGAATAATCATCATCTTCCTAGCGTTATGTCCCGTGCTTAGACGGGGTCCGCTTAGACCATGATCCAGGATTTAGCGAGTCTGGTAATTAACATTGAAGCGACTGCCGATCTGACCTTCGTAACCCTAAGATAGGGGAACCAGACAATTTTTTTTGGAACATGGTTCCAAAGTGGTTAGAATTTGCAGGTTTCATCACGATGTGTTCCCTCAACGTCGAGCTAGTGGTATAAATACGTACATAGATTTAAAAATTCAGAGGTACATGCCCGGGTTTGACCCGCACTCCTCGGTTAAGAGGCGCGTGTCCTTACCATTGAGCTACCACCGCATATGAATGAATGATATTGGGCTGAAAGAGGAAGTAAAACCTTTAATTGACAGCTTGTGTTCGATTCCTAAGGTAGGACGCAAATCATCGAAGTAGATCACCGTGTATACCCATGCTTCAAGCTAAGTAATTAAGAGTGAATAAGATATTTTATCCAATGCCTTTGAATAATTTATTAAATAAAATATCACTTTATTAATAAAAAAGAACGGCAGTGTTGTATAGCGCAATATTAGAAAAAAAATATAATTAATATTACACATACATCACATAACATCACGCCCATAATCCCCGAAAGGGTAGGCAGAGTGAAAGAGGCAGTAGGCCCCTTTAACCACATTCAGCCAAAAATAAAACTAGGCTGGGTTAGATGGAAAATTGTGAAAAAGCAACATACATACATAACATAATCCCCGAAGGGGTAAGCAAAGTAAAAGGAGCAGCAGGCCCCTTTAACCACATTCAGCCAAAAATAAAGCCGGGCTGGGTTGATGGAAAATTGCGAAAAAGCAGTGACAAGCAGCTAACCTGTCGCCTACATAATCACACACCCAAAACCCGATATACCATTAGTCGCATTTTACGACATGCTAGGCAAGAACCACAGTTGACATATTCTTTTTAAGTCCTAGACCAACATGGGACAGTGGGCTGGGTAGGATGATAAGCTGTGAAAAAGAAGTGACTAGTGGCTAGCTCGTCGCCTACTCAGTGTCATACCCAAAAGCCCGTAAACCATTAGTCGCCTTTTACGACATGCTAGGCAAGAACCACAGTTGGCACATTCTTTTTTTTTGTCCCAGATCAACATGGGCCAAGTCCCAGACCAACATGGGACATGGATTTATAATGCAAATCTTTTGAGAACATAATTTTCAATAAATAAAATTGAAAAATTAGTTTAATTACTTTTTCTCATTTCAAACTGTGTGGAAACTACGCTATCTTTTTGACTATTTGTTGAAACTTTTTGCAGCACCCACGGACTAGTAAAAAAAGAAGGACTCCGCGCCATTAAATAGACGTTGAAACACCACAGCAGGTGTTTTAACCTGACACAAGACTTACGTCACACATTGACATGAGCGATCCAAATGACAAATTTCCGCTATCTGGTATCCATAAGAATTTCAGTCACACGTGCATAAACGTGGCTTCACGCTGTTGCATGACAGCGCGAAGTCTTTATTTTTTTTCTAGACCGTGGCTTACGTGACAACGTACCATTTCTAAAATTTTATTTATTTTTCCCGTCGTTTGCCTTCATCTTTTAGAAAATCTTTCCGTTTAGGTAGTTCAAATCTAAATTGCTTTCTCGAATCACTATAACAATAATTATTTTACTAAAAACAACATAAAAATATCTTTTCGCACTAAAAATCAATAATATCTACGGTTTTGCGTATATTGGAAGTATTGGAACGTGCCAAACCAAACGTAAGCCAAACTTATCTGTGTAAGTACGTACTACACAGATAAGTTTGGCGTACGTTTAATTTTGTTCCCTTATTGACGTTTTGTTGTATCGTAATTTTTATGTTTGTAAAAATAATTTAATTTCTGATACCTTTCTTGAAAAATTATGTTTTTTTAGTTTAAAACTGCATCAAATTATATTTATATTTTATATTTCTCATTATGAACGAGTTCTTAAAAGATTGGGTCGTCTTAGGCCAATGTTCTTTGTGTTGCTAAATTACTTAGCATATCACTATGACTGGCTCGATGGCGCATTCTGTAGTGGCCCTGCCCCATGCACTAAGATTTGTAGGTTCGATCCCCACCCAGGACAAACTTTCGTATGATAAATACTTGTGTTTGTTCTATGTCTGGGTGTTAATATGCAATATTTAGTATATATTTGTATTTTCAATGTTGTTTCTGATATCCGTAACACAAGGGCTTACCTCGGAATGAGATCAGTGTACGTAATGTAGTCAAATATTTTTTTTATTTTTTTTTTTTTATTTTTGCATTAATTTCAGAATCATCACAACTAATCAATGTTCATAGTCGTAAACCATAAATATTTGTATATTTGCATATCCTTTAAGTTTTGGTAAAGGTAGTTATTATTATGCTAAATGAATAAAAAGTTTCTGTAGTTAATGCTCTCATTTTAGATCGATTGCATAGTTCTTAGATAAAATAGATAATGTTTTCAAAACATCACACATTTCAACTGATTTCTCTAAATGTTTTCGTTGTTGTTGGTATTATAAAGGTAGGTAATGCTGCGATCACGACCATAATGCGCTGCGAAGCTATTAGCTAGTTCAGCTACCTTTACTTAAATTGTGTTCCGCGGAGCTTAGCGAAGCCTTTTTAGGGGGTCCACGAAAACAACTCCTGATAAGGCTCCAAAGTTTAATATTACGTTACACCCTGGAGCGTTTAAGTTAAATATTACGTATCTACGACGACGCGGGTTTGATACCCTCCGCCCGCACTGCTGCCCGCGCCCCTAATTACAAATAAATCGGTGTTTGATTATTCTAGGGGTCTACTCCTAAAAGGGGTCCGTAATCAAAAAACTTTGAGAACCGATGAGGTAGTTGAATAATAGAAAAATATACAGAAGTATACGGTTGTTTCGCTCGCTCATACAGCCGTCACCGTTTCAATACGGTAGTCAATCAACTTCCCGTTAATATAAAATACCACCTTAGTCAAAAACTGTGATCTAACACGGGGCCATTCCGTGAGCTTCTTGCGCTATTTTTCTTACGTTTTCTTTCCATTAACGAAACAATTTGCTACTGTTGTACAACCAGGTCTTAGTTTTGAACAAAAGTTCGTGTGCATGTCTTATGGATCAAGGTTTGGGCGGTTGTTTGAAATAAGCAATGCCTGGCCAAAGCAACTAACTTTTTAGTTTTTGGTACAATTATCCAAATCAAACCATCGAAAAGGTCGCATCGTAATAATGACTGTGGTATTGAATATCATCCAAAATAAGAAATTTGGCAAACATTACTTAGATAATTATAATAATGTGAGATAAAATCTATTGATCTGGTAGATTTATAAATATACCGGTCATTGAATATATTGTGAATTAGACGACCATGATAAAAATTAAAAATAAAGGATATCAATTTCCATTTCCAATTTCCAGTGCAAATTGTAACGGTGTTTCTGACATCACCGCTTCCTTGCAGACGCACCAGCAAGATGTAAAGTACAAAACACCGAGCACATCAAAAAACTTGGTGAAGTGCAAGAAGCTCACGGACTGCCTAGTGCAAACGTACCAAGCCGAGGGCCTCGTGGGCTTGTACCGGGGCTGGAAGGTGACCATCTACAAGGCGCAATTGACCAGTGTCGTGGCCTTCACCACTTACGAACTCTGCTGCTACGCCATCAGGGAACTAGAGACTCCATGATATCAAACTTGTCCAGATCTAGCACGTTTAGTTTTTATACGAAGTCTTTTTTACACGACCGGTCTATTTGGTAATAAATATTTTGTTTACTGTTTTTTTTTATTATTTCTTTGCTTTTTTGTTATTGGTAGATCCTTTTAGGATAGTTGGTGTAAGTTAAGTGAACAGAACTTTAGTTTCAAGTTTTTCCTCTGCAAGTCGACAGAAAAAGCGTACGGCGGGAGCACGAGACATACGCTCGAGCTGTCGCTTGTCGCTTACGACAAGCCAATAAGCAAAGTAAGCGCAACAAGTCGCTATACGTCGCTACTTGTTGCACAGAGCCCAACGCTATCCGTGACTCCTCTTGATTCCTTCTCAATTTGTGATAAGTTTTAAAAAATTGTTACTTCTCATACAGGGTGTTACAAAACTACCCGTAAAGCCAAAAGGAGGTTAAATAGCGCCTTATAACGAATCCATTCACAATATTTAAGAACCGTAGGAACGCTGTATAACATACCCCAAAAAAAATATATATTATTATTTTCACTGATGTGCAAACCATATTTCAGTAAAATTGAAGAGTAAACTACGCAGACAGAATGTACCTACATTTCTACCTAATTCACGGAATGACAAAAATTTTAAAGATTTGAAATTGACAACATATTTAATTTTTCCAACTTGTCATTTTTTGAAGCCAGTAGGTACCTACTTATGTACTTATGAGTATAATGACATCCCTGTATTGGGTTAGCAAAAATTTATGAATGAAAAATAGAAAAACTATTATAGTAGACAATTATTAGGTAAATAATTGCTGTTAAATAATCTGGTTCCCTGACATGGACAGCTTACTAGGGTTGACAAAATTTTTGGCTTTGACAATTAATTCTATTTTTAACCGACTTCAAAAAAAAGGAGGAGGTTCTCAATTCGACTGAATTTTTTTTTTTTTTTTTTTTGTATGTATGTTACTCGATATCTCTGAGAATTGTTAACCGATTTCCAAAATTTTTTTTTTAATCGAAAGGGTTTACTCCCGAATTGGTCCCATTGCCACCAAGTCAGGATCTGATGAAGGGATCCCAGGAAAATCGAGGGCAACCCTCAAACTTTATAGGCACGTACAATGTGTTTTAGACATTTTCTAAGATTTTTCAAGTATTTACGTATGGTACTTATCATCTTATGATGGTGAGCTGATGATAGAAGGTACAAATCCTTAACGATTAGGAATTAATTTATGATTCTTTAAATATTGATATCTTCGACAATTGTAAGACGATTTTTATTAGAGTTCTTTTTTTTATTCAAAAGGGTATATCCTGGAGTTGGTTCTATTGGTACTACATCTGGATCTGATGAAGGAATCTTAGGCAAATCGAGGGAAACCCTCAAGTATTATAGGCGCGTACAATCTATTTTAGTTATTTTCTAAAACAATTCAAGTATTTACGTCTGGTATTCATAATCTCATGTTGCTGAGCTGATGATGGAAGGTGCAACTCCTTAACGATTAGGAGTTCGTGGATAATTCTTTCAATATTATACGGCCATATTGAGTGTTATTCTCGACATAGTCTCAATTTCACCAAGTCTTGGTCTAGTGATGGGGTTTCATGAAAACGAGGGCCACTCTTAAATTTTAACGACATGTTAAGTGTTTTATTTATTTTTTCTACAATGATTCCAGTATTTGCGTCTCGTACTCATCATGTTATGTTGCTTAGCTGATGATGAAAGGTATAACTCTTTGAAGATTAGTAGTTTTAAGTAATTCTTTAAATATTAAAGGCTCGTTATACCTTTTCGTCTTTAGTCTCATAAGACCGGCACTGTCTCATTAAAGCAGCTCGTTTTGATTTGGTCTACCTACCTATTAATAAATTTCACTAAAAAGTAACAAATAAGTTAAATTTTAACAAAAATAAAAACCGACTTCAAAAAACCCCGCAAAAAATGTTTATAAAAAAACAAGTAAAAACTGCCTTAATAGCTATTTAAATGTCCAAACACTAAAAAGTATAAAATAAATTCTATCGACTGCTTCGATGAAAGTATTAATCTTTAACACGTATTTATATATTTACAATAATCAGTTAGTTTTAAAGTCGTTGCCAGCCAAACTAAAAAAAAAGTAGACACTTAATAACAAATTACCTTACTAATAACAATATGAAACAAATTAGTTACAATATGAGTATATTAACTTACTATTGATTTTGTATATTCAAAACCTATTTTACCACCCTTCACCAAGAAACAAATAATTGCAAATTCCGAAATGATGATATAATTACGCGGGCTGGCACCGACTCCAAAACTAACTGATTATTGTAAATATATAAATACGTGTTAAAGATTAATACTTTCATCGAAGCAGTCGATAGAATTTATTTTATACTTTTTAGTGTTTGGACATTTAAATAGCTATTAAGGCAGTTTTTACTTGTTTTTTTATAAACATTTTTTGCGGGGTTTTTTGAAGTCGGTTTTTATTTTTGTTAATTTACGGAGTATTTTGTAACACGTTGTAGTTAGTGTGGAATTTTACTAGTACAGTATACCCGCGTTACTTTTAAGCAATTACGGGTTGATGATCTCCGATCACCATGTGTGTGACTATTATTACGTAAAACAAACATCAAAAGAAAATCAGGGGCACATTTGTCAGAATAACCGTGTCAATCACTGTGCTGATTGACATTTAATTTTGTAGAAAGTAATTTAGGTATGTCAGCAAATAGAGTAATGGATATTATTAAATGAGAACAGATCTATAAGTATTTACGGAGAGATCTGGTTAAATCATCTGAATTGCGTATTCAAAAAGACAATTATGTATTTGCAAATAGTTAATAACTGTTCAAATAAAATTGCAATACGAACAGGAAGTTAACTGTCAATACCTGTAATTTAGTTTACCTAATATTGTATAAATATGAAATGTAAAGGACCAGTATTATATTCATTGAAGAATGCTAATTTGTATGTACGTACTTATATATAACTATATTGTACCTAATAGTAGAGGTATTGTCTATAATGTTGTTTTTTTTTATTTGAGAACTCGTTTTTGCTGATATAGTCCGAGCGGAGTTGTTGATGTTGCCAATGTATTTTTTTCTTATGCGAATGATTTCTCAATATTTTATATATATACTTATATTGTGAGGTCATAATATCCTATGATGATAAAAAACCGTATTCACATTACACTGTCGTAATGCACAAGCCAATACGCTTGCACAAGGCTTGCAAGGAGACCGGGACCATTTGCCGTTCGGTTTAATGTCCCTTTCGCCACAATTGAATCTCTCCTTTGAATACCTCCTAATTACGCTGCAAGTATAAACCTTCGCATCAGGCCTCGCGTGTTCACGCTAACGCGACGTTGCGAAGCCCACCATTACTAGCACTGACAATCATTTGAGTAATGATCGTGTTCCATGATATTTATTACTCTACATGGTTCCTGGCTCCCGCTTGCGTAACAAAGTATATCTACAGAAGTGCGTGCACCGAATAGAAAGTGAACCCATTGAACAATAATCGACTTCCCGAATTCGATAAAATCTCAAGCTCGACCATCATCATCTCGCAGGCGGACACATATTAAATATTATAATATAGTACAAACTTATCCTTTCACCATTACGCAGACGAAAGCATGTCGAAGTGTCTGCTGATAATACAAATATGATATAACTAAGTACGTAGAATAACACCAATCGCGCACAAAAGTATGTCATCCTAATCTAGTATCAATCTTCATCATCATTAACTGATCTCGTCCATAGCTGCACAGCCGTGTAATATGTTTCCACACTTGCATAAGCCAATATTTAGTATGTTCATCATTGAATATACTAGATATTTAACGATTACACAGTACCGTATTCATCGTTAATCAGCAATACAAATAGAAAGTGATCATTATAAAAGTATCCACAAATTTGGATGGTCTTGCCCCTTATATCAGAGACCTAAACATCTAAAGCCTTTTTGTGGATCCATCTTGCTTATACAACGATCTTGTACTTGATTTTAAATTTTGATTATTTGACAGTGCATAAATCCTAAGAGAGAACCAGTCTCTCTTTGACGTTAATTTTTATTTCAGTCGCACTATGAGGATATCAAGTACAAAACACCAAGTACTTCGAAAGACTTGATCAAGTGCAAGAAGCTGGTACAGTGCCTGGTAGACACGTACCGGTCAGAAGGCGTGGACGGGCTGTACCGGGGCTGGAACGTGACCGGGTGGAAGGCGCAGCTCACCAGCATCGTCGCGTTCACCACCTACGAGCTCACCTGCTACGCTATGAGGGAAATGAGTGCTTTCCATAATTAACTGTGAAATCTTGTTCGTTCCTGGTTTCCTCGTTCGTTTTTATTATAATTATATCGGAAAAGTTTAAGTGATTATCTGTAGTCGGCGTTAAATAAAATTACTAAGAAGATTTTTAGTTAATTCTAAATACGGAATTTAAAACTATATTTGTTGGTTTCATATTATATTCTTCATTTATCGTCTTCATATTTTGTGTTAATAGCAGCAGTACAAAAGAAAAGCGGTGTAATGTAACTGTAACTGCAAGTGTTTCTAAGTTATCTAAGAAGTCTTTTTTCAGTTCTATTACCTACCTACTATTTACTGAAAAAGTATTTATAGGAAATAAATGAGTACAAACGTTTTTGTAAAAAACATACTCACATCTTTATTATCATCGTCTTTGGTTCTTAAACCTATTTAACAACTACGATTACGGTAACGAGATTTAAAATACTGAGTGACGTGATCTTGATGAACGGGGTCATCCGATGGGTCTTCAACGTTGTGATATGTTGATGTACTTAGACGAACCTGCGGACAAATAATATAGGTTTTATAAAGATACAGTAGGCACGAATGTGTTACATAAACGTGTGCTCGCGTAAGTCACTTCTGCAATCACGATCCTACACGCTTCGAAGGCGACAGACGAATAAGTAATAAGTTGCTGACAATTTTTCTTTTTTAATTGCATGTGTTGTTCTTTACATAAAGGTTATATGTGTACTGTATATTTGTAGCGAATTGTGACCATGTTCATTGACCTAGAATGGTAAAAGCAAAGTTCCTAATTGAGATAGTATAATATTCATGTATACACCCTTAAGGGCTGATTTTTCAACAGTGAGATAAAAGATAGCAATGGAATAAATCACAATCCGAATGATTGTAAAATGTCAATTGTTTGTTTCATAAGTAAAATACCTTATATCATCCGCAAATTGGTGACTTTATACTTTATCTGTCGGTTAATTCTTAACTGACCAATAAAAAATCGGCCCTTAATGAATGCAAAACGTCGGGTAACTGACACATCGCAAAACAAGTGACAGGTGATCTTCCGCACTAATTTGATCAGAGTAATGGGCAACGCTTAATATTGTTATATAGGTACATCATTAATTACACATGATATCTGAATTGTGTGATACCAATCGAACTACAATACTCAAATACCATATATCACAATATGTACCTACCTCATATAGACGAAACTGTGCATTTCTGCAAGAATTTGATAGGTAGGGTCGGTTGAGCACCTTTTTGAATGAACCTTTTTCGCCTATATATCTATCTCTTTAAATACAATAGTAAAGACGCAGAACACCACTACTTTTCTTACTATGTGTACAACAATTTTGAACTGGCAAATTGGTACACACCTTAGGCTACTGTTTAGCGGGAATTTCAGCAATCAATTCCAGCCATGCGACAGCGACTCGCTCTCCCATCCGTGGTGTTGCTCGATGTGCTCGTGGTGCTGGTGGACGGGCACGTAGACCTTCTTCTCGACCTCCACCTTCTTGATGACCGGGACGGGTACGTGCTTCACCACGTGCACTGGCACGTGCTTCACCACCGGCACCTCCTTCACTACGGGCACCTCCTTGATCACCGGCACGTGCACCGGGACGTGCACCTTCGACACGTGGTGGTGGTGGATCGTGTGCACCTTGTACGGGACGTGGATTGTCACGTGTTTGCTGCAAAGAAAAGAGAGGGTATTGAGAATAAAACACTATAGGAACGAATAGTTAGTCAGTTACGCTATATTTTGACTTTATACTAGTCCAAAATTTTTAATTCACAGATGGTATGATGTTCAAGAATTTAGATGCGAAAAACAATCATGCCACATTTTAAAACAAAACGGAACTGATTCATCTTCCGCACACGAAATGCCGTTGCGCAATCGTAAATGTTTAAAACTATGCACTATTGCTATTATAAACAGCAGAAATCAGACCGTAACAATAAGCACTCGTGCAGAAGCCCTTGAGATTTCATTCCAGCAATCTGAATAACAGGGAAAGCAGAGAACAGCCTTCGTTTCATTTTTAATACAGTGCCAACAATTTTATTGTCATATCTTGCACAGAGCAGACTAATTTCAATTGAAACCACCGCAATAGGCAACCACGATGTCACTGGGATAATTGTTTGACAATTTTATTATAATTCATGCGATGATTAGAGAATAACAATGCGTGGTCAGAGGCCCGCTGCGTACGAATCGACTTTCTCCTAATGTATGGGAAACGAAACATTTTCTTAGAGCATTTCAATTGCATCCTTAGTCGGCTAAATAACTAAATGCCCGCTTCCAATTGAGGGTTTCTTAACGGTTAATGCTTCCGTGGTAATTTAACTAAATATGTTAATTATTTGACTGTTTTAAAGCTAGAAAAGATCTAAGTACACATATAATCTACAATTAAACATATATTTCGTGTAAAAAAAACATGCATTCAGACTCTTCAACGAGAACTCGAAGATCCGATACTCATTTCATATTTTGTTATGTGATGTCTAACTACCTCAGAACTCAATGTTTAGTGCATTTCGAAAGTGGATCAATGATATTTTTATATTATATAAGAGCGTACGTGTTGAAGTTTTGTTTCTTTTTACTGTTACACGGTTGTCACACTATGGAGAACGTATCAGTGACGCGACAATTTGCATTTCCACGTATTAAGTCTGAACTCTAACAATGGACTCATTTTAAAGTTTCTCATTATTATATATTAGATAGAGCTATTGTAGGGCATTTAATATCAATATAGACAAGCACCCGCCATGTGATTGGAGTTTTTATTTAATATTTGTATACTGCAATTTGTTTCAGTGTGGTTGTTTTGAACTCAGCATGTATTTTGACAATTAGGTTACGATAATCATCTGGAGTATCTTTTGCGACACTGATATTGTCACAAGAGTCAATATTTACAACCATAACAATGACGTTTTGTTCTGTATTTGAATTATGTACCTTCACCTTTGCCTACTAACTTGATTTAATCTAGATCAGGATATACTCGCTGTGATATGGAAAGCGAGAGAAACATGATTCTGGTGTTGAAACCAGTTTTACGTACCTACTTCGGGGCAGCTTGCTCAAAATATTTTATTCTGTAAATATCATAATTTTAATATTTTTTATAACAGCGATAGACTATTTTATGATTGGTATAAAAACTAGTGAATAAATAAACAATGGCAAACGGCGTTAGAAATGTTTATCGTTTCCTGTATTCTTATCTAAAAAGTAATGTTATGACTAATCAACATGAATTCGTGAAGGTTGTCTATCATATTATCTCGTAACGATTGCTGCCACACTTAAGGCATGCGACGCACGAAATTATGATTTGTAAAGTCATGCGCTCATCGCATCGGTTAAATTGCGCGCGCGCACCGCATCGCCGTGCGCTATTGACATTTGAGCTGCATCGCAATACTGGTTACTTAACTCACCCCGTATTTTAATCATTGCAGAACCGCAAATCATTTACGGGAGCAGCCGCGGAACCTTTGAACAGCCGATGTTGTTTTCTAGGGCTACCTAACACAATTTCATTCGCAAGACAGATTTTTATCAATGCAACCAATAGTTCCCATACTATTTGTGACATCGATTCAGGTGACCTGTTTTACAACAAACATGTTTATGAGGCGTATACTCGTATTTATTTTATGCGTATGATGCCGCCCCGTAGGGAATCTATGCTAATATTATAAAGCTGAAGAGTTTGTTTGTTTGTTCCGGACCAGTAGTTCCTTAGTTAAACGCGTACAAGCGCGCTAATTTAAGGAACTACTGGTCCGATTTAAAAAAAAAACTGTGTTATTGTAATATTTTGAAAACCCCAGTCAACTCATAGCACATTTATATTGTTATTCACATAACACAAAATCCACTAACTTCTTTATTACAAAATTCAATGAAAACGAAAAATTATCTATTTACCCGTTCACTTTTTGCCAATAATTCGCTCGACGTCCTTAAATTATGTTTCAAAACCTTAAGTAATATTACAAGTAGCACAAGGATTAATTACGTTCCTATAATTAGATGAAGAAACAATACATTTGCATTTAATATCGTTACGGTCACTTCGCTTACCGCGCTTTAGCTAAAATATGATATTTTTAAGTTTACATCACTTGGTGTTTCTAGTTTTTTCTATTTGTAATCATTCTTCCGAACCAATACTTTATTTTATGCCTGCTGAACATGCTCTTTATCAATGTTCATCAGCACACATTACAAACATAATATTCTTCGTTTAAGTTATTAAAACATCACATAGGTACGTGTAACATAGTCATTTTAATAACAATGAACAAACAGGACATTTTGAAATCGTTGAATTACATGTAACCCCTTAGATTTAGACGTTTATTGCATAAGAGAGATCAAAATAATTATAATACAAAGGATGTTTCCTACAAATTTATGAAAAAAAAAATAAGTTCTTACTCCAAGATTAAAAGCATTCATCCCATGCCAGAGAGAGGAAATGCATCTACAGTAACGTGATTTGTCATTCTTGAAGTGCAATTAACATAAATAGGAGTAAAATTATAATATAATGCGAACAATTTCTATCTAGTCTAAGTGAAACTTGTGATTTTAGTTGGTGTTCAAATGCTAATTTGTAACTAAGAAAAGTTATAAAGCGATGATCACCAAGCATAACAATAAAATTAATACAAATTTCGGAATGAGTTCATTTAAATCTTCTTGCTAAGTTGCGCAATAATACTAAATTTCTTAATTTGTGTAGTTATACAAGAGACGTAAGTAGAAAATAACGTTGAAGAATGATGAATTTAAATGGTTTGACTATAACTATACATATCTTTATTAATTGCGTAACTTCAGTGTTTAGTTCATGTTAATCGTGTTATGTTATAATATAACGCGAAGCTTCGAAGTCATTTCTAAGCTTTGCATGTCTCTTTAAATTATCGCAACTATGACGGAAAAAATATGTCGCGGCCTACACTTTCAAAACAATCGAGTCTCAGCAACCGTCTTTCTCAAAATGTAATAGGAGTTATTTTTCTTTTGCGTTTCATTTAACACTGGGTTTATCATTATTCATTAGTGTTGCATCTTGTCTGCTGTTTTAGTCACGAACTGGCCTTGACTTTCAGTGTTATATAAGAATCGGTCGTAATGGTTTATTTTTACTATTTTTAGACTCTCGTCGAGCCATGCTAGTGAATGAGATCTTTTTTGTTTTCTACAAGTTCAGTGTCACTTATTTTATTGTCCAGTCTACCGTGCGGCCTGCGATAGTAATTACATAAAGTTGTATTGAACATTGCTATTAGTAATTGTTTTTGTTTTTCGGATGATTGTAAAGAATCTTTGCTAAATATATTCTGCTTTCAGTGACTTTTTCAAGTATCTTTAGATTAGTAATTAAATTTATTATTTTAAAAACTTTACTCTACATACAAAAGTAACAACATTTGAAAAGATTCTATTAAAAACTTACAACTATACGACATTTAAATTCAAATATCTAAATCATTCCTGAAATTATGACAGTTGATTTTTGTTTTGGTATTTTAATCAGCATAAAATATATGAATTGATTGACCATTAAAAAAATATTGATCTAAGCGACTTATAAAAATTAAATCATTTAAATGCTTAGATATTAAGTGTTTATACAAATGATTAGCTTTTAAACCAATTTAATGAATGCTCAGCAACACTGATAAAAATAGTTGAACCTATACTATTTAAAAAAAATATAAAATGTTTAATACTTACTGGTGTCCACCACCACCGCCAGGGGTCGGGGAGGCGACCACCACGACTACCAGAGCAGCGACGAGCTGAAATACCACCAAATACATAATATATTAATAAAAGACAATTATAATAATGAGGCTAAAAAACCAGAACCTATGATAAAATTTTTGAAACACAATTCCTGATGATCCTGGTTTTCGTCGAAACCCTTAAACGAAATTATTTTGTGATGACTTACGGCGAGTTTCGCGTACATCTTGCTTTAATTTGCTGGAATGATTCTGTTGTACAGTTGGCCTGTTGAGACTGGCTTACTTTCTACCGTTTCCGAACGTTCTACAAGCTTATATACCTGCTCAGTTTGCAAGTCCAAGAGTTGCATAATGGAGCCCCTTGGTTCATCCCTACTAACCCGATTTATCCGACCATGTTAGAAAGGTGGAAAGTGTCTCCTTGCCGCGTGTATCGCAGTGGCTCTTGTATTTGGTGGGGCTTATGCAGGTGGGGTAAAACGCTGACAGCCACCGCGGCACCGGCGTCCACGCGCATTCCAAGTTTTTAAAAGTACAGAGGCTGGCAGCGAAGCCAACGTTAGTGAGATTACTTAGTGAAAATTAATAATAAAAGTGTTATTTTCAATATACCAGGAGGGTTATTTCAGCTGGAAATATTAAATAGCAAATTGTACTGTGAATTGTTCGTGACGATTTTGCCGACTCTGTCGACAAAAAATTCGATGTACATATTTACAAATATGTATTGAAGGGATGCAATTGAAAGTACAAAATTACATATTATATTATATTCAGGTAAATATCCATCATGTTACTACTGGCCTCAAAGATCCTGAAGACTCGATTGAGTCATTGTTTGTTGATCTGTTCATCGAATTAAATTTAATAATTAATTGAAGTCACTAGTGCCTTATGCGTTGAATATTACTGCTTTATGTCTTTCAAATGTGCACTGCGAGTTATATTTGAACAAATAAAACCGATAAGCATGGCGAAGTAAAAAATATCACAACCTCCATGACATTGTTTTAGTTATCTTAATTACGTAATAATTGATTCCAGTTTTAGAGAGATTATTTTTTTAAACACGAACATGTTCCAGTAACCTTTCCTACTAAAAATATACATGGTTTTGTATAGTAGGTAGGTTCACATGATTTATTATTTTTAACACTAGAAAATAGGTTTGTAAATTAGGATAATTATTTATACATTAGGAGTGAAATTTTCGGCGCACGATTCAAATTTCCTGAAATTCATACTTGAACCTTGAATACTTAAGGGGCGTTGTATTAACATGTACTTGCTTGATTAATGTTTTACTCCTAATTTTGTACCTAAACAACTTTAAGTGTAATTGATTTTCTTTATCTTGATTTCACCATGAGTTATATACGATTTATATAATTGTTCTGATTTAAAGTGAATATGTAAGTATAACACTTCGGAAGGGAGCGCTTTGTACTTGACTTCACATACCTACATGACTTCATATATCCTACCAATGACCGGTTTTAAGCGACACTAAAAAGTATAAAGTAAATGATGCTTTTGCCCAACAGACATATCGGATAAAATTATTCTAATAATAGGTAATTAATTTTCCGTACTGATACACCAATTCCCTAGTTCCAAACTAAGCTTATGCTTGTGCTATGGATACTAGGTGAACGGATAGACATACTTAAATACGTTTATAAACATCCATGACTCGAGTGCAAATGTCCATGTTCATCACACGAAACATTTGCCCCTAGCGGGATTCGAACCCGCGAACCTCGGTTTCGAGGCCAGGGTCTCTGGCCACTCGACCAATGGGCCTGTCAAATATGTGCTTGAAGCTTCTAGTATATATATATTATACACATCATCACACCCGCCATCCCCAAAATGATGGACGCGATCAAGGCGCAATAAGCTCCTTACACTACATTGCGCTAAAAGTAAAATTCAGTTGGGTTAGATGGAAAATTGCGTAAAATTACTAAATTACGAACCAACTACGAACACTAGCTCGTCGCCTCCAATCACAGACCTAATACGCCATCAATCGACTTTACGATAGGCAAGCAACACAGTGATACATTATTTTTAAGCCCCAGACCAAAATAAATGACAAACAAATTGACAAAAATAAACGTATTAGTGCAAAAAAAAGCATTCAAAATTAATAATGTTTGTCCGTTTCTTTTATTTACTTCGAATATAATATGACCACGATAAAGGTAATTTCCCAAAAAAAAACAAAACCATAGGTACACTTCGTCTGTCAATACAATTTTTCTTCTCTGGAAAAAAGTTTTATGTTCTCCCTCCATCTGGGATTCATTAAGTTCATAAAAAATAAAGTCGCTTTAAGTCGTAGTAAAAATTGGAGTTAACGTGATCCAAGATTGTTGATTACGGCGGCTTAACATTACATAATCCCGTGGGCGCCTTACATAGGGCCGTGGTATCGTAGGGGTGTAATCGGTATACCCCGTCCATATCCGAGCGGAACCTCCTACTACCTCCTACCACCTCGAGGGCCTCTGATTCCCCCCATTTTCAGCGGGACAATGCGTAACACATTCATATAGTTCAACAAAAAAAGGGTAATGTAGGTACAGCTTCTGCGTATTTCCCGTTGAACTAATATTTTACAAGAATTTTGGCAAGCATTAAGGTCTTGTATCACAAATAAAGTAAACCGGCAAAGTTGTTAATTAGTATTTTTTACGGTAGCTACTTCGGTGCAGAAACCCCAATGATACGAGGCGCGAGAACGCCTAGTGAATGTGGCTAGATAAAACACTTGGGTTCAGATCTAATATTTATAAATATATTGAAATTATAGATAAACGAATATTACACATGAAAGCTACAATAAAGAAATGCCACTTCAGACATATATCAAGCAAAATTCCTTGGAAACGTTAACTAAATAAATTTTCAATTACGTAAGACGTCAGACAATTTGCTCACCGCCCATATAGTTCCAAAATTATAATTTGGATACCTACTGTAACTCATTAAATTAAATGTAATTACTTTAAGTCGTCTCTATTGCTCGAATTTCACTTTCGTAATGTTTTAATTGATATGTGTATAACACTAATTATATATCTTCATGTGTGTAATTTATTATTTTACTTTAATATAAAGCTGATAAACGTGGTAAACTTTTCATCTATAGTCATCAGCTGCTCGAATTCATTAGATATGTCTAGATCTAAAGACTACTTTCACATCTTATTCGATAACATAGTAAAGAATGCGCCCACACAAATACTATCACAGCCCTCTCCCGAAGAGGACCAAGCCCCATTAACACTTTTAGCCAAAAATAAAAATGAGTTAGATACTTCGCCGATACAATCCAAAATTCAATAGGAACACCATTAGTTGTACATAGTATATTATAACTCTGTGCCATTAGTAACATTTCACCACATACTAGACAAGGAACGCAGATGGGACGTATCGAAATATCCAATTTCAATATATATATAAATATATATTTAAATATTTTGTTTATAGAGAAGGCTAGACAGATGATCTTTATAATACTTAATTAAATTAATTAGAATGGTGCCCTAAATTCCTATACGGGTAGAAGCGTTGAATTTAACAGATGCTGTATTTGTGAAAATAATTTTATGGCTTCCAATATTATGTTCATTTAAATAATGCTCATTGATATAACTATTTTCTTGTCGCGCATCTTATGCTTGAAATTTGAACTTGATACAAATATATGACCGCTGTCCACAGTCAGGGCAACACTTGATACATATAAGGTGGTGTATGAACAACAACTGCATTCGCTTATGCAACGCTCTGAAGACCGGTCTAAAAGGCGCTAGAGACGAACTTTGAAATATCACCGGCGCAAACTAACAGGGCAGTGTTCCGCAATTTTGAGAAACGACCAGACGAAGCCGGACGGGCTTATTCCAGTTAAGTACAAAGTTTCGTGTTGTTATAATATACTTATGAAAGTTGTATGAACTGGACCGAGGTAAGCGCGACAAATTATGAAATGACCAGAGCCTGTGAATTAGGAAAGCGGCTCTCATGCGTGAGGTTTTGCTGGTTCGATTCTGAGCACACACCTCTTTTTTTATTAATAGTTCGATGGCAAAGAAACCTTCACATCTGGATCATTTGGCCATTTTACCTACATATAGATTTAGTTCAGTTAGTTTTGTATATCATCTCATCGCGCCTAGAATCTCCGAAGGGTTAGGCAGAGTCTAGCCCCATGTTGGTTAGAGACTGGGACTTAAAAATAATATGCAAACTGTGTTTCTTGCCTAGCATGTCGTAAAAGGCGACTAATAGGCAAGGTGGCTAACAATTATGTTTAGTCCGTCAGTTAGATTAAACAAAAATATTGAACACGTATTTTTTATTTATTTGTCAAACAAACATTGACGTGATTGTGATGCCGACAAACTAGCCACTTGTCACAACTTTTTCACAATTTTTCATCTAACCCAGCCCAGTTTTATTTTTGGCTGAATGTGGTTAAAGGGGCTAGCTGCCCCTTTGACTCTGCCTACCTCTTCGGGGATTATGGGCGTGATGTTATGGATGCATGTATGTATGTTTATGTTCCAAAATATATTTGAGGTAGTCGAACGTAATTATAATGGATGCTAACCATGGCGGCAATATTCTATTGCTCTAGTTCCAAAGTTTGGCATCGACTTATCAAATGCTTGATTTATTCAGTTCTTCGTACGGAAGATCCGGATATGAAGCCACCACGGCAAATTATCCTACGTAATTAACCGTTTCAATCAAATTAAGTAACGGCTATTAGTTATATTATTTTTCACGAAACAGATGATTAAGAAGACTTAGGAGGCACTTTATGGAGGCATCATATACAGACTTGTAATTTAAAACTTTGAGATCACTCATAGTGTTTCGTAGTACGTAACATGGACACAGAGGGTCTACATATACAGTAATACCCCCAGGGCCCGAGCATTAACCGTGTAAGTCGAATTCGCGTAAGTCGGAGTTCAACTTTACATATAAAAACATGTAAATATGTTTAATAATAAATAGAGCGAACATGTTAAATAAAATGTTAGATAATAAAACAATTTATAAATTTACGATCAGGCATCAGTGTTTAAAATGAATATTGGTTGTTTTTTTGGATGACATAATTAGAGATTATCAATAAAAACCCACTGGTACGTAAAAAAATTTCAGGCGAAAAACGTTAGAATTTCTCGAAAATGAAGAACTTTTTCAAGGTCGTTAAAAAGGTAAAAAGCCCTCATACACAGTAACGTTAATCAGTATAAGATAACATACAGTCAAAGTGTCAGGCAATATTTCACTACAAGTATCGATTACCCGTACTCGTGTGTAACAACCTGTAACGTTGATCCCATTGCAGCAATTTAGTTTCGTCACTTATTTGTATCAAATCACGTCAGGAATGTCCATGTGCAACTGTAACAAGGTCACCTTATATCATTATGGCACAATACGCATTTTAAAAATCTAGCCAGAAAGCGTAGATAACTGAAGGTCGGAAACATATTTACCTAATAATCCTAACAAGGCTCAGGAATGAAGGCTCTAGAAGTCAATTGAGTTTCGCACGCGACCACGCAAATTAAGAGCATTTAATTCATTCTTGCTCCTTTTTTCTCTAGCCCGTCAAGGCTTCCCTGTAGTTACTATCGGTATTTTCACAAACAGCTAGCTCAATGGATAAGAGTTTCAAGTGGTATTATTACAAATGGCCTTAATCGTAAAATTTAATTTGCTATTGCTACTTGCTAGCAACCAAATTTTACGATGTATAAATAAATAACGTCAAAGAGAATACAAAGTGTTGTATCAATTGGATACATCACCATGATCATTATTATCCCATGTTGGTCTGGGACTTAAAATAATGTGCCAACTGTGTTCTTTGCCTAGCATGTCAAAAACGGCGACTAATGGTATCACGGACTATAAAAACTTTTTTGAATGTTATATCGGGTTTTGAGTGAGTGATTGTATAGGCTACGAGCTAGCCACTTGTCACTACTTTTTCACAATTTTCCATCTTACCCAGCCCTATTTTATTTTTTGGTAAAATGTGGATATTTAGGGGGCTAGATGCCCTTTTGATTAACTCTGCCTACTCCTTCGGGGATTATGGGCGTGATGTTATGTATGCATGTATGTATGTTTATGTTTCCATAATATATTTGAGATAGTCGAACGTAATTATAATAGATGCTCACAATGGCGGCAATATTCTATTGCTCCAGTTTTAAAGTTTAGCATCGACATATCCTTTTAGGGATTACGAGCATGACAAAAGATATGTAAGCATTATTATTTAACTGCGAAAAGATAACTTCTGCCATACTTAAGTTCCCTTTTTCAATGTCTAGAGTAACTGTAAGGTTTGGGACGGTACTAACATGCTGCGAATTCCAGTGGCAAAGACAAGAAGTATGTCCACTTTGACAAGAATATCGCTAGCCACGTTTCGAACTAAGAGGCCTTGATCCTCCCGCAACTCAATCTTGAATTATTAAATACTGTCTCTCGGAGACGCATAAAACGTATTAAAGCCGATTGGCACAAACCAAGATTAAATGTTAACATAGTGTTACTACGATTTAATATTACCATGCAACACTTAATCTTCTTGGCGCAAGTGTACATAAAGGTTAAGTCTCACTGTAAGCGTCGCGGAAACAAGCTATATGAAAACCGTGATGCGTTCGACGGCAACGCGGCAGTCTCAAGGTCCAAGCAGTTACTATACTTCTATTAATGCCCTCGAGATTGTAAAAGGTATAATTAAATGGTGTAAACTCATAAATTGCACATTACTAAAACGCTCATTACTTTCAATGAAGATAGACACAATCGTGTTGTGACGTATATTTTAGTACGCTGTTGAACAAGACACTATTTAATGATGCAACTTGCAAGTAGCTTTTACACACGGTTCATGCCTGCTACAGTGTTAAATTTCACGCTAAACCCATGTCGTACATTTTGTCAATCTTACTACACATCTATGACTGGTGGCGGACACTTCAAAAAGTGTTATCATTAGGTACCCTTTCCAGCTAACGTGAGCGGTTGAACAAAAGCTCAGTAACGTACAATATTGCTAGACGCTGGACGCTTATATCCGCAACGCGTCTCAGAGAAAGTGCGAATACTGCCATTATTTTAACGCTTCCTACTCACCAGGCCCACTGCCTTATATCTACTCATAAATTCGACGACGACGACCGGACTGTTTAGTTCTATAAACTTGTGCCAACGTGCAAGCTTGAATTTTTATTTCTAAAAGAAAATATTTTTATTAGTGCTTGTGTGTGTATCGTCCCATGTTGGTTAGGTACTAAAAAAAAGTGCCAACTGTGTCTCTTGCCTAACATGTTCTAAAAGGCGACTAATGGTATATAGGGTTTTAGGTTTGTGATTGTGTAGGCGACGGGCTGGCCACTTGTCACGACTTTTAAGTACACAATTTTCCATCTAACCCAGCCCATTTTTGTCTATGGCTGAATGTGGTTGAGGAGGCCTGCCCATTGACTCTGCCTACCCCTTCGGGGATTGTGGGCGTGATGTTATGTTTGTTTGTATGTTTTTGTGTGTATCTATTTCATTCCCATGTTGGTCTGTGAATCAAAAAGTGTGTTATTATATAAAAAGCAAAATTAAACATTTTGAAAATTCGGATATTCTTTGATTGTTTATTAACTTCATAAGTAGTTAAAATATTATTTATTATTGCCACTTCTAAATTTATTTCGGCAGAGATCAACTATATTTTTTTATTTAAATAGCATTTATTATCTTTTACAGAATCTGGTTAAATCGGGGGTTTTAAAATTATATTATTTCATTTTCGATAACGTTTAAACCGTTGTGGATATTGAAAAAAAAATTTGCTTTTTATTTCAAACTTTTTAGAGAGCATTTATGTATTAAGTACACATCTAATAAGTATCTAGTTAATTCACAGTTATATATACATATATACAACTATACTTTGCTTGGTACTTTGTTGTAACTCGATATCATTACGTTACGTAGAATGAAAAAGACAACTTGATATGATATTCAAAACATTGCAGCTCTTTAACAGTCGGCAAAGAGAAGGGAAGATAGAGATATTAGTAAAAATAATGCCAATACGTTGTGTCTGTCTGTTCCACTCTTTAACATAAACAAACTGTTTATCGCGATAGCGTTCTTCTTTCGGACAAGTTTAGGAAACATATTTTTGTACTTTTATACTGTCTCGAAGTGTCAAATGACAGTCTATATGCCGTTTATAAAACTGCTCTACAATACAATTCCGGAAAAAAAATTACTGCAGTGAGTTACCACCGTAACACCCACTAAAAATCAGCATCAATTGATTACTTACCCATTACTGAAATCCGCACTAAGAGCAGTCTATGAAATTTAGAGATAAATGGCAACATTGGTTTGCACAAACAAACATATCTCACCCTAAACTCATACCTGCATATATCGTCTCCGTGCCGCCGCGTGGGTAAATATATTGTGTATGTAGTGTTGGGTTTATAATTATGTAGCATTGAAATTATAAAAACATGACTGTGAATTGCACACGATAAGTCTTACAAACAGCATAAATATTGCTTCATCTATATGTGTAAGAACTGTCTCGTAAAGTTATGTAAGAAAAACCGTAATGTTACTACGAGTAGGAACGCTAAAATATTCTGACGAAATTTACTATTCATCTTACTTGTAAACGCATCAAGACTACTAATTAGAACGCCATTATTTGTATTCAGTTTGGACGTTGCTGCCGTGTCATCGGTACCTTTTACCAATTGAAGCAGGTCCAAATTTACTTATTTATTTGATTCGCTAACAGTTTCCTCATACATTTGTTGAGACACATACCAAGAGTTAAATTTAATTTGAGACAAAGCTAAATGATTCCTATATGCTACAATGACTTGTCTACAATGCTAAGCTGTGAAAAGAAGCCTGGGGATGAAAAATAATGAGACAAATTTTCTTAGTCTCTTATTAATGCCATTTCCTGTCGGAGTACATTTATTTGAGATGTTAGTAGGTAAAATAGACCGACACACTAGAGGTTATTCGACTACAAACATTGTATAGGAGCTATTTTAACGATTTTTGTCGATTTATTTAACAGCATATAATTATTGATACGTAAACATTATAAATATGTTTAATAGTAAGAAAGCTTAACATTTTAATGTTTACTATTTTTCAAAGCAAAGATATGTCTAGTTAAGATTTTCTATATTTTTTTCATACATAGTGAGCTGTGCCCGTAGTATGGACGAATTATTTATAGCATTCTAATGCGAATATTTGGTCAGGCATCAATATAGTAATATAATTTATACTATTAATAAAAAAATTAAATAGATTAGATTTATAAAAAAATGGGATTATTACTTAAGCCAGATTGTTATTATTACTTATTACTATAGTCAGATTTCGTAACTCAAATCTCAAATACTTACCTCAAAAATGTGACGTAATAGGCAAATTTAATGACTGAATCTGAATCAACTGTTACTGGTTGATCAAAAAAGCAGTGAGTTGATTCTACACAAAAACATCGTTGCCCTGTGTTGTCTAATCTAACACATTGTTAATAATTATATCTAATCCATCACAGTTAAAGTAACACAGAAACATCGACTTTAAATAGCTGAGCTCGACGATTTCTGTACAAGCAGGATGTTGCACATAGCATTATTATTTTGTAACTAACTATTATTTTGTAATAGAGAACAAGCATCAAGTGTGTAGATGTTACCGGAAATCTGTTTAACCCGGCATTGTGTAGAATACCTAGGCATTCTATAGAATACCTAAACAGTTCAGGTAATGTATGAAATATATTTTATTTCATAATTTATCTAGGTATTGTATATAATACCGAAAGTACGTCAGGTAATATATATAATAGTGTGTACATAAGCGGCAAGCTTTGTCAGTAGTGTCCTGGAATCTTACTGGAATAGTATAACGCAAAGTCCAGTACGCTCTTTTAACCACTGTTAGCCAAATCAAATTGATTTGGGTAAAATAGTTCGTAACACAATGAACTTTCGACGGCATGCTAGTTCATAATTTTGTTAAATTAGATAATAACTCAACCTAAACTTTTTTTAAGGAAAAAATACCTAATCTAACCCAACCAAACTATTTTTTTACAAAAAGCTCTGGACTCCAGCCTATCACCCAATTGCATACGTTGCCCGCGTTTCAATAAGTATTATATACAATCCCTGGACATTCTATACAATACCTAGACAAAGTATAAAATACGCGAAAAAAATCATAATATTATAAACATCACGACCCCGATATTGAATACAATTTCTAGGTATTGTATAGAATGCCTGGATTATTCACATTGCCGGTAACATATTCATACATGCACCCATCTCTTTATCCAAGTCCAACCAATACGAACCCAGATAAAGAATATTTTTGTGTAGACAATTAGGTACATTAAAATTTAAAATTAAGAAAAACATTGATCGTTCTGGCTGCTTTGCTGTTACACTGCAAATTAATAATTACATTACACACCAACTACGTTTATAATGTGGCTAATAACGAAAACAAGTTTTTTTCTTCACTGACTCGTTGGTCGAGTGGTCAGAGACCCTGGCCAGGAAACCAAGGGTCGCGGGTTCGAATCCCGCTAGAGGCAAATATTTCGTGTGATGAACATGGATATTTGTACTCGAGTCATGGATGTTTATAAACGTATTTAAGTATGTCTATCCGTTCACTTAGTATCCATAGCACAAGCTTATAAGCTTAGTTTGGGACTAGGGAATAGGTGTGTCAGTCTGAAGAATTTCATTTTTTAAGAAGGTATTCATTATTATGTATTTATGTACCTACCCACTTACTTTTACATTCAAGTTACAAGCCCTTCCAATTGCAACATATATATAATTACGTGACAGTGTGTGAAAGTAAATCGCAAAAAATTTTTGAAATAATTTTAAAGCCATTATATTATATTTATGAAGGTACATACCTACTAACTTTTGCTTCTTTTCCGGCCGCGCGTGTGGAACAGTAGATGCTTATATTATATAAAACACAATAGAGAAAACGACGAAACATGCATGTGTCTGCTTATACTATTCTGTCAACCGCATAGAGAATATTCAGTGTTTTGAGATACATCTGACAGGCCTGTAGGCCGAGTGGCCAGAAGCCCTGGCCATGAAACCGAGAGTTGCGGGTTCGAATCCGGCTAGGGGCAAATGTGTCGTGTGATGAACATTCACATTTGTATTGGAGTCATGGATTTTATCAACGTATTTAAGTATGTCTATCCGTTCACCTAGTATCCAAAGCGCAAGTTTATAAGCTTAGTTTGGAACTACGGAATTGGTGTGTCAGTCTGGAGAATAAGAAAAAAACATCACTTGTACATACTAGTGGTTGAAATGTTAAATTGTATGATTACACTAGTTTACAAAATTACACTTTTTTTTGTTGCCGAAACGATTCATTACTTTTTTTACTGTTCAGTGCCAGCATAATACAATTCAGTTATCAAAATTGTCTTATCAGCTCACATTTTTTTATTTATTTGAGTAGTAACATTTGAAAATTAGCTATTTTAACGATTTTCGTGATTTATTTTAACAGTTAAAAATGATTTATACATAAACTTAATACATCTATTTGATAGTTAGTATGATTTACATATCAATACACATCGAATCAAAATTCTACTATCCTTCTTTGCAAAGATATGGCTAGTTAAATTTTTCCATATTTTTCCATATATTGTAAGCTGTGCCTTTTGTATGCACGATTTTTTTTATACTATTTATTTCGAATATTCTGCGAGGCGTCAATAAAACAATATAATTTATGCTATTAAACAAAAATTTGAAATTTTCCTTTCCAAAATTGATGGTGAACATTTAATATTTAGTATTATTGAATTGGTTCATCAATACTAATGCTAGGCCTTATAATCAAATTTAGTCACTCACGTCCCAAATATCTCAAAAATGTGAGCTGATTGACCAATTTTGGTAACTGGATCTACATCAGCTGTTACTAATTTATCAAAAAATCACTTAACTGATTGAGCAACCAAAATACTGTAAATTTGTGTTATCAATCATCAACATCAATTTATTTATTTGACTTAAACGCTGCAGGATAATATATTTTATACAACGTCTGCCAGTTTATCCAAAATTAATGTCGATCGAGTCAATTTACTCATTGATTTGATTGACGCCGGAACATTACCTGTTCCCGAGTTTTTAAAAAGAGCCTAGTCTAGTGATTTGAATATAATTTTGAGTTACATTTCGAGTTTATTTCCGCTAAAATTAACGCCGAGGTAGTAGGCATAGTTTACGCGCCGTTAGCTCAACGCCCGTGCTTGCTCATTACAACGCATGTGCTATGCGCACGTTCTAGATGCCAAGTGAAGGCATTATTTTTAATACCACAGCGAGTAATCAATTAATTAGTATTTCGATACACTTACACGTAATATGTTATTGCGTATTACGGTCAGTGAGCGACTCGCCCTCGCATTTCGTACTAAAATCACCTTTCGACAGGTCCTGATTACGTCATCCGCTTCGGCACCGCGTACATACTCTCGTAAGTATGGACCATCGGAAGCGGAACGCGTGGTCAGTTATCAGTGGACATAAAACAGCATGATCCACTCACCTAACTCCGCGTAACACGAGACACAACAGCGATCATAATTTGGAAAATTCCTCAAGCTATGGGCGTACGTAGGTACATTAATATTATTTCTCTCTTACAAATAAATATTAACCATCATCAATTATTTTATAATGACAAAATTTGTATGTAAGATGATATGTTCATTAACAAATTGCAAAAAGGTTACCTTGCCCCGGTGCCTAATTTCCTGATACCGTGTTGTAGTCTAAAAGTGGATTTTTTAGCGGTCCTATGCGTAAAATGTAAGAATTTTTTATGTTATAATTAATTTACTGTATCATTAACAATTTCGCATAAAATGGTTTACCTACCTATAGAACAGAAAATGTACCTATTCGCCGTATTTGTTTTTACTATGTTACACATTATATAATTTTGTTTATAGCCTAATTAGGAGGTGCTGCGGTACTTGCTGTTTAAGATCAACTTTCATATTTTCTTAAAAGTCGAATGCTTCTTATTTTTTATGTGATTGTGTAAAGAAATTTTGAATTTTATATCATTTTGAATATTTAGTTTACGACTTTTAAGGTATACCTACATAGCAGCTAAATTTATTTTTTATGTGCCTCTCATAATTTCATGCCAAAAAATATCGTATAAATATTTACTTAGTTCACGACACCCACTCAATCTCCAAACTAATAAACTCAATTTTTATGCATGCTTATCGAATGCCTTTCTTATACTAATTATTATCGACAATTATTTTTTTTTTTAACTTCAGGTAGATATTTTTTTATCTATATACATTAATGAATGCCTAGTAACCAGTAAACTGGATGGAGGCACAGTGAAGTCATAGCTTGCGTACAAAATTTATGCAAGCATTTATGACTGCTTATAAATAAAACATGTCAATTGATTGTTGCTGTCAACTATTTAGATGTTTAACATTACTAATAGTGTCATGCTCTTTTTTCGGCTATTTGTCGGACCTTGTTATAATCAAAGCAACCCTTTAAGTTACTTTTTGTGGAGCAAGATCAAGTAGCCAAGCAAGTCTGTTGGAAGCATCTTCCGCGCCAGATAAAAATATCTAAGGCGAACAAAAACAAGTTTCAAAGGGAAATAAAAATTTGATTCATCCGCCCGCCAGTTATGATCCACAACAATAATTATAAAATATCACTCATTATAATTATGCTTACAAATGTCAATAATTATTATCTACCTGCAGTGGTGTAACTATACAGTTCGAGGCCCGTGGCAAATTCATCGGATAATTATTCAATTTCAATAAAACTAAATGGCAGCCTGGGTAGATCAATCACACCCAGTCTATTTATTAAACTTGTTCATGCAACTAAGTAGGTAATTTATATGAATTAAAGATAAAACAATTTTCTTTACTAAATGTGTAATCTATATACCTACTTATAATAAATCTGTAGAGAGGTCAATTCTGTACATGAAATATATTTTCAAAATAACTATCAGGGGGTGATTAGTGATCAACACTGATGCCAAAAATGCAATCAGTAAAATTTTTGTTTGTCTGTCTGTCTGTCTGTCTGTATGTTCCTTATAGAAACAAAAACTACTCGACGGATTTTAACGAAACTTGGTACAATTATTCTTCATACTCCTGGGCAGGTTATAGTGTACTTTTCATCACGCTACAATCAATAGGAGCAGAGTAGTGAAGGAAAGTGTTGGGAAAACGGGAGAAGTTACTCCATTTTTTAAGCTTCCGTCGCGTGTGCAGCCTTAATGGTTAAAGTTACATCAAAATCATGTAAGTATGACGGAAATAGTCTTTATAATATTAACCATAAACGCGGGTGACACCGCTGGCACAGCTAGTAAGTAATAAATGTTGGTAGTTGGGATTCTCCCCTGACCGGAGGGGGCCCTTTCGGCTGGGGGCCCGTGGCATTACAACACCCTGTAGTTACGCCACTGCCTACCTGCAGATCCGTTGAATATATCAATATGCTCATTGAAATCACCTCCAAATTAATTTATGAACACATTAATTGAGTAGTATTTAATTTAATAAGACTTCATGCGATAACAATATGTTAATTAATAAATGTCAATACATGTTCCATTGTTAGTAAGTACGATGTCCAACTTAAGAAATATCCCAATAACATATATCATTTATATATAAATTATAAAAATCAATGCCACTTTTCGTTGTAATTTTATAACTCAAGAACGGGCTCACCTATCCAAACCAAATGTTTAGGCTTTGTTCGAACTATTTATGGTGGTTGTTAACTATGATGGTTTATGTAAAGTTCGCACAAAATCGGTAGAGCGGTTCTTCATTTATCATATTTTTTGTAACAAATGAATTCAATAACTGGCGGATCATTTTGTTAATGGGGATTTTGCTGTCAAATTGAAACTTTTTTTAATATTTCACTTTATACGTTGTGAACCACGTACCGGGCCGCTAGTCATTTATAATTAAGTGGTGCCTAATGTGATCGTGCTGCATAACACCACAAGAGGTAATAGCAATATGACTGAACCTTAAGATGCTCATTACGTTGAGTCGATATGCTGACAATACTGTCGCACATTAACCATCGACTGTTATATTTCCTGGAGTGTAATAAAAATCATTATATTATTTCATAATATGTTTACGTAGCCAGGTGTTGCAATGTATTACAATAATTAGGGTTTTTTTAATCAAAATATCAAAAAGATGGCGTAACTGTGACGTACGGTCTTGTCAACCTACTCATTGGTAAGTTTTCAGAACAAACTGACCTACGTATCACAATAAGGTAAGACCACGAGACTTCCACGTGCCACCTGGCGGTTATGTATTTTTGAAAACTCTCATTCCCCTGCTTCGGTGTATGGTGTTTACTATATTATCTTACCTTGCGATATAAAATTATATTGCTATTATTTTAAATTAAGAAAAAAAATCCTGCCAGTCCTGTCGTGGGTGTCACCAAGCCAGCGGATAACTGCTGCAGGGAAAAATAAAACCATAATAATTGTAATTGTACTGTTTTTACAAACTTTATTACTATTTTAATTGCGAAAGTAACTCTATGTAATTGCTTGTGTAAGATTTAACCTCTTTGTCACATAACTAACAGGCTAAATACAAGGGACAGAGCTGGCCGTGGGGAATTTCAGGTGGTTTGTGAAAAAACAGTTCTTCGTGTTTTACCTGTTTCAGTATGGCATCAGTCGGTGCAGGTGCAATCAATTTAACAATGTTATATTGCTTCATATTTTTTTACAAATACTAAAACTACAGGTATATTGCCACGATAAGATCCAACAGGGGATAAGCAATATATACAATAATTTGTGATGCTGTTGTTGGTTTTGACTCATGGTGTATTTTTGTTTTACATTTAATTACCATGCTATTTCAAATACCTTTTTTTCCGTAAATCTTGCGTAAAAGCAACTCATATGACCCATAGAGAGACGAAAGGCCGCAAGTTCAGACGGATGGCAGCTAGCAGGTCAATTAAAAAGTAAGAAATAAAAATGTTTATTAGGTACTTAACACATAACAAATATTTAAAATTACAGAATAACATAATTAGACGACTATTATTATGTTCCTTTAATTTTTTTAAACATATTTATTTATTTTATATCTGTGTGGCACCTTCATACGTTTGATATGCTCTGGAATCTTAAATAAGTATTACTTTTAAAAATATTACATATACTTTTATACTTATTTATATAACTCCTGGGGACTTATATAAATAAGTACCTATAAAAGCCCTATCTGCCCTATGGAATTCATTATTTACAAGCATCAAAGATAGAGCCCCCGAAGTCGCGTAATACCTACCATTTACTTACAAATCCGCAATCGAAACCAAGCAAGTGAACGGAGAAAGATGTTGAAGATCGATGATATAATCGATGAAGTGGGACTATACGTGTCACTGTCTATATTTGAATAGATTCAAAATGCAAATGCCTAAGGCCGTTTTTTAATAATTAAGATTAAATACGGATAATAACGAATCAGTAATTATCTATTTGAGGATGATATTTGCTATTTTTCTTATGAAACAGATAATGTAATTTTTAATTCTCAATTTTACCCGCCCATTGACAAACCAGTTAAGCCACAAATATGTGTAAGAGAGTGTAAATATTTATTAATAAGTGCGATTGGTATAACGTATATTAAGAAATTTGTGGTTTACCTACAGGAAAGATTCCTCAACTTATAAATATCGATAACAGCGGCTTAGAGATATTAAAATTAAGTATTAAAATGAAATACCAAATTCATTTTGTATTAGTTAAAATTAAATTAAGGTCAAATGTATTTTAAGGCTTTGAAGTAAACTTATGGTACTTAATAAGTTGATCGTGTTCGTATATTAATAGGTATATTAAAGTTAGCGCAGAAAGATACTGAATTGCCAATTCTTCGTTATAAAACGTTTAGTTAATCCTCAAAAGAATAAAAAAGGTTTGTATTTATTGTGTTATATTATTATGCGCTATATTCCTTAGTAAGCTCAAGCTCTAGGTTTTCTAACTTCGTAACCGCGCACTCATCCACTCACGCAGGGAATATGATTGACGTGGAATTAATATTCAGATACAGAGCCACTGTATTATAGATTTCTAACATTTTGACATGCGAATGGCACTTACGACGCCTTACTTTTGTAGGCTTTTTCCAATGGTATTTTACTACAGATAAGTAGGTGCCATACGCTTATTTTAACAGAAAATGTTCCGCGCCCCATATTAAGATAATCCATAAACACTCTTTTCACTCATTGTTTCATTTGACAAAATTGACAAAACATTGATTAAAAAACGATAGCTTGATTTAATACGCAACGCAAAAAATAACAGCTAGCGTCTACCACATCATGCGTAAATAAATGCGTATGACATATTTTTTGGGACGCGGTACTACTCCTTTTTTTGGAAGTCAGTTAAAAACAAAATTAAGTTAATTGCTTAAAATCGGATGCAGTTAAGTGATACTGGCTGATAATTTTTTGTTCTTTATTTTTAATTTAAATTTAACTGTCACTATCGAGATTTTATTGAACACCGTAAAGATACCTAAAATTATATTTTACAGATAGGCACCATAGACTCACCTTACACTACCATAATTGCTATTACCTTGTCAGCCTCTAGCAGCTTAAATGGAACCATGTCAAGTATTAACTTGGTAACTCGTAATCATAATCATCATAGGCTCGTTCGTAATATAAAAATGCAGTTAAATGACTGCCTTGTTGGCCTATTGTTAGCAAGATATACTGGATTCAAATCCGGGTCAGGAAAAATTGGTGCCTGAGTACCTAATTAATTATTATATACTTTATTGAAATTATATTATACTAGCTGTCCCGGCGAACTTCGTATCGCCCAGTAAATGAAATTCGACATTGATAGTTAGTTATTAATAGTTATTCTGTTATTCTGGACGAAGACAAATCCAACAAATCAAAAACAACGTAAATCGGTTCAGCCGTTCTCGACTTATAAGTGGTGTGACAAACACGACTTTGTTTTATTTATATATATAGATATAGATTGTTATTATTGAAATTACTCCGTACCAACGTGGATTCGGGAAGTAGATCGGTCACCACTGTCGAGACACAATAATAACTCTTTTAGCCGTTTATCCTGCGTCTGACCTTCTGGTCTTGTCGGATTGACCACCTCAGCGGGCTATGAGAGTGAAGGAACAGAGAGTTTATTATAAAATCTCCTGCGTAGTTGGCTAATCCTCGTTGAGATTAGCCGCAGTGAGCTAAATTGCTTACAAGGATATTACTATTACTATTGCTTTCGACATACAACAATATTTTTAGTTTATGCGAAAGCACTTACCAATTGATTTAACTCATTATTCTAACGATCAAATTAAAAGAATTTTAGAAATAAGCAAATCTTTTTTTTTTTACTTTCCATACAAAAGTTGATCAGCTGATTGGCATTTTATTATGAAAAGTCAAATAATTCTTTTTGCTTATTATCTAAGATCCTTTCATTTGGTCCCTTTGAATAATAAGTTAATTAAGTAGGTAAGAAGTTTCACCTAAACTAAAATTAACCTTGTAGGTTTAATGCATGCTACGTCAGTCGGAGCAGCTGTTATCGCGCGCGTACATCATACCGACAACAAAAGGAGAGCGCCTGCGGGTCAAGTACAGACGCGCACACGGTCCGATTGAACGGCAACTTAATTTATGACATCTGTTTTATTTGATCACATCTTTCCTGAGCTGGTTTGGAACTAAAAAAATATTTACTAACTGTGTTCCGTAACAAAAGACTACTTAATGGTGTATTGTAACACTTGTTGTCACCACCTATTTTTCCATTTTCCAGATAAAAATTAACCGAGTTATAATTTTAGCTTAAACGCAAAGAATACAGTTGGTAAATATTGTCCAGTCCCATACCTACAAGGTATGTTAGTAATATTAATAGTAGGTACATATCGATAAAATACATATTTAGGTATTCATTTATATATTCTATTTAATTTACTCAATGCAATATTAAGCGAGACTGGGGTTTTACGATTGAGACGATGCAAAATTCGCAACGTTTATGTTGTAAACTGGTGTTCGGAATACTTAGTTACTGTTGTTGTACATACCTACTTGTGTTGTCGTCTGTACTCCAATAGTAAGTGACACTGTCCGACGCAACGTAACATGGACACTCGTAGGAATCTTAATTAAAGTGTCGAACACAACCGGCCACCCGTGAATCACACCTTGACTTTTTGGATCCTTACACAATATTAACATGGTATCTACTAATTACTTTCACCCTTTACTTGAAGGAAACAAGAGCAAGTGTATTTATTAGGGCGAGCGAAGCGAGTCCTTATACTACTTATGCTAATTATACCTATATTATATATTAGAGCATGCTCACTGCCGTTCCCAATGTGAATTTGAACTTTGACTACAAATTATCTTCATGAAGAAATAGATTAAAAAAATATATTAATATACAATATGTATACTCACTTACTTCACTTGCCTAAGCGTAACTGCGAGTAAAGTTTACGATGCATCTTAACCCAGTGAAAAGTTTAATTACTTGTGACCACCTGGATGGCTGAGCCAAACGATTTTGGACATCATCATCATCAGCAGTACTACCAGAACATATTGCTCATGGTCTGATGTCCAATCTCGTACGTAGGCGGACCTTAGGTAAGATGAAGATAGCCACTGTCTAGTGCTTTTAGAATTTTAATTGCTTACTAAAATATAATATATTTACGTATTATTTTATTATAATTGGGATGTTGACACCATTTATGTTTAATTTTGAAATATCAATTCTGAAAAAGAAAGTATCGTAGTATGCTGTTAAGCCTTATTGATTCTATAATATTGAGTCTAAGATTTTTAATTTTACAAAAACTGTTTAATATTAAGTCAGTTGAATATACAAATTAGTGACGTCACACGTTGACAAGCCCATACAAAATCTATGAAGTGATTTCGTTTAGACAGCTCTTAAAGTATCTCAATTGACTAGCCAGTCAACATCCCTATTACGCAACCACCCGACAGTCTGACCTGTCAGTTTACCTATAACACACACGTCAAATGTAACAGACTTTCCACAAAAATAGCTTCGACCCTATGAAACCTTGTCACGAGCACGACAAAAAATACATTGTGTGTTCTTAATATAAGTCGCAAACCTATGTATTACTTATAAGTATTTCCCTATAATTTTTCATAAACACTTTGAATTATAATAGTTAAAGTGGTTTTCGGCTGCTATTTAAATACATACATAACATGACGCCCATAATCCCCGAAGGGGTAGGCAGAGTCAAAGGGGCAGCAGGCCCTGTTAACCACATTTAGCCAAAAACAAAACTAGGCTGAGTTAGATGGTTATTATAGTTATTATAATTAAATACATATAACTGATTTTTTACAGACCGTATCAAATATAACAGTTCGTTATGTTTTTTACAGAACCCTAACAACTAGTTGGAATGCCGCTCGCGGCGACAAATGGCGAGATCAGGCAAGTCCAAACAACACTACATGACATCACTGTGGAAATTGAGAAATTCGGCCGAATTATTAGTATGCCAGCCATCAATTATATGTGTTCACACCTTACCCAAATACAGCCGGAGGGGCAAGCTCTGATCAGCATTCTGCATTTGTGTTGTGCTATTGTTAAAAGACATGCAAATGAAAATAAGACTTACTCAACTTCATTCAATGCATTACGTATCATAATATTTGTACTGATGTCATATTCTAAGACAACCAGTTAGACATATAAATATCTCATACAATCAAATTCGTTAACATGAACAAACTGTCAGACATATGGCTTTACATTAGTTAGGGAATTGCGTGAAGGTAGATAGTAATCCCTCCATTTTTATCAATGTCGATACATTAACAGAAAGAAATCGGTTTAAGTGAAATTATAAACAAATTTCTATTATTTTTTCGGGAGCTTTAAAGGATCTGGTGGAAATTACTGCTGACGGAAAGTGCCTGACAATAAACAAAATTAATCTACACAACATACATAAGCAATTAGAATTTAAGTTAAGTGAGAAAGATCTTATCCTTACTTTCGCATCTGCCACCTACAAATCCTAGCGGGTTCTGTTTTTTTATTGATTCATGAGCAGCAGTTATATTTCTAAAGAAAATAGGCTTCGGTTAAAGGACCTTTACGGACATAGTATTCATTAAGACAAACTTTTTTGACACGGTATTCAACATAGATTATGATACAAATATTATAAATCTTAAGTAATACTACAATGTATCTTACTTTCATACATCTTAATTTCAATTAATAGTCTTCAGTGCCCTAGGAGTTAAAAATCAAATAACTACTGCTGACATCACCATCTAGACCCCTATCCCCCATGTCATCAAAAATAAGCAAAGCAAAGACCCCCTCACCCCTCCATAGTGCCTAATAGTCCGGGTCCCTATAGTGTTTATGTAATATCTACTTGAACATTTCATACATAACATAACATCACGCCCATAATCCCCGAAGGGGTAGGCAGAGTCAATGGGGCAGCAGGCCCCAACCACTTTCAGCCAAAAATAAAATTGGACTGGGTTAGATGGAAAATTATGAAAAAGTAGTAACAAGTGGCTGGCTCGTCGTCTACACAATCACATACCCAAAACCCCATATACCATTAGTCGCCTTTTACGACATGCTAGGCAAGAACTACAGTTGAAACATTATTTTAAAGTCCCAGGCCAACATGGGACAATGGGCTGGGTTAGATAGAAAATTGTGAAAAGGTAGTGATAAGTGTTTAGCTCGTCGCCTACACAATCACATACCCAAAACCCCATATACCATTAGTCGCCTTTTACGACATGCTAGGCAAGAGACACAGTTGGCACATTCTTTTTTTTACACATTTTATTTCAGAGAAAATAAGTTACGTCTGGTAGCCCTGGGATCTTGGACACTTATGATTGTAACCTGTTTCATGGAAGCACATTGAATTTCATTAAAGGTACGTAGGTACTAGTAGATTGCAGGTACATTCCTTTCATAAGTAACCCAATAATTTCTACAAAAATACACCTGCCATTCTAACCCACACTACCATTGAGCTACCACCATCCTTATACATACATACATACATAATGTCACGCCTTTTTCCCATGGGGGTAGGCAGAGATCACGTACTTCCATTTGCTATTATAGAATCTCGACAATAAGACATGAGAGGTATCGTAATAGCTTCACACAATATTGTTTGGTTGTGTACATTTGAAATTGGCTCTGTAATAAAAATAAATGCCCAATACCACGTGAAATATGGATGCGAATGTTATCACGGACACAGAACTAGATAAATAAAAAACAGCGTATACAGCTAACTATTATATTTATGACAAGCACAATCTTCACAAAATAAGAAAAAAAAACTAATATTTCTGCTTCAATGAGTATTCAAATAACCAAAAAAATCGTCATATGAATGGTTTCCAATTTGAGTATTTTCTTAATTCTATAAAAATCTGTTTCAATAAGGGTTCAGAACAAAAATATTAAAATAAACTAAATGTTTCTAACGCTTAGAAATATTCTATATTCTTATCACTATTGAGTTAATATATATAATGCTGAGATAAAACTTAATCATACTTAATCAAAATAAATCTAAAAGAAGTCGTGTCCTTAACTCATACCATATAAATTAGAATACTTAGATACATGGGCGTACGCAAAGGCGGTCGTCGTCGTCGTCGTCGTCCCTTGAACTCGTGCGCCAGTTAGTTAGGTACCTGCTAGTCTATTTACTATCAATAATATTAAGCTGCGTACGCCTTTGCTTAGATATGAATCAATCAATTATACTAAAAAGGTGTATCTAAACATAAGCGATGATTTATTCATAGAACAAGTTGACAAGAAAACTACCTATAAATATAACAAAGAAGAAAAATTAACAAAACTGAATTTCTTATCTTGTATAGCAGCGCCCCGCGGTTATACCCGCGTTAAACATAGCCTATGTTACTCGCTGTTAAGTAGCTTTCAATTAATGATACATTTTTTAAATCAGTCCAGTAGTTTCGGAGCCTATTTAATGCAAACAAATAATCAAATATTTCCCCTTTATAATAGATGAATCCGAATCTTAAGTAATAAGTACAACACAAAGAAAGCATGCAAATACATATAAAATGCGCTAAAAGATATGTTTTATCCATGGGTACACTTCAAAGTAAGTAGGTACATAGACAAATCGTGGCGAAGACGGAAAAATCAAAAAATATATTTCATATTTCTATTCATTATTATTTGATAACTAGCTATGCCAGCGGTGTCACCCGCGTTTATGGTTAATATTATAAAGACTATTTCCGTCATACATGATTTCTATGTAACTTTAACCATAAAGGCTGCACACGCGACGAAAGCTTAAAAAATGGAGTAACTTCTCCCGTTTTCCCAACATTTCCCTTCACTACTCTGCTTCTATTGATTGTAGCGTGATGATAAGTATACTATAACCTGCCCAGGAGTATGAAGAATAGTTATACTCAGTTTCGTTAAAATCCGTCGAGCAGTTTTTGTTTCTATAAGGAACATACAGACAGACAGACAAAAATTTTACTGATTGCATTTTTGGCATCAGTATCGATCACTAATCACCCCCTGATAGTTATTTTGAAAATATAATTAATGTACAGAATTGACCTCTCTACAGATTTATTATAAGTATAGATGTACTCGCTAAAATTTATAACAGTTCTATTTCCTCTTATACTATAAACAGTAATCTTTTTCGCCAAGGAAGCAATTATTTAACATGGAAATACGGTTACTTATTACTTTATACTACTTTAATACAATGTTTTAAACAACAGGAAGGAAACTCCAATAACTTTCAAATAATACATTCAAACAATCAATTATAATAGCAGAGTGGTCCATGTACCGTATCTTTAGGGTGACAGAAGTCATACCTACATGCGACGGGGAAAAACTTATTAAAGAATAACAATTGACTTAAAATATTTATTTATTATTTATAAAAAAGGTTTAGGGAGCAAACTAATATTATGTTTGACAACCTTGCCCCGTTCCCTCTGCGGCCTCAGCACGGTTCGACTGCTGCAACCAAAATATAAAAGTGGACAAGTTTACAATAGATATATGCTATAATTAAAAGTGTTCACTTTCCTAACAATGTTATTTAGAGCTGAATAGCAGCCGCCCGAAAACTTCTATTTACAAAGCAACTCTGTATCGTGTCTCATATCTGGTATCCCTATTATGGACCATATTCAACTTAGTCCGCCACTGATTAAATAACTTAGGGTAAGTACTTTTATTTGCGAAACAATATCAGAGTTCTGCGTAAAAATCAATATTTTTTGTTTGATTACACGCTGACGAAATCGTCTACAACAAGCTATTGTGCACGATTTCGTCCGCGTGATATATATTAAATATATATCTACACTTCTGAAATGTATCTGCGTTTAAATAATATAATATCCTCCTTACCAATTTCAGTCACGGCAGCCAATCTTGACGAGGATTATATCCCTACACAGAAGATTTATAGTGCACAATTGTCTGTGCAAACACAAGTGCACACTCATAAGGTGTTTTTCAAGGCAACGGGAACTTCTAACGGAACGGAACGGGGACCTATTACCCACCAACCCACCCAACAAGTTCCTGACTCCGAGCTGCCACAAATTTATGGCTCGTCCCGGGGTTTGAACCCGGGATCTCTTGGTTATTAGGTGACGCATGCTACCACTAGACCAACGAGTCACATAAATAACAGAAGATTAGATAAACATAATATTTACCCACGGTATCATTTTGTGTAATTCCACGGGCCGCCGCGAGACCTGACAGCGGATCGAGATAGCACGTGGCTGTAGCTGGAACGCAATTTCTGTGTTAACTCGAAGAACAGCATTGGATAGCTTCTCATATATTGCCTAAAGGCAGTCTTGTCCAACGTAAGTATCTATAAAGCAAAATTAAATTTTAATTTTTTTAAGTCTATAATGTCCTATTTTGTTTAAACCATAAAGCTTAGATAATATAAAAACATAGATAATAACGATGTATATTTCCAGGCGCTTTAATGCAATTCCCTAAAATATATTTGAACCTAATTCTACTACACATATTATTTTTTATTTTATTTGCTCACAAGCAGGTTCCTTTTATGTTAAAATAACTAACCAGACATTTTTATGCCTTCAGCCATTGTCCAAATTTGTAAGCCTTTCCGTGAACTTTTTTAGCAGTTTTCTTGCAAACCTAGTTCAACTTGTCTTGACAATAACGATTACTAATATCCAATTCAATCGTTCGGAAGTCATTCACGTACATTTTGGTGGTTCATTTATTACTTGTAGGGATATAATATAGAAAACCTAGTCTAATTACTCTTTTTGATTTTCACCAATACTCGCCTTACAGTTCGTAACAGCAACCACGTAAGATGTGCGTATCTCCTTGTCGGTAACCAGTGAGAGCTCACCAAAATAGTCGCCGTCAATCATGTGGCCCATTTCTATGTGCTCGGACGAGTAGACGGCCAAAACCCCTACGTCGAGCACAGTAAGACCATCGCCTTGCACACCTGCCTATAGTGAAGAGTATTGATGTAGGTTAAGTAATTGGAGTAACATCACTAAAAAACCCGCAAACATTCAAAAAAGAAACATTTTTGATTGATTTCATAACGCTAGGTAGAAAAAACGAAAAAGAATTGGTAAAATCTAGTTGGGGTTCGGTCAGGCACAACCGCATAATCTCGTTTTTTTTTAATATAATACAGCTTCACTATTGGCCACCTTTATATGTATATATCTATACTATATCAACGATATTATTAGAAATTTAGACTAAATACAAGAGCAAATTTTACCGTTAGGTACCTACTCTAGATAATCATAAATGATGACTTACTTCTGCCACAATATCCGATTTCAAAAATATTTCTTCCTTTATTAATAAAACAAAAGCCTCAATGATCTTCACGGGCCATTCCGAAAAATATGGTATCCTCGTCAGTAACCTACCGTAACTGTGCATGGCGATTTCTTGTTTTAGGATAAGAGGTAAGGACTTGTAAAATTCATTATGTATCTCAACCAATCTGCGCTTAGACATGTTGAACTCATAATAGTGTTTCAATTTCACACAAAGTTTATCAGGTAACCGTCGGCATTTTGCCAATCTCAAACTCGCAGCCTGGTGGTTTATAATACTATCTTCTGGCAACCTTACTCGGCTTACCAATGCAAATACTTCTATCACACCCCAGATATAAAAACCCCACGCTATAAAATTGGCCATTAAACATGACAACTTCTCATACAAAGCTTTTCCATAGTTAATAGACAGCAAACGCCTGAAAATTCTGTCAATATCATAGGAAAATACTTTTAAGTTCGGTAAATCTGTTACACCAAATTTTACATATATTAATAAACTGTAATAGGATTCGATATCAATACGACCTCTCTCCATATACGATAACAGTGCCATTGTATCTGATAATAAGGTAAATTGCATCATCGTCATTATTGCAATCGTACAAATACGTAGAAATCTAAAAAAGCAGGTTGCAAAATAAGTAGAACTTTCTTTAACCCAATAGTTACTTGCTTCAATAAACCGCAGTAGACTGAATGTATTTAGGACGATTAAAGTGCACATAAACTTATTGGATTTACACACTGCCGAGCATCCCACGTCCATTCCATATCTTAGGAACATCATTCCATGCATTGGTATGGCCGCTGCGACGTGAAGAAACAGTTTAATAGAGCAGTAATGTTCAATTGCTTTTTGTAAGTCCAAAACAATTTTCCTTGATTTCTTATCTATGTATCCACATTTAGTGCTAACATAAATATCGAATATTATAATAATCTCTAAGGCGGCTCCAATAAAATAAAAGAGCAAGGGCAATTCCGCTGTCACCAGAGATGAAGAGCAATAGAATATCAACTTATTAATTAGTATTGCGTGTAATATGAAACAATCCCAATAATTCCTGAAAAAAAATATAGTTTCTGTAATGTGTCACTGTACAACCCATGGTACTTATTAGGAATAATAATTACTAAACAATTTGGTAACTAGCGATGCGCACGCGCCGTACAGTTTTTAGTACGGTGTAACTTTTTTTTTATTATAATACTATTTACCTATTTACTATCTACCCCGCTAGGGAAGTGGCGTGAAGTTTAGTAGTAGTAGTAGATACTATTTAGTCCAAATATACACAAACATACACAGCATTACGGTTTTTTCCTCCAAAGGGGTAGGCAGAGTCAAGGGGATAGCATGCCCTTAATCACATTCAGCCAAAAATTTCAACTGGGCTGGGTACTTAAGATGGAAAATTAAAATAAAGTAGTGACAAATGGCTAGCTTGTCGCCTACACAATCACATACACAAGACCCGATAAACCATTAGTCGCCTTTTACGACATGCTAGGCAAGAAGCACAGTTGGCACATTTTTTTCAAGTTCCAGACCAACAGTGGACAGTATAATATGGACAAAGAGACAAAAAATAATGTGAACAGAAATAAATAAATAAATTTTAATTTAGTTCAAAACGTATGAACTATTACACCTACTAAACAAAACTTGCACCCAAGCGGTCAAGTTACGTTTTTGCTCTAATATTAAGCTAGGCGTTTCATGTCATAAAGTTAAATTCTGAAATAAATGCATTAATTACTACCGTTTTCGAAGTAAAACTATTTTTCGATGGTATACGATGCGTACAAGCGCCTGATACCTAAACAATATCATAAAGTTACCATTTCTTTTAGATAGAAGCGTGGCCGGGCGGGGCCGCATACGCTGTAGCCTGACCACAAAAATAAGTTATTTATCTTGTGAAATACTGCGGTACATTATTTTTTCCCCACGAGTACAAAAAAGTACACATCCATACAGCTTACAGACATTACCACGGCCTTTTTTGACGCCGTGGCCGGGCCAGGTCGTAACACACACTTCACGTGTATACTTCCAAGGTTTTATAATGGTCGGCATGACTCATTTTATATTATATGCGAAATTTCAGCTTTAACCTACTTAGTAAATAAGTCTGAACTATTCTGCTTACGTTGGTAATAGCTAACGTTCACTTCATATATAATATACTGAAACATGCGTAACACGCTTTGTAAATCAGTCGCAATGGAGTTCGTCGAGGTGGCGTGCTGCCGCACTAATGTTCGCCGGTCGTCCGTATTGTACTTGCAGACTTACGTGCATCGCATTAGTATTCTTTCGCACTAACGTTCTTCGCATTTCAGTTCTTTAGGCCTACAGTAAATAGACCAGCCCCCCCTGCCCTCCCTTGCGTACGCCCATAATGATATATTATCACGCCCGCAACCCCTGAAGGAGGTATACAGAGACCAAAGAGCTATAAGTCCTATAAACCACATCCATCTCAAAATAAGAATGAGTCGGAATCGATGAAAAAATTATTAAAAGGTTGTCATAGGGCGCCTACATATTTATATACTTGAGTGGATATGTGATTAAGCAGGCCACGGGCATCTACTACACCATTAGTCGTCTTTTACATCTTAGGCAAGGAACACAGTTGGTACAATATTTTTGAGTCCCAGACCAACATGGTACTGACATAATTAATAAATTTTTTGACTTGCCTCGATGTGATCTCATTTGGTAGTGACTCTGCCCCATGCGCCAAGAGTTATGGGTTCGATCCCCACCCAGGACAAACATTCGTGTAATCAATACTTGTGTTAATTCTGTTTCTGGGTGTTAAGTATATCCAAATATTTAAGTATATATTTGTAACTGTTGATTCTGATATCCGTAACACAAGTGCTTAAGGTACTTATCTCGGAGTCAGATCAATGTAGATATGTGATGTAAGTAGTCTGATATTTATTTATTAAAAAAAACTCACATATGCCACATACATAATGTCTGCTTATGTTTTTTTGTAGGAAATTATGGTAAAAAAACCGGTATTTACTCTTTCCTGTAAAATATGTTGACTCAATTAGATTTTGATAAAAAGTTATTGGTGAATAGGTACTCACTTAAACTTGCTTAATGGATGAATGCAATTTCTATGGCGACGAAAATGCCTTGTTCTGTCCATTTTCATCGCATTGGAGCTGTTGTAGTAAACCCTGTTCCTTACATTAGAGGTGGAAAGCAAAAATAAATCGTACCACCACCTTTTCAAAGAAGTAATACAAGTATTTCCTCTTATATCTAAAACGAGAACATCTTTTTCATGTACTATAGAACAACCATGCTGGTAATAAGATTCGTGAAAATCGTCGAACAACATCTCTATTTATCTGTAAATTAAAACTCAATAATATCTTCGACGAAAGACAGTTTTGATGGTTATTCAAGACCATAGATATTAAGATACCTTTATGTATAGTGTAAGAATGAACCATCAAAATACGTATGTACGTTCATAGACTATGGAATAAAATTACATATGTACATACATTAAAATTTACATAACATCACGTGCATAAAGTAGGAAGAGTCAAAGGGGCAGCATGCCCCTTCAACCACATTAAGCCAAAAATAAAGCCGGGCTGGATTAGTTAGAAAATTGTGAAAAAGCAGTGACAAGTGGCTAACCTGTCGCCTACACAATCACACACCCAAAAGCCCGTAAACCATTAGTCGCCTCTTACGACATCTTTTTAACCGACTTCAAAAAAAAGGAGGACGTTTTCAATTCGACTGAATTTTTTTGTCCCAGATCAACATGGGCCAAGTCCCAGACCAACATGGGAATAAAATTTTAGTAGGGAATTCTTTTTTATTTGAAAACAGTCAACCAACTGTGACAACGTTTAATTTTCGTATATCCCTTAAATACATGTAGTTCCTGACTAGCGCGCTAATTTAATAGTATTTTACATAACAATAACATAAGAGTCGGTATACGATAATCAGCAAAAGGATTTAAATTAAGTAAGAATGCCTATTTTTCTCAAATCAGGTATGTGTTAGAAAAAATATTACCTGCTGATTGGCCTAGTGGCTAGTAATAGTATGGTATACCATACAATTCATTTGCGAGAAAATAAGTAAGTACGCCTTGTGAACATTAACTTATGACAGCCTGACGTGGTCAGGTATTGCCACGGAACTAATATTAGGTGGAAGAGCTAAGTGGGCGTGGCAGTGAAGCCACAATACTGTGTTGTAACGCAAGACTACGCGTAGAATGCTTGTGTCCAAATATACTTCTTATTCCTGCCAGTGTAAGGGCTATAATTGCTCCAATGAAAATACGACGCCATCTATTGACGACAAGAAAATTTTCCTTAACATATGAACTTGGATTACGAAAACTCTTAACTACTTAATAGTATATTATAAAACCGTTTTTTAAAAGGATGAAGGTATGTTTTCTGATGTGGGACTAAGTAATGATATAAGCTGTTTTTGCCTAAAATAAGAAAAGCCAACCTGCTGATTGCCTAACTGTAGTGTAGCATGTATTAATGGCGTACCTATTTGTGCGAGTTTGGCTTCATCGGTTCTCATACTAATGTTATGATGTGACATGCCTCTTCTAGTAGTTTTTTCTGTTTTCTGTGAGTAATATGACAAAGTCGATAGGTAGTCTAATCTAACTAATCTAAAGCTATATTTTTTTGCTGTACTCATAGTTGTTATTAAGTAAGTATGTAAGTAATTCTTCATAGGTTAGGTACTCACATTAATGAAAAAATTATATGACTAATCTACTTCAAAAAATACCTTCACCATGGATCAATCAAGAATACTACTGTACTACAAATAGATACTAGGTACTATCTATATAGGTAAATCCTTGTAAGTGATTTTTACTAAAAAAGCTTGTCGTCTTTTATACACATTACCTAACGTACATTCGGTGTTGTATACAGTGCCAAGCAAAGTACCCAAGTAACACAGATAGCAGTATTATGTCTTAGTAACAGCAAACCCGGGAGCGATAAGCTTAAAAAGCTGTTGATTAATGTCGGAGTAAACGTGTACTCAGCTCTTATTCAAGCAAATTGGGCACACTTTTAAATGCTTCAATTTGAATAATAGCAATATAAAATCTGAGTAGTAGCAATGTAATTGTCCACATAGCTTAATAACGTCTGAAAAACGGCAGTCGTTACTTATACACAGATGTTTTATCATGTTTATTCAGATAAATATTTGTGGCTGTGATATTCAAAAACAACTCAGCTATAAGCACCTTTGTACCACACTATTTCAAACAAAATGTGTGTTTCCTTCAAGAAATTGTTGATATCATTAATATTTATTAAGATATTAATGTGGACGGAATGAATACTTGGAATTGTTAAGTAATTTTTAAAAATACGAGTTTTAGCTATTACACAAGTGAAATAATATTGCGCAAGTAATTTTGTCGTCAATAACGTATGTCCTGTAACAATTTGTTTTACGCGCCGCTTCAATATCGAAGTTTAATGATAGAAATAAGTTAATGTACAAGACAGAAATAAGGCGAAAAAAAACCCTTATTTTAGTGTTTTAAAAGCAATAATTAGTTTATGTATAATACTCGAATTTGTATCTGAATTAATAAAACACAGCATTTGATAGCAAAAACAATTCCAAAAACATTGTTTTTGAGGTTATAATGGCGATTCCTATAAATCTGATTATTAGCTGCTCACGGAGCTGTTTTACCGAGCTGCTGCTGAATAATAGTTTTGACTCGTCATATATTAAGCTTTTATTTTGGCAAAGCGCGGTATGGCGGAATAATTTCTGAATAACAGTTGAGTATTTGTTCACATGTTTTATTAAACAGCTTATTAGGGTTCAAAACAGAACAATCAAAAACTAGAATTTCGTGGAAAAAAGATTAGGTGATCGATCGAACTTTATTATTTAACTTAATTATATAATGCAATCATTTCACTTAGAGATAAAAAAAAAATTAAGCAAATGAATTAAAGCTATTTAGGTATACCAATCTAACGTAAAAAGGATGTAAAATATTTTTTTTGTTTTGTTTTATCTAGAAAAAAAGCTGTGGTTATCATGTTTTTTTTTTTCAACTTACGTACCTATGTCTAGTTTGAGTTAACTACTCGTATGTACTGCATACCTTATTAAAATGCTAAAAAGGGAAAAGAAACGAGGTCTCTTCTGGTTCCCCATCTATTCTAATGATAATGTAGCAATTTTTCATTGTCTGAAAACAAACGGATATTATACCTATATAAACGGAAACCTAAAACGAAATTAAACCTAGCTAGATAGATTAATTGCCCCCGAAACCCCCTACATACTAAATTTTATGAAAATTCTTGGAGCCGTTTTCGACATTCAGATTACAATATAGATAGGTATACAATAATTAATAATATCATAATGACACCTAATTTGAGTATACTATACAAATTCAAAACCTCGGACACAACAATAGGTAGATTTATACTACCGCATTGAATGTACTACAAATACAAAACGCTAGAATAAAATGATTCGGACCGCGCGTATTTTTTAATTCGTGAATATTCTCATCTGATTCATCTCCACTAGATGTGTAATCATCGTCACCCACATAGTCTGTATATGAAATTTCGGGTACGGAACACTCTTCTACGTACGATCGCACTTGACTGTTAAGGTTAGCTTGACCGCTTTCTTCCACAGCTAGTTTACTAAACTCTATGCTGCCTACGCCCAACATACAACAACTAACGTTTAATAAATATCTACAAATAAAGCAATATTCTGCATTCTTCTGTGTAAATACTGTTTAACTAACTTTAAAACTGCTAGTTTCGGTATAAGAATAGAAGTATGTGTAAGAGAGTTATAAACTATGTCTACATTTCTTTTATACCAATATAAGCTTAATTAGAACCCAGAAAATACTTTTTATCAGTAGCTGAATAATTCGCAAAATAAAGAACCTTATAAGATTTCAAAATCATATTAAAGCTGTTATTCACATACAAGCATTTTAAAACCGAATTTTAACACTATTATTCAGCATCTAGTTGCTGAGGGTACTTTATACAGAATATAGCATTTTTAACAGCAATAAGCTTAATAATGTTTGTATAATAGTATTGTACATTGTGTTTATTCAGCTTGTTATCTTTTAGCTTACTGTTATGCAAATTAAAGCTATGTGAAACTCTGTAAGCTTAGAAAAGTTTGTGTAATATTGAGAATAAAAGTTATAACTAAGCCTTAAGAAACAAGCCGAAATTATACAAATTTTACTAAGCTTAAAAAATTATAATAGCCGTAATACAATTATTAGTTATTTCCTTAACTGTAACACAAATGTTACGTAACTATTAACCGTGTTATGAGTCGCATTAGTACTGTGTGTTACTTGGGTATGAAATAAAATATATTTCATACATTACCTTCCTGTTTTAGACTTTCTATGGAATGCTATACAATGTAATTTTTAGTAATCTTATACTAAAACTGAAACACGGATCTAATATTTTCATTAAAAGAATTAGTATAAAAAATATATATAATGTTACAATTTCAAAAACTCACGAAGAAATAAACATTCTTGTGATGTATTTGTCTTTGTTCTGTATCTGGGTGTTAATATCTAATATTTAAGTATATATACACACATATATATATATATATATATGTAATACCACTGTTGATTCTGATATCCGTAACACAAGTGCTATAGTTACTTAGCTCGGAGTCAGATCAATGTATGTGATGTCATCATATATTAAAAAAAAAGAAACTTTATTTAACGATAGGCAAAAACAAAATGTTGGTCAAAACATAACATTGTTTACCTAAAAGCTATTGCAATCGATTCTATTAACTATTTTGTCCATACAGTTCTCAGGTTTAGTCCTCGAAAAAGCAAGATTGTATATCTACAATACAAAATTTGGGTGGTCATAAGAATTCGCAATTTTCATAAGTACTACTGAAAAGTCTAAAGAAATATTCGACAAAACTGAAAAATAAAAAATATTTATAAGTTTTATCTTTATTTATTTTCTTTTCGTGAATCCCTCTTAAACAAAGAACATGTATCATATTTTTTTTAAAAATCCTTAAGAAATGCATAACGCTTTTTAATTTCTACATAATAGAAAATGTATAACACAAACTGCGGTAAAGTTCTCGTTAGGTAATAAATTATATCTATTAAACAAGACTCTTGCCCACATCTAGTTCAAACAATAGGAGAAAACAAATTCAGAACCGTTATCCAATTTATAAAGCTAATTATAACATAAACTGAGTATGTTTCAACACAACTAAATTAATAAGCTTTTTATTATTTATCACGTCTTGTCCTACTTAGATATAGTTGCAACCTTAAAATAAAATATAACACTCCGTAGTTAATTATTGGCATAACACAAAAAAGCTTTAAATAAAAATTAGCTAACAAATAAATCAATCCATTAATATCCAAAAAAAAAATAGAGGGAGGTATACATTTGTTAATTCCACTTTATTGCAAAAAAATGAAATTTTTGATGTCTTCATAACACCGAATCATTTCACCCCAATGACATCCAAAGAATCTAAGAGAAATAATTCGATATATCGAAGTTCACTTCAAAATTTATTCACCCAGGTGAACATCGTATTGTTTTTATATTAATCTTGTGGTCATAAAAGTTATGACCGTAGGGGTCTTATCTTATGCTAAAACTTTATAATTAAAAAACAACGTATCTACTATGTATTTAAATCGGTTTAATGTTAGTTAGACACACAAGAAACGAGGAATACCTAAACCACATATCATCTGTGTCCTTGCAGAGCATGTCTGAAAAGCGACTAATGACACATTGGGTATTGGTTAGTTAGCAGTGGCGGATGAGTTATGGCCTAGGGCCTAGGGCGTCATGGCCGCCCTAGGCCCCAGGCCATAACTCTCAGTACTAAAGCGTCATCACTTAATTTTTATTACGATTGGCCGCCTCTAATATCTGGCCGCCCTAGGCCCGGGCCCACTGGGCCTTAGGGTAAATCCGCCACTGTTAGTTAGTGAGTAGGCGACAACCTGGTCTTTTGCAGTTTTCCACCTAACCCATCCTCTCATGCTCCTAGCGTTATATCCCGTACTTAGTCGGGTTCTTCTTAAACCATGATTCGAGTCTGCGAGTCTGGTGATTTTATTGAAGCAACTACCGATCTGACCTTAGATAGGGGAAATAATAATTTGGATCATGGTTACACATCCATAGTTATTTTAATGTACAGGTTTCATGACGATGTTTTTCTCACCATCGAACTGGATGTATACACCTAAATAGATTTGAAAAATCCAGAGATACATGCTCGGGTTTGTATCCGCACGTCCATCGTCCTTACCATTGAGCTACCACCACTAAGCTACCACCTTTCTCCGCAATCACTGCTCGTTTTTCAATCGAACCTAACTCAGTTAATTTTTGGTTAAACGTGGTAAAAAGTGCTTGTTGCTCGTGGGATTGCTTGCGAGTATGCTGTATCAACATCTGAAATATTTTTTCAATAACAAAGTAGGGCACCTCAAATATTTGTAAAATCAGAATCAGAACCATTGAAACTTTTACAAACACCCAAACCCGACTCAGATACCTGTTTGTTTCATGATCTCTTTGTCCCGCAGATCTGTTTCGCGGTTTTAACCACATACGTGTACATTAATTGCTTATAATTTCATATATCAAATTGTTTTTAAGCGCATTGCTAATGTCTTTGAACAGGCGCAAAAAAAAGCCAATATTCTAATTTACACTCAACAAAATACATCTGGGAACCTTCAAAGGTCTTAATTTAATTATAATATACAATAATAACTTTATATTACGCTGAAATTTCAATTAGTATATTATTTGTTGCTGTTAAAACAAAGCTGTAGAAGAGCAGCATACTGAGGGCCCAATTATTTTATTCCCTTTCTATTACAATATTGCGACTTTGTAACAAATGTGTTATCTACTGTAACATACTATTGAGATGAATAAGGCCACTGCTTCTAGCAGCAGACCGAGACATGACTTGGTTATACTTGGAGAGCAATTTCTTTTTCAAATCGAAGAATAACTTAGGATAGGTCCTCATGAATTTTCTAAAAGCAATCTTGTCTAATATCAGGACCTGAAAATTAAGATGACTAGTGAATTTCAGCACAAAGCAACGCCGTACTAGCTAGCTACTACTGACACCGGGACACGGGAATGATATTTTTAACGTAGGGTATACAGCTTTGCCTAGGACAAAGCCTAAATTATTTTACAGATAACCTGTTACTTACCTTACAACCAGCGACAGCAACGACATATGATGTGCGTATCTCTTTGTCAGTGACCAATGACAACTCGCCGAAGTAATCGCCGTCTATCAAATGACCCATTTCTGCGTGTTCAGAAGAGTAGACAGCCATCATACCTACTTCGAGGATAATCAATCCATCCCCTTCCACTCCAATCTTAAGAAAAACAACAATGATGATAATATAACGCGAAGTGCAATTCGAGTTCGAGTAAGATTGCCCCAGGCCAGCATCCTTTGGTTTCTAGGCTAGTTACTTAGCTCTAAGAATAAATTATTGTGACGTCATTCATAACCATATCAAACCAGAGTATGAGAGGCATGAAATATATTTATAAATAATTTCTGTGGGCAAAAGGGCATTTTTGTGCTATGGAATTAGCCTCAGAAGATGGCCTAGCCACTTGTGACTATTTTTTAATTTTGGGTTAATAAGGTTTATGGAGCTTTTTGCTCCGGAGGTGAATGTGGAAGCGAAGGCTGAGCCAAGTCACCCACATCTCACCTCCACTCAGGCGATGAGGGGTACCGCGGTGTTTTAGTGGGTACACCCCGGCCACTACCATCTTGGCCGGAGCAGGGCACCCTTACTCAAGGTCCCCCGGGAGCCCCACACACCACCCTGCCCCCCCCGGGCAGGGTGACGGTGCGTAATGCATATCACCGCGTCAAAAAAAAAAAAAAAGCTTTTTGCTGCTTTGACTGTTCTCCAAATCTTTAGGTACTTATATACCTACTTACCTAAAACTTTATAGATAATCAAATCAAAATAAAATGCTGTTCGTTGATATGCGTATAACTTGAGAACGGTTTAATTGGATTTGGAAAATATTTATAAATAAAAATAGCACAAATGTTTGAGCGCGTTACTAAAGCCAGGGATACACTTGGGAACACACAAATTCTTCCTCAAGAGGAAAAATAATTAAAAATCCTTAAAAACAGCAACTCATAAATATCAGTAAATCTATAAGACTACGTCATATAAATACAAATACGGAATAAATGTGACTTACTTCAGCTACTACATCGTGTTTTAAGAATATCTCTTCCTTCATTAATAAAACAAATCCCTCAATCAGCTTTATTGGCCATTCAGAAAAATATGGTATCCTCGTCAGCAACCTGCTGTAACTATGCATCTTGATATCTTTCTTCAAAACAATTGGTAGCGACTTGTATAAACCACTGTTTATTTCAACCATTAAATGTTTAGTCATGTTAAATTCGTAATATTGTTGCAATTTCAAACAAATCTTATCAGGCAACCGACGGCCTTGTGCCAGTGTGATACTTGCAGCTTTATTGTTTATAATTTGATCCTCTGAAAATGTTGCTCTGCTTACGGAGGAAAACACTTCGATCAAACCCCATAGGTAAAAGGTGCTTCCTATGAAATATGATATCAAACAAGCCAGCTTGTCAAGAAAATGTGGTCCATCGACAAACCCCAAGTTAAACAGAAGCAGAGCTTTGAATGTTCTGGAAATGTCGTACGCAAACAGCTTAAAGTTTGATAAGTGCAATACATTATACTTCACAAAAATCACTCGACTGTAGTATGATCTAACGTCTATATAACCTTTTTCAATGTACGTTAATAGGGATATCGTGTCCACCATTGATATAAACTGTACCATGGTTATTATTGCTACCATACAAATACGTAAGAATCTGAAAAAACACGTTGCAGAGTAAGTTTTCCTTTCTTTATTCCAATAGCTTGAGGCTTCAATAAACCGCAGTAGACTGAATACGCTTAGGATTACCAGAGTGCACATAAATCTATTGGATTTACACACCTTCAAGCATCCCACATCCATACCATATCTCAAGAACATTAACGAGTGCAACGGTATAGCTGCTGCAACGTGTAAAAACAATTTCATTGTGCAATAGTGTTCAAATGCTTTTTCCAAGTCCAAAACTATCTTCTTAGTAACCTTGTCTATGTATCCACATTTTGTGTTTATCCAAATATCAAATATCATTATGATCTCCAACAAAACTCCAAGAAAATAAAAAAAAATATGTAATTCCCCGGTTATCAGAGAAGTGTTATGGTAAAATATCAATTTATTAATAAAAATCACGTGCAGTACAAATCCATCCCAGAAATTTCTGAAAATAAAGTAAGTAAGTAGAACATAGATACAATAGATCGGCGCCTTTTTATTTTAATCAAAGCTGTCATTGTGCACGTGTTTTATTAATTGTACTTGTAACTAATTTATTTAAAATATATGGAAATCAATCTGATTGGAATGAGGTCCCATGTTAGTCTGAAACTTAAAAACAATATGCCAACTGCGCTCCTTGCCTCGCATGTTGTAAAAGGCAACTAATGGAATATCGAGCTTTGGGTATGTGATTGTTAAGGCGACGAGCTAGCCACTTGCCACTACTTTTTCACATTTTTCTACCTAACCCAGCCCAGTTTTATTTTTGGCTGAATGTAGGTAAAGGGGCTTGCTGTCCTTTTCACTCTGCCTGCCCCTTCGGGAATTAGGGGCGTGATGTTATATTTTGTATTATAATCTGTGCCTTGACTTGTTTACCTACAACATGGCATGATGATTCGGGACTTAATTATTGTGGAAACAACTGACATAATCATATTTGACAAAACATGGTGGCATTTAACGTTCCACCTCGTTAAATAGCGGTGCATCAAGAAAGACTGATGCTATGGATATATATAACCAATTAGTCTAAAAAAAGAACCCATGTTTTATAGATATTTCACATAATGTATGAACAGGCACATGAGTAGGCGAAACAGATTTTTTTCTGATCTGTCGGTAGGGGACCCGGGTGGCGGTCACTGAACAATTAGAGCTATCCGACCTGTTCTCAAAAATGAGTCGAGGTCAGGATGCAACAGCATACCCCCTGCCGGCTGTTCCACCGTCCGTTCCCTCTAGACGGAGACCAGCGGGTGGTGGGTGGGTGCACCTCCATCCACCTCCCTCGCGGCTCCACCTTCCACCTTCCTCGGCAGGGGCGCTGCTGATAGTAGTGGGCGCGGGAGCTAATACCACGCGCACAGGAATTCGCCCTCAATTTGGCTCGCCGGGTGGAAGGCGGCCCCACCGATGAAATATTCTCCGCGTGTCCCTCTGGTATAGCAAAGGGTACAGACCAACGCTGCACGTTGTGAGTAGAGCAATGCGCCACGCGCACCACCGGAGAAGATGCTGTATAGTCCCGGTCATGGGGATGCCGGGTTCTCCGGAACCGTGGCTCGAGAGGCCATATTGAACTTTTAGTCGGTTCCAATCCGACTCACTGCCCCCTGTTTCCCCAAGCAGAGGGTGATTGATGGATGGATGGGGAGATTCCCTAACTAAAAAAAAGATGCGACACCACACCCGAGTCCCCAATAACCATACAATAAGGACGGCAAAATCAAAGAACATGCTTTCAGTGGGCAGAAGTCCTACATCACCGCTCTTTGCAATAATAGGGAATTTTCTTAAGTAAAAAAGTATGTTATATTTAGTCCGGATATGTAGGTAGGTATGTATGTATTCATTGAATAAGAATGCATTTTGGCACCGTAGGTAGGTACCGTCACATTAAAGACTATCTAGTGGATTTACCGGGTTGATACTTACTTGAATTTACTTAAAGGATGTATACAATTTCTGTGGCGACGAAAATGCCTTTGCCTTTCAACTTGCACTGCATGAGAGCTATTATAATAAACTCTGTTTAGGTTATCAGAGTACGAAAGCAAAAATAAATTGTACCACCATCTTTTGAGGGCAGTGAGACAAGTATTTCCCTTTATGTCTCTTAGAAGAATATCCTTTTCGTGTATTATGGAACAGCCATGAGCAAAATATGATTCATGAAAATCAGCGTACATTTTCGTCTGATAAAATATTTGCTATATTTTTCAATTATTTAATACTTAATCTCAAATATTTCTGAAAATGTAAAATAAACTCTGTTATGTTTATTAGGCCCTAGAGACCTGTTTACAACAATTATTTTACCCCTACCTGGACTTATTGGACTGACCTCTGATTATTTGTCCATGAGAAAGCTGATGTTATTTCACATTGACATTTGTGATTTCCAAAACTTTTTTGTTCGTTTCTATTTATTATTAAAACCCATTTCTTAGCAACAAAAGACCGATCTACAACCTTATATTTGGTTTATGGAACGTGTACAACGACGGTGCCGCCAACTGGTGCTGCCAATCGGAATTTTCTACACCATAATGTCGACATTTTTAACTAGTAGGAAACCAAAATTAGATTTAAAAGTAAAAATTGAATCAAACAAGAGTATCGTTTGATTCGTTTTTACAAGTTCCGAAGTCCAGGATGATATCCATGTTTTAATATCCTATACCTACAATAAAAAAAAAAATTCGTAATTACCTTGTTTTCTTTTATTCTCAAATAAATATTTCCATTTACAAATTATTTTTTGTGGGGCGTTGGCTTATGCTTCATTTCCTGGTACGTGGTATCCTCTTAAGAACATTTCTTCCCCGAGAGTTAACTCTGTCCACTAGCCATTCTTTAGGTATACTCATAGCGCAAAACTATTTAACTCCCATAATTTTCACATCCAAGATTGTATTACGCAAAGAATCCCTGAGTACCTACCTATGCATCGCTCCATAGCTCCTAAACATAAGACCAACAATGGAGGACCACATCTCGATGCTGTTAACTACCCCAGAGGGTATTTTGACTAAATTAATGTCGCATCCCGAAAGAACACACCTACTAACATCACATCTTTAGTAGGTAGATACATGCCATCAGGAGATATCGTAACTTTGATGTTTCTAAGCTGTTGTCAGCCATTCTGATATCTCTACGCTTTCCTGAGAAGACGGTACTTGACCAACAGACAGGCGTATGAAGATACCTATAACGAAATGACCATTTCATATTTAAATAAGTAAATTAAATAGTTTCAATATTGCTGAGGGTTCGGCAAGAAAATTCTCGAAACCGAAAGTGATGCCGAAACTCGATTTTATTGCCGAAACCGAAACCGATATTTCGGAGGATAACTAGTATCCATAATACCTTCAGTAGTCTCCTCTGATTAAATTGGGTATTGTGTAGCGTAAGCTGCTCACCAAATACAAGGGCATATGAAATGAAATAAAATCTTTAGATATTTATCTTATCTTATTATAAGGCTTCAACAAAGCACTTATAAATCGTCAAGACAAATTCAATATCAACCGGTTCAAAAGGTAGCTTCTACCGAGAAGAAACCGGCAAGAAACTCGATAGTTACTCTTTTTAAATGCCAAGTCTTATAACTAATAATAGTTACAATTTTTATACAAGTCAAATGTATTAGTGCAGGTGAACAGCCTATTATGAGGCCAACCAGCTATTCTTATCATTTAAATAGTCATCTACTTTGTAGTTGGCATTTTTAATCAAACAATTTTTTGTATGTAATTTTAACTTATGTATTGGTAAGTCAGTGAGACTTTGTGGTAACATATTAAACATTTTTATACTTTACCCAATGAAGGAATTACCACTCTTATGAAGTCTGTGATTTGGAACAGCAAGCTTGTGTCTATTTCTAGTATTAAAAGAATGTGTACCTATTTTTTTTTGGAAACATCTGTATGTTCTTGTAAACATACATGATGCAGTCTAAAAAAAATGTACTGTGATGCTAGTGTTAATATATTGATATCTTTGAACAGTTTTCTGAGTAAATCACGCGGTCTGAGGCCGTATATGGCTATGGCGGCCCTTTTTTGTAATATGAAAATTGTCTGAATATTAGCCGCAGAACCCCACAGCAGCAGACCATATGACATAACACTGTGAAAATAACTGAAATAAACTCATAACTATATTAACTATGTATGTGTATTATAGGTACTTGTATTTATTTGTATGTAAGTATACACACACGCAAATGCACGCGCGCTCACTCATTTACACATCCCCAAATTGTTGTTGTATTCTCTTTTTTTTCTTTCAATTATTTTCTTTTGTTTATCAAAATCCATACCTTTTAATGTAAAACAAACCGAAGCCACAAGATTAGGTAAGAATAAGATTAAAATTTGTTAAACTCTAGTCACCAGTTAGATACTGCGATGCAGACCAGTGAGCCTAGGCTCTACTGGCTCATAGAAATTATATGCTTTATTATGTCAATAAATGTTAGGTATTATTATGTCTCTCGGCACAATCACGGGACAAGCACGGGCCTTTAAGGCTTGCATGGGGACATGGGTCCAACATGTACAGGCCTTTTAAGAGTTTGATCTAAATGTGTGATAGAACTCTAGCCGAGTGTTGCCCTTAGTTGCAGTATAAAACATACACTCAAAAGCGATATCCGGATGATGGTCTATTGCGAAAAAGGGAAACTAAAAACTAGGGCTATGTAGGGAGGTTCTACTATGAACAGAAAATTGGGTTATGGAGTGAAATACCGGACATCTGCCTTAAAAATCTCTCACGAACTTTAGTTTTGGCAGATGGTGACTCGCCGCTTGTCAAACCAAAACGTGGGCTCCCTAACTAGCCACCATACGGGCGGCAAGGGAGCAACACTAGAAAGCAGTTGAGGTTGTGGAGAGGTGAGACTGCGGGGCGCAAGATCTTTGTACAATCAAATGCCCCCGGCGTTATGAAATTTTACGTATACCTACTTAGGTATTTTATACACATACTTAGTGTGTAAATAAAATTCTAACGTTTTCCCTTTTATAAGTAATTATTACATACTGTATGATCCTATCCTTCTTTAAAGTACCTAGCTTATTATCCTCTACCTAAAAGGTTGTCTTAAAGAAATGTTCTTAGGCGATAAGACCGCCAAACTGAATTTGTTTTCGTGTAAGAAATGTCTAACTATTTATTATCTATCTATTTATGGGCTACACAAGTTCGCTTCTTGCGGTTCACCAAACGGCAATCATCTGCTAAATATCCGACTATCCAGCTAGGACTTTCATCATTACTATTATGTCTATGCGCGGTTCCTATCAGATTATTGTTACTGGTTGGCTTTTTTTCAGGCCTGTAGAATATCTATGCTGATGTATAACAATTTATTTTTGCCTGCAGTCAACAGACCGGATCGATTATTTTTTGGCTTTTTGTTTTATTTTGTGTTTTGATTTAAATAGTATGTGTAAGTTGTAAGTAAACCCATAAAATGAAATAATTTAACTTTGTGTCTACTATCTAGAAAGCTAAAGACCAACATTAAATCAAACAAGATTATTGTAAAACTGAAACCACTAAGTACCTACCTACTTATTTAACCTAATTTTATTCTAACCCTCAGATTAGAGAACAAATCTCTAATCTGAGTTCTAACCAATTTAAAGAAGTTTAGAAAATGGGCAAAACCATTTTATGAGTGTAAGCAAAATAATATTTTCACTATCATCATACTGTCTCTAATGATAATAAATAAATAATTTTTGGAAGTTGTTATCTAATACAATGGAAAGTAGGTAGCTCTACTAATTCTAAACGGATAATCGATGAATTTCAGAACGTTATTTACCTACGCCATTTTCTTTTAATGTCAAAAAAAAAATACTTGTCTACTCTGTGACAAATCTGAAATCGGCCATTGCTATTTCCCATTGATGTTCTGTTTTTGTTTGGAAAGTACTATTTAAAATGCCTAAAAACATTACAAGTGAAGTACGTGAAATAATCCTAAAGGTTAAAGAATTTATGGATGAGGAAAAACGTATGCAAGTACCGATAATACCCCTCAGTAAAGTGTACGTTAGAGTTTCTGCGGCTACAGGTGAGTGTTGTAACAAAAGAATTCTTTCAAAACAAATTACACCGCGTATAATTGTTTGATGTTTACATTAGAGTAAATAGACGCGTCTATAAATTATTGTATGTCGAATTCTCTCAATACCGGAATGCCAGTTCGGTTCCCGCAAATTTCTGGCGTATTTATTGAGCTATATAATAGCATCTTCCTAATTAATTGTTGTGTTAATGTGTGTTACCTAATGAATCTAATGAACATTTTTCTTTCTTTCTTCTTTCTTTCTTTCTCCTAAACCCACGTACTAGTAAAATAAGAAGGACTCTGCGCCACTAATATAAATAAATAAATAATAAATATCCGACTACATCACATACATTGCTCTGACTCCGTGGTAAGTAGCTTAAGCACTTGTGTTACGGATATCAGAATCAACAGTGGTATTACAAATATATACTTAAATATTGGATATTAACACCCAGACACAGAACATACACAAGTATTCATCATACGAAAGTTTGTCCTGGGTGGGAATCGAACCCACAACTCTTGGCGCATGGGGCAGGGTCCTATCTATCTATCTATGTTAACGGGGATGGTTTCCGCACTTAGTCCTTGAAGTGGACCATTGTACGTATGGGGCAGGGTCACTACCGAATGCGCCATCGAGCCAGTCAAACAAAACTAATAGACATTGAAGCTCCTCACGTGCTCCAACTTGACACGCAACTTACGTCACACATTGACATATTAAGCGCTCCAAATGACAGATATGTGAGTCAGATACATATGGATGGACGGTTAACGGCGTCCATCCATATGTATCTCACTCGCACATGCTTAAATGTAGCTTCATGCTATAGTATGACAGCGTGAAGTCCTTCTTTTTTTACTAGACTTAGTAGTGCTTAAACCAAGCAACTTAAAATTTTGTGATAAATTAAATTTTATGATCTATTGATACCTCAATTGATCAGTATTATTTGAAAAAAGTCACTGTCTACCACACATAATTTACATTGAAAAAGTAACTTTGTATCATATATGAGGAGGATGAATGTAATATGAATGTTGTATTTTTTCACAGGGGTGTCAGAACGTACCGTTTTGAATATAGTCAAGGAAGCTAGACTCGTTGAACAAGGTTTATTAGATCCCGAAACTTTGAAGAAAACCCCTAAAAAAAGAGTGCGAACTAAAGGTAAAATAGAAGTAGATGAATATGACCTGCAAGTCATAAGACGAAAAATACACGAGTTTTATGCATTCAAAAAAGAAGTGCCGACAATAAATAAACTTTTACAAATATTAAAAGAAGAAATAAATTTCAAAGGCTCTAGGGAAACATTACGTAAGATACTCCGTAAGAATGGTTTCCAGTTTAGGAAAACAAAAAATAACAAGGAAAAAGAACCAGTTCCTGAACAAGCAGCAACTGTTCCACAAATGGTGCCCCCTTACATTCATACCATGTTTAGTCACAAAAATATTCAGTCCTAGGGATAAGTATTTACATGTATCTGAATTCTATTAGGTGATATTAGTTTAACTCTATTCAAAATCATTTTGTTTTGTAAATTGACTAATAAAAGTGGCAACTATTGTACTATAATATATACATATTTATTACCTTGTTGTCAACATGAACTTCAATTATGCATGATGTTGGATTTAACCAGCATATTATTAATTATTCAGCAACAAGAGTGATCCATCCACTGGAATTTACATTAATATGGCAAAGTATTTTTTTTTTTTAAGTTTAATTTACTTATGAAACATAATGTTATTACTTTAAGGGAAGTCTTTGATATTTTTACAAATTTCTTTTACACACACCAAAAACAATTAGCCAAGTATGCAACCACTGAGGGCAATTGATTTTTATTTATAATACAAGTTAATTTTTAGTATATATGAAAACCGAAACAAATATTTTCATTCAAAAACTTACAAAGTTACAAGCATTTTTTGTTGCCTCGTTGTCCTCGTACTAGTATGGTATTACGCTTTTTTCAGGCGTTTACAATTATTAGCAATAATACTAACGAGTGACATTGTATATATCCATATAGTTTTTAGCAGGGTGTAACTTTTTTTAAGGTTCTGTTAATATTTTATGGTCAAAATATAACATAGTATTAAAATCAAAGAATCTGTACAAAAAGTTTACCAGTTTCGTATATACAAAAAATTTGGTTATATACAAGAGCAGTATGGTTTACTAATGTTTGGCCAAAAAACGTTTCCCAAAATATCACATTGCAAACTATTTTACGCAAATTTTCATTTGGCAAATCGCTTTTTTGGCATACTATTGTTTGGCAATGTTTCATTCAACCAAATATTATTTAATCAAATGTTTTATTTGGCAAAACTTACTCTTCCCAAAATATTGCAAGGCATATGATTTACAAAACAATGTGAGTGGTGCAGAATACAAACTAGCTTAAGATTATATTTTGTAAAGTGGGTAGTATGGTTTAATTATTTTCTTGCTGCATGCTCATACGACATAAACATCACTGTTAATTCATTTGTTTGTAGCCGACATAATAAATTAATTCAAATTAATTTTCATATTTAATCCATTTTATCGAAATTTCCAAATGATTCATTAACAATAGAGGCAATCTGGCGCTCGGCGGCCGCTGCCGCGGCACGCTCACTTCGCTCGCTTCGCTCGCTCCGATGGTCACTGTTCTAACCTAACCTAACCCAGATTCTGATCTAACTGATATACTTTTTTTCAAAAATTTTTCACTTATATTTGAAATTCCTGTATAAATAAAAAAACATTTGCATACTCTTTGATTTGAGTACCTAAGTATGCGAAGTGATAAATAATTCGAGAAGTGATAATATTTTTCAAAGAAATTAGGTTAACGTTTGACTGGCTCGATGGCGCATTCGGTAGTGACCCTGCCCCATGCGCCAAGAGTTGTGGGTTCGATCCCCACCCATGACAAATATTCGTATGATGAATACTTGTGTTTGTTCTGTGTCTGGGTGTTAATATCCAATATTTAAGTATATATTTGTTATACCACTGTTGGTTCTGATATCTGTAACACAGGTGCTTAAGCTACTTACCTCGGAGTCAGATCAATGTATGTGATGTTGTCGGATATTATTTATTTATTTGTCCTAATAAAACTTGACTATGTAAAAGTTTGCCAAATGATAATTTTACCAAATTATATGCGAAATGTACAGTTGCTAATGGTTCATTTGCGAAATGAAACTTAGGCGATAAGTTTTTTGCGAAGTGAAATTTGTCTAAAAATATTTTGGCCAAAGGAAGGGATACCACAAGAGCAGTATCCTTTTTATATTAAGCCAGCAGTCCACAAGAGACATCATGACATTTGAGGTTGTTAGGGTTCTAATACACTGATTTAAAAACGGAAGCCATTTCTTACGCTCTTCCTTTATTAGAATGTGTTCACTCAATACTACAAATATTCATTCAATAAAATAAATTATTTTTATATACCTCTTTATATTCTTGTTCTAACTTATGTATACAGAAAAAATGTTACTAATCAATATTTTATCTATTACAATCCCCATACTATAATATTGTATTGTGTATAAAATGAACTTATTGACTAATTATAATTTTATATTAGCTATATTTAATTTGTGAATGAATTATTTTATGGATAATTACTTATACACTTTTGATATAATTTATACATGGGACATTAGAGCTAAGAAATCCTGTTCCAGTAGTTTGTACCAAATTTATGATCCAAAATGCATACTCGATTTTTACCCGCAATTCAGCGATTTGAAAGTTATTATCTTCCATCTCTGTTTAAATACCTGTATGTGGTAATAAATTATTTCTTAACTGATACCCAATCCAAAGTGTATTAATCTTCTAGATAATTCAATTACATGTAATACTATGTATATATTCAATTGTATGTATATATTTTTCTGTTTTCTACACTATTCGATTAAAATATACTTTACCTACAATGCACTAGTAAAAAAGAGGGACTGCGCTGTCATACTACAGCATGAGGACACCCTTAAGCATGTGTGACTGAGATTTTTGAGCGCATTTGTAGCGCGGGTCAATATGTGATGTAAGTTGGGTGTGAACTTTGAGCTCTTCTTTTTTACTAGTTCTTGTTGCCTACTTTCTTTTATTAAATTTTCTCAAATAAGCCAAATGTAACATTTTTATTATGTCTGTACTATGAAAAGCAAAGAGCATGTTATTAATAATAACGCGAATATGACTTACAATTTTGCGACATTGTTTTCTAGGCAAGAATTTGCCACATAAGCCTCGCGATGCCTTCGCCCCTGATCTCCACGAATGCCATTTAATATTGTGCCTTCTCCAGGATTCAAACTGACAAGCAATATTACCAATGTCAGACACTAATTATTAAAGTGTGTACAATTGGTGTTATAAATTTAATTGTATGGAATAATTTGACGATATTATATAATAATTTGATTTGAGAAAGTGTGACTATCTTCATTATAATAGGTATGTTTATTGTAATGAAAATATTGGTTAGCAGGAACTTATGCAATAATAATTTATTGAGAGACAAATGAATATACATGACCAAGCTATGTTGAAATTTTATGTTCAATAACCTGATGTACATTTCTTTTATCATTGTTGCAATCTAATATTTGTAAAGAATGAAAATGTATTATTTCGATATTAAACTTCATCACAAAATTACAATACCTACCTTGTAAAATATCTTCATTGACAACACGGACTAGTAAACAAAGAAGGACTTCACGCTATCATACTATAGCGTGAAGCCACGTTTATGCATGTGTGAGTGAAATACTTATGGATACCAGATATCGGATATCTGTCATGTGGAGCACTTATTATGTCAAAGTTGCGTGTCAAGTGGAGCACCTAAGGAGCTTCAATGTCTAGTTAGTAGCGCGGAGTCCTTCTTTTTTTACTAGTCCGTGATTGACAAGCTTATAGTTGCTATATAAAAGTATAAATTACCTGTCTGTACAGAGATCTCTTAGAATTACATATTAATATTAACTAGCATATTGTACCTATATACTTATATACCTTAAATTTTAAGAAGATGTAGGTTTGATAAATGTTAAAATGGATCATAGTTGATTTAAGTAAATAATGACTTATTTTATATGGATACTTATAAAATATAATATAAAAGTTACAGCCTCAAGTAACCAAATCAACTTATCGAATACCAAATCAATTGAATTGATAATTTTTTTTGTCTTGTTTATTTTTATCATTTGCCCCGCCTTTTTGTGATATTTATTGATCAAATCGAATCCGTAAAATATTTAGTTTTCTTATCTGACATTAATATTTTACTAGCTACATTAATAGCGCTTTTAATATTGTACATGCTAGTGCATATAAATATATAATAATAAAAAGTAACAAACATCCATACAAACTTTAGCGTTTATAATATTAGTAAGATTGACGCAACAAATTTCAACTAAATCGACTCAATTTAATTCTCCTTGGACTCTGCCTTCTCTACTATTGAATGTGTGATGGCCTGTATGTAGGGGATAAGTTGATATGGTTGCCAATGAGTGTATATTTTAAGAAAAAATTCGAGTGCATGTTACTTAGAAATAAATGTAATATACCCCTGTAACGTGTGACTATAATTATTTTAGTAGGTAGATATATTAAATTAATAAGACTATTCATACATACATTGTTAAAAGATAGATACCTATATGCCAACATGTTGTATTCTAATGATCATGACATTTTTTTACAATTTTATTCCTTTTCATTTGAAATTCAATGGGCATGGCGAAGATCGGTTCTCTCTGCCTACCCCGCTAGGGAAGTGGCGTGAAGTTTAGTTAGTTAGTTAGTTATGGCGAAGATTCTCAAGTTTTATCTGTACGATAGAAAGGTCAAAGTGTGAATACATTAAGTATACAAAATGGATAATATATCATATACCTGTATTATATTGTTAGTACTTACTATAATTATTTTATCTATTTGAATTACTCAAAGCAGATGACTAGTATAATCATTATATTATGAATCAAAAATCATATATAAATAGATTTCGTATAAACTTATGTTGGCTGACATTTTTTTTCCTAGATGATGAAATATAAGTAAAAGGGGAAATTTTGTTAGAGTGCGTATATAAAGTCATAACTTTATTAGAATGGATGATGGTTAAAATTTAGACTTCCTGCAAATGGATACAGGTGATGTTAGCTGACTTTGTTCAAAAGTAATTAAAGTGGGTAATGTCCAGTTAAAATAAATCACGTAAACCATTTCATGTCTATGTACACCTACATAGGTGTGACGCATTGGTCAAAAATATCTATTTTGTAAGCTAGGTTACAAAAATGTTCCTGTAGAAAATCAAAATATCTTTTAGGATGTTGTTTAAAAAATGTCAAACCAATACAAAGTTTAGCCCTTACGGGGATATTTCAAAAATACATACTTAGACTATAATAGAAATCAGCCTTTGTTTTTTTCTAACCAACAGTATGTACAGTAATTCACAAAAAGATTTATTCTTGTAACCGAGTTAAGGATTCAATTAGATAATGTACATAGGTGTTATGGACCAAGTGATAAATTAGTTATTGATTATACATAATGCCCGGGCATTATGAAAAATTACCAATAGGAGAGGGCAATTTGATATAACTATTCAAATAATCCATTGTCCGGGCATTGTACATAATGTCCATCACCTATCGGGCAGAGTAATAAAAACATATTTCACTACTACTTACCTATTCTTTTTATTTCGACATCATTATCCTCCTAGCATTATGTCCCGTGCTTAGTCAGGGTCCGCTTATTCTCTAATTCTTAGATCATGGTCTACCATGATCCAGAATTTGTAACTATGTAAGAAAAAAAATCTTCGGTTCTGGCGCTTCGCCGGCCGCTGCGGCGGCACGCTCGCTTCGCTCACTCGGCTCGCGCGCTACAGGGTCGCAGAAGTACCTACCTAACACTCCTCCTCGCTTCGCTCGTCGTCGTACCTATTATTTTATTTAAACTACTACCTGCTATTTCTTTCATTTACACTTAGGTATGAAAAACTAAGTATAAATAAAAAATATATATATATACATATACTTATAAACTAAGTAGGTAAGTATATGAAATAAATATTAGTTTATAACAAACGTATGATTATTGACAATATGAATTTCAATGGTCTCTGATTGGTTAATATATCACGAGCTTGTTTCTCTTCCCGCACATAGTCCAATGTAGCTTTATTCTTATATTGCCCAATGGTCACGTGGTAGTATTCAGAAGGACCAGACAATGTGGTTAATAATCTCTGCTTTGGTTAATCTTACACTTTTATTGTAATGATATTATGTCATCACCATGATCCAAAAATTATCTGGTTCCCCTATCTTAGAGTTACGAAGGTCAGATTGGCAGTCGCTTTAAATGTTATTACCAGACTCGTTTAATCCTGGATCATGGTCTAAGCGGAGCCCGTCTAAGCACGGGACAAAACGCTAGGAAGAACAACAACATTATGTCATCTCCCACAGTCATTGATTGTATGATTTGGTTTAGATCTTTAAAAAAGTGTAGGTATATCAGGTTCTCATGTAGGTATATTTTGACGCTGAAAAGGGTAACTATCGAGTTTCTTGCGGTTTCTTCTCGGTAGAATCAGCATTCCGAACCGATGGTAGATTCACATTGCTCTACAGATTTATGTAAAATTGACGATTTATAAGTGCTTTTTTGAGATCTACATAAATAAAGAAGTTTTTGAAAATGTATAATTAAATATTAATTTATCAGTTTGCCTGATATAGCTAGTCATTATTCATAATGCCCGGGCATTATGTTTGGCACCTAATGGTTTGGGCACTTTGTCCATAACATAGGCAAGCAATCGCACATGACGCGATTTGAAGTCCACAAGACTACCTATAGTTAAAAACGCAATCAAATTTGTCTAAACCGAAGAAGAATTGGGCGGAGTCTTAAAGTTCTTATTAAATTATAAAGTTATTTTAATATTGATGCAGTTTATTTTTTTACCGTATCGTCGGGTGCAAAAAAAATAAAGTTATCGACCCACACTATCCATTTACTTTAGTCTTTTTGAACTATTATTTTAATTTAACAAGACTAGACAAAGTGATAATTTTTTTTTCCTTAAATCACTAACTTCAATACATTTTCTTACGATATAAAATCCTAGTACGTATGTTCTCAATAAACTAAATAAATGCGACCAATGAGTAATTATGATTATTAAAATATATAAAGAAGAACGTAATTGAGACTCGATCAAAATATTTTACAACACCATATTAAGTAAATAAGGATACGATGCAAAATCTCGTAAAAATTTTGCTAACATAATATCTTAAAGCTAAACTAACACTAAATATGAATAAATAAGAGTTAAAATTGCTATGCACAAAGATAAGAGAAAAATGTAGGTATTAAAAAGTCGGTTGAAAAACAAACTTTCGATCTTTTCGTCCTCTTTAGTTCGTATTTTTGCAAATATCTATAAACTTTGCACCCGTTAGGTATGTTCCCTCCCTAGTAACAGTAATGAAATCAAGTGGTCTTCTAGTTACAAAAGATAGGGAACCACTTTTTTTAAGTAGGGTAAATAAGTACAGTTATATGTCGATATGTGTCCATATAATTATGCTACTGGCTTTCCAAGTCCACTTGAGGTTTGGTAGGTACTAGTAGTATGTTAACATATCGATACCAGAAGTATCAATTAATTTAAGGGACAAAACACTGTTTTTCAGGATATCCAAAAAACTATCATTTTTTTTTATATCTCTATAACTTTTTACTGTCTGCTTCAATTTTAATTGTGTCTAGAGAAAAGATTCTTAGAATTTTCTCTTCTTTCATGCTATAAAAATCTAGGAAAGATTTAGAAAGATTTAGGAATACCCAGCGGTTTAAAAAATAGCATGTCCCTTACATTAAAAAAATATGTTTAGTTGTGCCTATGTTACTAATATTTTATGTGTAAACCGTCAAGCATAACGTAAGCAGCAAGAGTAATAGAAAATTATACGAAATTCTATTGTAAAGGACTTTTAAATTGTTGCAATTTGATGTAACTATAGATTTATCTACTAAATTTATAATATATTATTACCATGGAAATAGGTTATTTGCATGATTAAATGTTGGTTTCAGCCTAGCTATCACAGATTTAAATGAAATTTAGGGATACAAAAATAAAACGATTTATTATTATTTTTTTTTTTTCTACTTTTATGCTGCGTAATTATTATAAATTCAACACACTAATCAGTTTAAAAAACTTTTGGTTGAGTTTAAATGAATGTTATAAAGGTAACAGTGTTTATATAAAGGTTCTAAATTAACAGTCTTACACACCTTTTAGTTATCAATTTAAGAATAATTATGTATTTGGCTTCATGATCTCTTTTAATTAAGACTCCTACAAACTCTAGTTTTAATAATTACTTACGTTTCATTGGCTTTATAATCACAAATTATTATTTTTTTAAATCTCAGACTTAATCAAACAGTCTTATTTATTAGGTGTTAATTATAATTATTTAACACTATGACTTACTTTATTTTTCAGAGAAAAAAAAATGTAAACGTCCGTTACATCATTTTTTTTGTCATAAAACGTTTTACGCAGTCCAAAAATTTTTACTTTATGTAAGGGATTCTTTTTTAATGATAATTTTTTTTTCAATAATACCAATCGATAGAGCAGAAAATTCTGAATCCAATGATTATGACTAAATAAATCATTTTCGCCAAATGTCCCTTACGTTAATTGATAGGTACTTCTGGTATCGATGTTTTATCAAAGTTTATAATGAACAAGTTCAAAGTAAGAAGATGCTTAGTGTTGTTGTAGGCGTTCGAAGTAGGTATGAAGGGATCATGTAGGTATTGATACTGTGAGATTTGAAATAATTGAAAAAAAAATGTTGACATCATTGAATTATAGTAGGTACTTATCTAATGGTAAATTAAGCCATAATTTATTATAAAAAATCCTAGTCGAAATTTAACAGCGTTTGTATTTATAGCGTAACTATAAAGATAAAAACTATCTAGCTAGGTACATTGAGATTGTACTTCATGCAAGAAATAGGAAGCATAACGAATATAGGTAATTCCCTTTTTCGCCATAGTCCTGCATCAGCCGGATGTCGCCTTTGAGTGTATGTAGTATACACTGCAACTAACAACACCCCGCCGGCGTTCCCATCATACATTTAGATCAAACTCTGAAAAGGCCTCTACTTACATGTTGGACACATGTCCCCATGCAAGCCTTAAAGGACCGGGCTTGTCCCGTGATTGTGCCGGGAGAAAATAATAATAATAAAGGCCTTTTTATCTAAGTAGATGATTTAAATAGCATCGCGTTGTAAGAAATTACAGCTGCGCTCGTGGCTGTATGTGTAGCCGTGTGGTTGTCGGCTTAGAATAACACCAACCTCCCTCTAACCGAGGTGTCGTAAAGGGCGACTAAGGCATATTGTAAGTGTACTATCTTCCGCACCGAGGGTTTCATCTATAGGGACCATCTAGATAAAACCCGGAGTCGACGTTTCCATAAGACGCAATTACAGACGTCTGCAGCCCATCTGACTCCGCATGTAGCGACTTGTGGCTCCTCTGGGATTAGTCAGCGAGGCCGAGAGGGTGGCACAAGTGGTGGGCAAGCATGTGCTTCCTTAGCTTTGTCCCACTCATAGTAGCATAGTATAGGTTTACATTAATGTAAATATTAGGTATGTATATTAAGATGAACGAATATAAAATAAAACTTCAGTAAATAGCATGATGACCTTTTATTTATTTATAAGGTTTTACAAAACCTCACACCCATAGAATAGGTACATGATCGGATTATTTATTTACCCTATTGTAACTACATGAAGTCTTTCCGAAATTTGTATTTTTTTCAGTCTCCATTTTAGCAAAAGTATTGTTTGCATGCAATTTATCACTTGTGACATAAATGGTAATTGAATAATCATTAAGTATACATTTTGAATTCTTTTTTACATAATAGGTATAGGTAATACTTATGTCACGATAAAATAAATCGAATTGAATACTGGCTGAGAATTGGAAAGCTGACTATCTCTTTAATTAAAATTTTATAGTTCACACATGATACATTTTAATACCAAAATCTCACTAGCTTCAAGACCTCAGTTGTAAATTATACTTACCAAGTAGTTATACAAATTGAACCATGATTTATCTAATAACAATGTTTATCTAGCCTGGCATTCGAGTCACAATATATATTATTTTCAAGAAAATGACGCAAACTACCTATATTGAACTAAGTTGAAGAAGCGAACAAATGTACGTATTTAAAATGTACATAACATACTCATTTATCATATTATATTATAAAAAAGTGCACATATATTTTTTTATGTTCTTTAAGGAACTCGCCTTAAGTAAAAATATGTATCTGTTACATAATATAACAGTAAAGAAATATAATATCTTAATATAACTATAATACTACAATAAATAAACAAAAGCAATCATGGAGGCACAAATTTGATTTATATTCCAAAGAATTATTTAATTTCTAGATCATAATTAAAATTATAACATTAAAAATCTAATTTAAGTATGCCTCATAGCGTCATGCCAACAATTGCCAATATTAACCAACAACGGATTACGATCCCTAACATAATTGTGTTAGTAAAATAGTATTTTACTACCTCGGCGACAAGGCCCATGTTGAGTGGTCTTTACTTTTTACCATCTTATCATTAAACTTCTCGCCAAGTTTTAGAAATACGAAGTATCTGTAGGCCTGCCTCGAATATCATATGAACCAATTTAATCCATACAATGAGTCAACATGATCATCGCACACAGCGTCCACCTTAATATTACAAAGGAATGAGTACTCACTGTATTATTGCTTTTGGAATATGTACCGTAGCGACGATCATTGTCACATACTTTAAAATACAAATATATACCTTACTATACGGACTAGTAAAAAAAAAGGACTCTGCGCCATTATCTACACGTTGAAGCTCCTCAGATGCCCTTACTTGACACGTAACTTACGTCACACATTGACAGTGCTCCAAATGACAGATAACCTACTATAACTGGTATCCATAAGTATCTCACAAATGCGCGTGAAGTCCTTTTTTTTTTACAAGTCCGTGCCTTACTAATATCATAGCAATAAGGGATACGACGAGACGTGGATGGAAATGCATTCTTCGAAAATAAATTAAACATGACACTTTTTAATTCTTATACCTAACCACCACGGCATTGCGAAGCTAATCTAATACAAAGAAGCCAACTTGTCAACTATTTGAACAAAGTCACTTACGCGTTTTGTAGCAAAGCTTTTATATACTATTATATGTAACCTATTAGTTCTAGAAAGTGACAAGAGATTAAAGTTAAGGTAAGAGTGTCACAAAAATTCTAACAGCAAGGTACATACGACTACTGCAATTAATTAACATTAGATTGACGAACCAGTATAATCTTAAATATGTACCTAATCAACACTTTCAAAGCCCCAAATAATCTTCAACCAACTTTTTTACACATTTTTATAATTGTGCTTAATCCAACGCAATTTCCGATTCGTATATGCAGAATTACAGTTATTGTCTTAACACAAACCATCTTCATCATCGGTTTTCTTCTCGATCGTCACTGTATCGTACGGGGATTCTTCTTGATAAGGCTGAACAAAAAATAAAGAGTAATAAATTACATTGAACAACTGAATGAATTAGAACATGCGAAAAATATTTTGTAGTGAAAAATTACAAATATCGTAAATGGACTGTTTTTCTCTGATAAATATTTTATATCTTGTCTGGATATGTCTCGGCATGCCGGTCTGTAATCTTCTACATTGCTAAATTTCATTAGAAAGTATATGTTCAGCTTAACGACGAGTAGTAACGCAAATAAAAATATACGAAAGATATTTACCCCCGCACCAGCCAAGTTGGTACTGACGTACGAAGGAGCAGCGTTCTCGCGGACCCCAGCGTTCGCCATGGGCTCAATGCCTTCCGGCAGCGGGACAGTCGTGGCGAGGCGAGCGTACTCAACATCCATGCTGCGGATAAACGGGGAAGCGAGGGCACGACGGGCCCCATCGCGGTCCTCTTCATCGTAGGCCTGAAGTAGCTGTTCCAATGTCGTCATTTCTGGGACCTCACAGTTGCTACCCCACTCCTGGAGAAATTGGTACCAAAGTAAGAAGTACAGCAGCTCAGTAGAAGTCGTCAGTCCACTGTTAAATTGCAATAGCTTGCCAAGCAGTATATTTGCCTATATTATTTTATATGACAACACATTGAAATAACATCTAAGAAATAATAGATAACCATTATTTCCTTTCTACAATTGCAAATCACTGCATATTCCAGTGTGGGAATCGAACCCGTGCCACCTTGCGATCGATGCAAAATCTAAACTATTGAACCGACGGGGCTGTCTTACATACAACTTTCGCGCGACAACGCCACCAAACGTAACTGCGGTATGAAAGCACAAATAAAAAGCATTTAACAGGATCTGACCTTATAAGCTTTTTCAGCAGCGACCGGGTCTCCCCTAGCAAGTTGCACAAGAACTATAGCAACGGTAAGCCGTCCCACAGCGCCGGTGTTACCAGCTTCCTGGTGGAAGCCGATCTCGCGGCGAAGGCTATCCACAGCCTGGTCGTACCTTTGCGGATTGTAAGTATTTCGGGTTAGTAAGTCTTACATAAAATTAAATTATCAGATAACCAAATGGTACGCTTAAAATATGCTTTTAATAGAATTAAAACCTACATAGGGGCCGTCCATTAATCACGTGAGGCATAAAGGGGGGAGGGGGGGTCCGAAAAAAATCACCAAACATCACAAGGGGGGAGGGGGGGTTGAAGGAGATATCACGTGTATTTATTTTCGAAACCGAAATAAGTACATTTATTTTTACAATCTTGCAAAATTGCGTAAACTGATAACCTTATTTTTTATGAAGTACTAAGAAAAATGTCAAATTCTAAAAAAATGCTAAAAAACATCACGTGATTAATGGACGGCCCCATAGTTAATTTTAGGCTTTGTAGGCTTTTGAAATAAACTTAACATTATTGTATGTTCCTTCTAATAACAAAGACTATGAAGAACTAAAATCTTTTATATTACACTAGCTGACCTGGCGAACTCGATATCAGCCACATTTTCGGTTTTTCCATTATTTAAAATTTTCTCGAATCTTTTTTTTATACCTTCCATAAATTAAAGCAACCAAACAAATAATAAAAAAATATATAGTCATATTGCTGAATTAGTTTTTGAATATTTTCCTTTGAGTATTACTTGTCAAACAGCAATTAATTTTTATATCTATGGATGACTATTACGTACATAACTAACTAGGTTCAAAATATATAGTCATATTGCTGAATTAGTTTTTAAGTATTTTTTATTTGAGTATTACTTACTTGTCAAACAGCAATTAATTTTTATATCTATAGATGACTATTAAGTACATAACTAACTGGTTGGCGCACCGACCTAGAGTGAATCTAAGCCTCCACCTCGGTCTATCCTTTTTATTTTTTCTGTTGGGGAACCTCCCACCAGCCGTCACCTTCTGCTCGGGAAAACAGATGGTGGTGTGTCGGACTCGAACCGACTAAAACCCCAACGTGGCCTCCCGCGGCGCAGTTCCGGAGGAGCCGGTATCCCCACTGCCGGGACTATACAACAACTCCTCCGTTCAGGCATGCCGCGCTGCGCGGCGGTGGTCGATGTTGTGCAGCCCACGATCGTCCGTCGTCGGATGCACCGCACCGAGTACGCGCGCACGTCGAGATGCTAGGCCACCCAGTATGTCTCAACTACACCTCCCAGGAATCAGACCTGGTCGTCCCCGCGAACGGCGTCGTGGGCACACTCTCGCGCTGTGCCCTCTGCTACTCGAGAGGGACACGCGGAGAGCATCGTCAGGGGGGCCGCCTTCCACCCGGCGATCCAAATTGAGGGCAGTGCGCCCCTGTTGGGTTGCCGAGGATAGGGAGGTGGGCAACGACAACACCCAGCTCCTCCTCTTCCTCGGCACTCCTAAGCTGGCCGCTGCGGCGCTGGCAAGACACCAGTCGCGACCCACCTCGAGGTCCCCCCCCCCCCCCCCCGTACGACACAATAGGGCCCCGGCCTCGGTCTATCCTGTGCTATCTTCTATTAGTTATCCATATGGACCTCGTACAGTTCCTTCCTTCCATGACTACTAAATAAATAATGTTGTTTTTGTCAATCCCTTTTTTTATTAACAATTTTTTTTTCACAAAGTACAGCTGACATCAAAAACAAAGGAATCCTTACAAATCATAAAAGGCATTCTTTGTGTTGCGAGAAATAAAAGAAATTTAACCCTGTTCAGAGTTTTGAAAAGATTACTTTCTCTATTATTGAGGTTCATTTTACCTACCACTAATTCTTCCTAACAACCACTGAAAGTAATTTCCTTGAAAATTTTCCTTACATTTTGAGGCGAACAAGTATTCGCGATGACTTGCTAATATACTCAGAGCCCTGGTGTTGACTGCTTTCGGTCTGGAAATTAAGTAAATTATTATATTATTTTTATTTAAAATTAAAAAAATTACTTTATTCCTAGTCTTTATAACTATCAACTCACTGAAGATACATCAGCAGCCTGTTGATACAACTTTACAGCCTTTTCAGGTGCATCCTCCTCTAATATCTTAGCTGCCTTATCAAGCACATTGGCTCCTGAGTCGCCCGACCCATGTTGTTGATAAAGACTTGCTGACTCACAAGCCAGAGAGTAGATCTACGAATATACAACAAAAATAATAATAATTCTCAATATTTGTGTCAAAAAAATAAAAGGCAAGTATAAATTTAAGTTCTTGTGAAATATGTTATAAATGGTATCAAGTATCTATTTTAATAAATAAAAAATTTAAAAATTATGTTGGAAGTATTTTATCATTGGAAAATGCATTACACTATTGATAAGAAAGATCTAATTACCTCATCTGGACTTGAGATCTCCTTAGTAACAATGATGGCATTCTCTAATGCCTTAGCAGCATGGAAGAATGCCCGATTTTTCTGATAATATTCTGAGGCCTTAAGATGACATTCTTTTGATTTGTTCAGGTTACGAGCTATGCGATAACACTGAGCTGAAAAGATTTTTACCTTGTAATGAAATATCTATAAAAGTACTAAGAAACCTATCAACATATTATTAAGGACATTGTTGCACTTACCTGCTTGGCTGTACTCATCAGCAGCAGAGTCGTAATCAGGTTTCCAACGAAGTAAAGATGTTTTTAAACTGTTAAGAAACAACAATAATATCAATCATTCTCGATTTAGCTGAACTGATTATCAGAGAAACAGCCACCTTCTGTTCATAAACTTTTTATAGCTGATAAAAACAAACTAGATCATGGATACACATCCATATCCATTGTTCCATCCAAACTTGTGGTATAAATGTGTATGTACACCCTTCATATGTGAGGCCTGTGTTCTTGGCCAATAATGTGATATAGCCCAATATAATCATTTAACAATTTTACTTGATCTTTAAGATTTCATAATAACTTGAATAATTATATTTGGCAACTTTTATTTTAGAAGCACCTCTGGATCCAGAAGTGTATATTATTTTTTTTTAACTTCCTTAATTCAGCGATCTGCCTTGTCTGGGCATTTAGCTTGTGGTTAAAAGATTAATATTTGGCATGGATGGTATACGTCCAGTGACGTATCCATATATGAGTATAAGGTCGTGTGAGATATCCTTCTACTATGAGAGGAGGTCCTGGGGAGCTCTCCTTTTTAAACGAGTAAAGGTGCCAGAGGACTTTAGCAGGTCGCCAGCAAGCTTATTGGGATGCCTCTTTATACGACGAGAGTAAGACTCCAGCTTCTTTGTAATTTCCTGATTCACTGTAGGAATCTCCAAATCTCGGTGCAGCTGAGCGTTAGTAATAAACCAAGGAGCGTCCGTTATCATGCAAAGTGTTTTTGATTGGAAACGTTGTATAATGTCCAGATTTGAGTTTGCCGCGCTGACGTAGAGTTCCGCTCCATATGACCAAATTGGTTGAATAGAAGTGTATATAAATATAAATATATTAATAGTCAAAATAGTCATTACAATTTTTGATATTTAGAAAAAATGGTATGCAGATATAATCGAAAATTACTTAGGGCAGAAGTTGATAGTTAATATTATCGAGTTTTTTTTTCTTTAAATATAAATTCGATTTCGCCATAAAAATTCTTATTCAAATTATAAACATGACAGACGCAGACTTCATACATAAACTAAAAAGTAAATAGTGAGATCACACAACTCACAGTAGAAAATTCGAACTTTGTTATCGAATTTTTTAATATTTCAACAAATTTGTCTAGTAAAATAAATAAAATGCCATAAACATTATAGAGAATTACGTAGCACAGCACTGGTTCTACAGTCAAAAGGATTACATAAAAACAAATAAAAATTCGACTTTTGAAACTAATCACAAGTAGGTATTACATAGGTACTTACAATTTTTCAGCAGCTCTACAGTGTTCTTGAGCTTCGTTTAATTTAGATGACATGATGAGTCTCCACACTACCACTATTCTATAAAAAATAAATTTAAACCACTCTGTAAACAAGGTTGTTAAATCCCAACGAGGTTATTTCTATCATAAAATCAATACGCCCAAGTTTGACACAAGCCACAACCAAGACCAAGGCCTAATGAATGATTGAGTTGAGAACGACGATTTGAAAGAAATGACTATACTATGTAGGTAGGTACCCTACTTAATTACGTTTGTCCAGAAATGTCAATGTGACATTTGGCGCGCATAGACAATATCACGCACTTTATTTATGAGTGGATTATTACTTTTTAGCTAAAAGTGTTGTCAGTTATCAAAAACCAAATTCTTCTAATAAGCTGGCGGCGCTATAGTCGCTTTTGATCAAATTATTAAAAATATCCATTGGTTGATTAATACAAAAATTGTGGTTAGGTTTACTAGAATACTTATATTTCAGGTATATTAAGAAATATTTTTTCAATATAATAGTACCTACCTAATATTGTTTCCTCTAAGTTATTTTACCCCAACCAATGATATTACATTTTTAAGACAGGTATTTAAATATCTGCCAATCTAAAAACCCAAAAACGGCCCAATTGGGACATTTTTGACATTTATTTTAATTTCCGCATGCTGTGTTAAATCATTGATTCCTTAAGTGGTCCAGTGGTCCAGGTGGACTCGAGAGAGGTCTACGTGGACGTGACAAAAAAATTGGCTTTCACCATTCGTGAGCGGGGATCCACGATAATTTATATGGTTTCGATAGTCTGGTTTTCCCTTTGACTCTGCCTACCCCTTCGGGCATTATGGACGTGATGTTATGTTTTGTTTTGTTTGTTCGCTAATAAAGAACTAAATGTTGGCTTGACTTGACACCTATCAATATCGCCTAATATCTGAGAATAGTCTCTCTGGCCAACTTTACTTTTTAGGATTCCGTACCCAAAATGGTAAAAACGGGACCTTATTACTAAGACTCTGCTATCCGTCCGTCCGTCTGTGTGTCACCAGGCGGTATCTCATGAACTGTTATAGCTAGACAGTTGACATTTTTACAAATAATGTATTTCTATTGCCAACAAATACCAAAAAACAGAATAAAATAAATATTTATTTATTTACTCGATATTAATAACGGCAACAGGTAGACGCTTGAAATATTCACAAAATATTTACTTGTATATTCACTTTAAAAATAAATATTGAATTTAGATTAAAATAAATATTTAAAGGGGGCTCCTATATAACTAACGTGATTTCAGTGTCGTTTTTTGCTCGATATTAATAACGGCAACAGGTAGACACTTGAAATATTGATAGAATATTTAGTTGTGTAATATTCATTCCAAAAATAAGTAGATAATTTTATTAAAATAAATATATTAAGGAGGCTCCCATACAAAAGACGTGGTTTTTTGCAAAATATTAGTACGGAACCCATCGAGCGCGAGTTCGACTCGCAACGGGCCGGTTTTTTGTCATCCACAATAAATTAATTTATTAAACCAATCAATTCTCACTGTTTTTTTTGAAACTGTTAATTCGTGGTTGGAACTCAGCCGCAATCCAAAATTTTCATAGTTAAAAGATCTAATCTTCACATTTGTTGTCCACTGATAATATGGTAGAAATATACGTAGCTACAGCCGCTACAGGGGCTGTACCGGGACCAGGAAATTTCTGAAAGTGGTGTTTAAGAAAAAAAGTTTAGAAACCACTGCTTAATTCAAGATATTCTTTTAAATATGTCTATCCAATGTAGGTACCTATCTATTACTGGTTTCGGATTTTTTTATCTTTTTAAATGTACTTATGCGTAAACTTAATTATCAGTAAGTACCTAGGTATTGAGTAAAATATCATTGATCTGAATATTTAAAAGCGCTAATGATAACTGACACACTACCTACTAAATAATACTATGTGATCTTTGTAAATACCATGATGTAATGTAAAATATCAAAACTTGTACTAAAGAAAATATCATTAACGCAAAACAACCTTATTTCAATATTATGACACTTGATCGAATATTTTCGCAATGTAGCTAGGTCGTCCTCTAGTCAGGTGAGCCGGGCCCAGGTCACACATTTTGTCAATCATTGTGCACTTGGACGATTATTTATTTTTCCTGAAGCTCCATGTACCTACGTTTATTTAAGATATAGAATAAAGTATAATTTAATAAATTTAAATTGGGATAATTCATTTTTTCAACGTGTGATAGCTGCTTATCTACTAGGTAAAGCATAAAGTATCACAAGTTATCGTTCAAGAGAAACTTTACCATGAGAATCTGATGCTGGCTCACAGACTAACAGCATCATATATTATGTGTGTCTATTTATGATCTAAGAAAGCTAACTTGTGATATTCCTTAGTAGTTTAATATTGTTGAACTTTTAAGCATCTTAATGGGTTCGAATCCCGGTACGCGCAAATGTTTCGTGTGATGAACATGGACATTTGTACTTGAGTCACGGATGTTTACAAACGTAGGTATTAAAGTTTAAGTCTATTTGTTCACTTAGTATCCATAGAACAAGCTTATAAGCTTAGTTTGAAACTAGAGAATTGGTGTGCTAGCCTGGAGAATTTATTTATTTATTTTATTATAATACGAACTACTTACCTTTACTCACCACATTTGATTTCTGATAACTATACAAAAATAATCGCTAGATATACTTATGTTATAAAATTAAATTTTAACAAAAATAAAAACCGACTTCAAAATAACCCCGTAAAAAGTTTATGAAAAAAACACAGGTAAGAACCTGCCTTAATAGCTATTTAAATGTTTAAACACTAAAACGTATAAAATAAATTCTTCCGACTGCTTCGATGAAAATATTAATCTTTAACACGTATTTAAATATTTACAACAATCAGTTAGTTTTGGAGTCGGTGTCAGCCAAACTAAAAAAAAAGTAGACACTTAACTGTTACTTTTTAGTGAAATTTATTAATGGGTAGGTAGACCATCAGAACGAGCTGCTTTAATGAGACAGTGCCGGTCTAATGAGACTAAAGACAAAAAGGTATAACGAGCCTTTAATATTTAAAGAATTACTTAAAACTACTAATCTTCAAGGAGTTATACCTTCCATCATCAGCTAAGCAACATAATATGATGAGTAGGTACCAGACGCAAATACTGGAATCGTTTTAGAAAAATAAATTAAACACTTAACATGCCATTAAAGTTTAAGGGTGGCTCTCGTTTTCATGGAATCCCATCACTAGACCAAGACTTGGTGAAATTGAGACTATCTCGAGAATAACACTCGATATGACCCTATAATATTGAAATAATTATCCACGAACTCCTAATCGTTAAGGAGTTATCCCTTCCATCATCAGCTCAGCAACATGAGATTATGAATACCAGACGTAAATACTTGAATTGTTTGAGAAAATCTATACTTATAATAAATCTGTAGAGAGGTTAATTCTGTACATGAAATATATTTTCAAAATAACAATCAGGGGGTGATTAGTGATCGATACTGATGCCAAAAATGCAATCAGTAAAATTTTTTTTTGTCTGTCTGTCTGTCTGTATGTTCCTTATAGAAACAAAAACTACTCGACGAATTTTAACGAAACTTGGTACAATTATTCTTCATACTCCTGGGCAGGTTATAGTATACTTTTCATCACGCTACAATCAATAGGAGCAGAGTAGTGAAGGGAAATGTTAGGAAAACGGGAGAAGTTACTCCATTTTTTAAGCTTCCGTCGCGTGTGCAGCCTTAATGGTTAAAGTTACATAGAAATCATGTATGACGGAAATAGTCTTTATAATATTAACCATAAACGCGGGTGACACCGCTGGCACAGCTAGTAACTAATATAGATTGTACGCGCCTATAACACTTAAGGGGTTCCCTCGATTTGCCTAAGACTCCTTCATCAGATCCAGATTTGGTGCCAATAGGACCAACTCAAGGATATACCCTTTTGAATAAAAAAAGAACTCTAAAAATCGTCTTACAATTCTCGAAGATATCAATATTTAAAGAATCATAAACTAATTCCTAATCGTTAAGGAGTTGTACCTTCTATCATCAGCTCACCAACATAAGATGATAAGTACCATGCGCAAATACTTGAACAATCTTAGAAAATGTCTAAAACACATTGTACGTGCCTATTAAATTTGAGGGTTTCCCTCGATTTTCCTGGGATCCCTTCATCAGATCCTGCCTTGGTGGCAATGGGACCATCTCGGGAGTAAACCCTTTCGAATAAAAAAAGAATTTTGGAAATCGGTTAACAATTCTTAGAGATATCGAGTAACATACATACGAAAAAAAAAATTATAAAAAAAAAATCAGTCGAATTGAGAACCTCCTCCTTTTTTTTGTAGTCGGTTAACAAAGATCCTCCGTCTGTCTGTTGGCGATAAACTCTAAGTAAGTACCTACTACTGTACGGACTTTTTTTATGCGATTTTAGAAGGAAAGTAGGTATGGGTATATAATTTGCTAGGATTATGTGTAAATTGGTTAAGTCGACTCGGAGCTTTAAACGAAAACGCTGCCTAATCCCTTTGAGTAATATCAAAATAATGTTCCTCCTTTACACGGCTTTGAAAATGTCTGCGATGTCATATGTATGTCTATCTTTTAAGGGTAGTGTATTGCCATTTTAATAATCAAATGGTAGATAATTGGAGAGCTATTAAAATATAAGGATAATAAGCCTTACCAAATTAAATATGTTGGTTACCTAGAGACCTTTACCTAAAGCATTTAATACATACAAACTTACACATCGCCTTATCGTATATCTCCAAATGGGCAAACAGATCCAAAACCAAACATTTTTTAAGCAAAAACAATACTGAGCTGGGTGAGATGGAAAATTGTGAAAAAGTAGCGTCAAGTGGCTAGCTCGTCGCCTAAACAAGCACACATCCAAAGCCCCATATACCATCAGTCGCCTTTTACGACATGCTAGGCAAGAAACACAGTTGGCACATTGTTTTTAAGTCCCAGACCAAATGGATAATGGGCTGGGTTAGATGGAAAATTGTGAAAAAGTAGTGACAAGTGGCCAGCTCGACGCCTACACAATCACATACCCAAAACCCCATATACCATTAGTCGCCTTTTACGACATGCTAGGCAAGAAACACAGTTGGCACATTATTTTTAAGTCCCAGACTAACATGAGACAATGGGCTGGGTCAGATGGAAAATTGTGCGCATTGTGATTGGTGAGCGAAGGTAGGTCAATGCTAAGGACACGCGACTCTTAACCGAGTGATGCGGGTTCAAACCTGGGCACGTACCTCTGGATTTTTCAAATTATGTACGTATTTATACCTCGGCGGTGAGAGAAAACATTGTGATGAAACCTGCACATTCCAAAGCTACGGATGTGTAACCATGATCCAAAATTGTCTGGTTCCTCTATATAAGGGTTATGAAGGTCAGATCGGCAGTCGCATCAACGTCATTATCAGGCTCGCTAAATCCTGGATTATGGTCCAAGCGGGCCCCGTCTAAGCACGGGACATAGAGCTAAAATAATGTGATTGCCCTTTGCACCATACAATTTAAATAAATATCTCGGTAGGTATCGCAAAAAAATATTTAATTAAGTTATGACATATTATTTAACCAGAGCCCTAAAATAATGGTCTAAACCGAAGCGAAGCGAGGGCTAGTCGTTACTACTTTTTATGTTAACCATATAAATATTTTGATTTCATATGAATAAAAAGAATATTTTAATGTAGGTAGGTAAGTACATGTTTTATGTAGATTGCAAGTATAAATAGATTACACAATGTATTTAGATTTACGGACAAAATTTGTTTGCTTGTGAGTTGTTCCCACGATCACATTGGCGTATTAACATAAGTACTGCAGTAAAGTGTATAAACAGGTATCTGACTTCCTTGTAGAATGGGATTGATAAGTGTTTATACCTACATTAATGCTTTTAGCTCGTTATATTGTAATGGTTTTTTTATACTTGCTTTGGTGCACAGTTCCGCCCACATAAAATTAGGTCTCAAAAACGTTATCATTTGTCTTCCGTGAACCTGGATAAAAATAATATTATGCAACCTATCTACCTACAACTTTTGTTATATCACTTAAGACCAAACATTTTTGCTTTTTAAAAACCAAAATTAAATAAATGGTTTAGCCGGAATAAGAAAACAAGACAGATTTAAACTTGCACTTAAGTAGGTATCTATTAATAAGGATTATGGGTCGTAACTTGGTAAAAAGAAAAGTTTTATATTTAATTTATAATTCATAAATTTGGTACTCAGTGCAGCAAGAGTAATCGATAGTTGTCCTCCGATCCCTTACAATAATGTAGTTTACCTATATAAAGTTCAAATTTTAAAAGTAATTCGCCAGTTAATACTTTATAATACGTAGGCGATATGGTTTTTATCAGCGCTACAACTGCAAATATTTGCGTAGAGCCATTAAAATTCAAAATACCTTCGCACATCGCGAGCAATGGGAGGGTTATTGCCCTCGCATGGACAACCCTTAAGTGGCTTTTCTGCATCAATAGACCTAATTCTATCATGTGTGACATATTGCACCTTACACAATGGGGCACCCGTAAATCGCTTAGATTAGAAATTAGGTAAATCAAACAATATAATATAACTAACTAAACTTCACGCCACTTCCCTAGCGGGTTAGTCAGATCTAATATATGTCTATCATATACATACAATTCATAAGTTTATAATTGCACCTCCAAATACTACTGTTACCTACTGTTTGCCTATTCATACTGAAATTTTAATACATATTAGCCTAGCATGTCGTAAAAGGCGACTAATGATATATGGGGTTTTGGGTACGTGATTGTGTAGGCGACGAGCTGGCCACTCGTCACTACATTTTCACAATTTTCCATCTAACCCAGCCCAGTTTTAATTTTGGCTGAATGTGGTTAAAGGGGCCTGCTGCCCCTTTGACTCTGCCGACCCCTTTGGGGATTATGGAAGTTATGTTATGTATGTATTAATACATAAAGGTATTTAAATATTTAGTAGTTATATTTGACAAGGTAGGTACATAGGTGTATCTAACCACTAGTTAGATATGTAGGTACCTACTCAAATCTACACACTTAATTAGTTTAACCGCACATCTTCGCTTATTACCTAAATGTATATAGATAGGTAAGTATACCTACATATGAATAATATTGCTAGAAGGATTGCGTATGTCTGCATCGGGTAGATATTTTTACCAAACAACCACAAGTTAATTCTTGTCTCGCGCCTCGTTCTAAGTCTAAACATAGCTCCTCAAGGCATTCCTAATAAGTGTTTCGTGTTTTGTCGCTATGTATGTAGGTATGTGTTTCTGTGATATTTTGTAATAATACCCTTTTTACAAGCTGTTATTTAGTTTCACCTGTCCCGATGTTTGTTTGTTTGTCTGTAATCAAATATTGCGAGTTAAATTTATCAACTTCCCGATTACCGATTGAGCTAAAATTTTGCATGTATGTGTTTATAGCATGACAATGCAATATTACTTATGATGACATCAAGCTGATCTGATGATGGAGCTGAAAGGTGGCCATAGGATCTCTGTAATAAAACGATGTAACCCCACCAAGTTTGGGCTCATTTGATTCGTTTTGATGAGTAGGTACTTTAATCCTAAGCGGTGACCGACCTACCGTGACGACCGACCGAAGCGAAATTTACCTTTGCAGATAAACAAAAATTTAAATCAATCAGTTCAAGTTATTTAATACATGATCTAATTGATTTAAATTTATTTCAACCGACTTCAAAAAAAGGAGGAGAATTTCTCAATTCGACTTCAAAAAGTTCTCAATTCGACCGTATAGGTACCTATATATATTTTTTTATGTGTGTTCGCGCATAACTTCGTCATTTATGAACCAATTTCGATGATTCTTTTTTTGTTAGAAAGTAAATATCCCAAGGGTGGTCCCATGATAAGGAAGCCAGGATCTGATGATGGGATCCCTGAGAAATCGATAGAAACCTTCGAAAATCGTAGGGGCGACTAGTGCGTTTGTAATTGTTTTCATTAAGTATTTTAAAGCACTACAATTTAATGAAGGTCTGGAGTCGATCTGATGATGGAGCCAAAAGACAGTCGATGGAACTCCTCACCGATTAACAGCAGTAACCTTGTGCAGGTGCAGCAGGCCCCCCTCAACCACATTCAGCCAAAAGCAAAACTGGGCTGGGTTAGTTGGAAAATTATAAAAGAAACAAAAACAATCGAATGCATGATATGGATGAAGTTCGTAGTTCTGAGTACATATTTATGGGATTTCTTAAATGAAATTCCATCTGATCCATTTTAAATTCAAAGAACGCTTTAGGTAGGTACATAAACCGACCACCCAATTAAATGAAATTGCTTATTTCGACGAAGATTTCATTAACTGACGTATGTTGGCATTCATCGAGAACCTGTAACCGAAGATCAGTATTGACTAGGATTTGTATAGGGTAATTATGGTCGTATTTAGTATATTTTAAAGTAATCCCCGACGTTAAAAGACTTTTTTACTTTAAAACCATAATTAAAAGGAAGAATGGATCGTCCTTAAAAAACTAAAGCAAATAATATTCATATGATTCTTTAGGTGCGGTTTTCTCGTAAACATAAAATATTTATTTGCACCGTAAACTTTTTACTTATACAAGATGCATTTAATACCACTCTTAATTTTTTTCCAGGCCTTATGTGCCGCTAATATATCACATTTGTGAAAAAAATAAATAGGTAAAATTTTCACAATAAAATATCTTGTGTGGCGGTGCGCATAAGCAGTATCTATCTACAAACATAGGTTTTTTAAAGATAACTTTGTGATGAGATGACCTAACTTAATATTTTTGCATTAGGTGACATTAAAAGAAAATCATGTAGGTATATCGTTATTTTTCGTAACAATTGCCATATTCAAATTTAGAGAGTGGTTATAATTGCATAACGGCCAAAGTGTTATTGGCTAAGAACGGGAAATAGCAACATGTTAGCAATCACATCATTGTCAACGCCTTAAAGGCCCATTCAAAGCGAACACGTGTGCTCCTCGCCCCAACCCTCTCAATAAGTCCTACGTCTTGTCAACTTAAGCATTAAATGTTCCCGATGTCAAATCAAGCACTAGGGAGCAACTTTTAAAATTTGGTAGGGATAACATTATATCGATTATTTCTGCTGATATTAAATTTTGATAAAACTCTAATGATAATGAATTCTTTAAATATGTAATAATAATTATGTATAGGTTACAATAATTATTAATTTGTTTATCACACATGGACTGGGATTATTTCTTTATTTATTATTTACTAGCGACCTGCCCCGGCTTCGCACGGTGAGCCTAAAATAATATGAAATTATTATACAAACCTTACATAAACCTTCCGCTTAAATCACTATCTATTGGTGAAAACTGCATCAACATCCCTTGCGTAGTTTAAGAGACGACAAAGAGGCGACTTTATTTTATACTAAGTACCTATGTAGTTTAAAAATATTATACCAACAAGTAAATGCAACCTACAAAACATTTTATTAATATGTAGCCTACCTATAAGTTGTACGTAGTATATTATTACCCTGTGCTATAAGTATAAGTATAAGTATACCATACTTACGTCAAATTTATCGTCACAACAATAAAACTTGTTTTTTTCCCCAAAAGATGTATGTATGTATAGATTCCATTGGAATTTCGTATTTTTTACGTCAATTGGAACGAGAAAAAACCACTTTTCCGGCGCATTGGTGTTTGTATTTGTGCATTTTGCCAGAGGTAGGGTTGGATATATAAAAAAAATATTGATGACTAGCTGTGCCAGCGGTGTCACCCGCGTTTATGGTTAATATTATAAAGACTATTTCCGTCATACATGATTTCTCTGTAACTTTAACCATTAAGGCTGCACACGCGACGTAAGCTTAAAAAATGGAGTAACTTCTCCCGTTTTCCCAACATTTCCCTTCACTACTCTGCTCCTATTGATTGCAGCGTGATGAAAAGTATACTATAACCTGCCCAGGAGTATGAAGAATAATTGTACCAAGTTTCGTTAAAATCCGTCGAGTAGTTTTTGTTTCTATAATGAACATACAGACAGACAGACAGACAGACAGACAGGCAGACAGGCAGACAGACAGACAAAAATTTTACTGATTGCATTTTTGGCATCAGTATCGATCACTAATCACCCCCTGATAGTTATTTTGAAAATATATTTCATGTACAGAATTGACCTCTCTACAGATTTATTATAAGTATAGATTTCTAGGAAAACGTAAGGCAGCGGTACGAAAGCGTGCGGACGGAAGCGCGGGAAAGTGGTCGCGCGCGCACTTTAAAATTCCATATCTTGGAAATTAATTGATGGTTCAAAATAATTCATTCGCGTATTTTTATTTTTCGTGTATTTTTTTAATGTTGACTGAGAATACATTAAGATAATATTTAGATACAAAATTAGTGAACATTGTTCATTACCGTCCTTAATTAAGCAAATACCGAATTTATAAACACAAATGTGCATCTGATAGCACTTATGGGGTTTCCAAGCACCTTGCTTACTACCAGGTATGCATACAATCAAGTGTGCATGCATGCCAAAATGCATGAGAGTAAGCAAGCAGGCATGCGAGCAAACAGGCATGCAAAAAATGCAAATGAATGTGGATAAGCTAGCAATAAATAAAAGATTATATCGCTAATAATTTTATCAACATACAAATTCAATTAAACAGACACATTGAAGCAACTACCTACCTACATCCAAACGCATTCAATCTTTGTATGTCTGACTGTAACTGACCTTCAAGCTGTATCCCTTGTTGTCGCTGAAAACTCTTCAGAACCTAACATATAGTACAAAATATATACGGACTTATGTACTTACACTATTTGAAGTCAATGTGTTTTGACAACATTACGAGAAAAAACTATCGATATGATTTGATTAACCCACAGGATATGTTATCGTTTTACAGTATAATTATACCTACTAGTATAGTTTAGCAGGAGCGAGATGTGAGAGCTTTCACCCCTCGTATTATTGCACTCAAAACGCATGGTAATAAAATATCGGAGGTATCATTCGTTTAAGTATTGTGCTTTGATAAATTTAAATTAACGCGTGCGAGAAAAGCTGGTCTACATAATTTATTTAGATATATGTAATTAAAGAAAATCAATGTTTGTACATGCCCATGGTTATAATTCCTTTTTTTTGTATTTGTAATTAATTGTCAGGTAAAGTGTGTACGAAAGATTTTTTTTTAATATTACGGTTTGGTAAAAAGAGTGGGTAAACATCTCCTTAATATAAAAAATGACTGAGAAAGTACCTCCTATGTACAGCAGCTCCTAATCTGTCGATCTTCAAAAATTTCGTTTCATTGTCGATTGTATGCTGTTTATTATTTCATTAAATGGCCTTATATGTGTACTGATTGGTCTCATTTTCCTCATTAGTCTACCCGCACGAAGCCCAGACGGGCAACTAGTTGTTAATGTTATGAATACGAATCGTCTGTTGCGTTGTCGCGGCTAAATAGCTGGACGAATTATTATTATTAAATGATATATGTATAATGTCTCCTGCGACCCTAGGCGCGGGCGATACGCGGCGCGGCTTGTAGCGGCTCGCTCTCGGCAGGTGTGCGACGTGAGAACTCTCTCCCCTCGCCTTTTTGCTTTACAGGCGGAGGGACTTCGCGAACAGGACTACACTAAAACCATTCCCACGATTGTGCTAATCTATGAAATTTAGTATTAAATAAAATGCGATGTTTATAACATAATTACATACATTCTTCTCCTTAGGTAAGGCCTACCTCCAGCAGTGAACAAGTGTGTAGGCTGATGATAAAGATAGATACATACACACTACTTCCGTAATCTCTGAAGGCGTAGGAGGCGGCACATCACACTATTAGTTCGTTTTTAAGCAATTTTATTATAAAAGTGCGATTTACCCCTGCTATGTTTTCCCGCCTAAACCATTTAACCGGTGGCGATAAAATTTTATACGAAAAATTGGTAGATCCCGTGGGATGCACGTAATAGTCTCTCTATGTGAAAGACATAATTCCGCAAGAAAAAACTAAAATATTAGTAATTGTTGACTACCTTTTTCCTATACACAATAGAATCATTTTGAATCTCTACATACTTACATTTTTACATTTATGAAATATCTATTGATTAGTCAAATTAACACTTTAACTCGAATTAATGGTGATTTTCCATACAGTTGATACACAATAGTATTCTAAGAAAGTAATGAGGGGTGCAGCTCAGAATCGAACCCCCACACCGCGTCGTGGGGCCAGGTGCCAGACGCCCCGGCCGCAGCGTGAGAAAATCAGTAACAAGGTGGCGAACGATTACAACGCGATAGTGCTGATATGGAATTGTTTGGATAGCATTTTCATTTCCATATATTATGCAGGTATGAAAATTATTAATCAATTTTAGGGAAGGTCCACGGTTTTTAGAGAGAGCCAAATGATTAGCAAGTATCTGCAGCATTTATTATATTATTACATTTAAAAGGTATGAGACAAAAAGTATCTTAGATGTTTCATGCCATATCTACATAAGATTATAACTTGAAAAATATTTTATTGTTATTTATCAATATAGAAAATCTATTACTTTAAAAACAGCAACACAAGTACGTGTCACACCGAGAGTTCTGTACAAACTTAAACCTACATCACGGGAATTAAAGCGCATTTATTCAATATAGTTGTGCTAAAGTCCAGCTCTGCTTAAACTCTTGTATTAGAGGAATATCTACTACATACGCACGCGTGGTTCAAGCGTGGCTGGACAGGATATGATACACTAAAACATTATTTTTCCTGTAAGGTTACATACCATAAATAAACCACTTTCAGATTTTTTTTAATAAGAGTCGATTTTTTTATTATTAATTATTGTTATCTTTTATTAAGTATAAATTAATTTTCTGAAAAATTACGCTCAAAGATATAGAGTCAAAAATCGAACAAATATACGTCAAATTAACGGCATTTTGATTCCAGTTGACTCAGCGGAAAGTTGTGAATCAAAATAAGCATTTAATGGGCCAAAGTCTGAATGACGTCCAAAATACAAATCTTATTTCCTCATGGCTAGGGGCGTCCGAAAAAGACAAAGTTAAAAATGATTCGAAGTTAAAATTATCTATTAGACGTTTTATATTATCTAATCAAACTTATTTAAAGTAAAATTAAAAAAATTACAAGTGAACTATCGCTGAAATATGCAGTGCGACCTCATGATGTCATAACAACACAGGGTTGCCATCCGTACGAGGTTTCTCGTACAAATACGAGATTCAGTGGTCTCGGTACGAGGTACGAGGTCACATCCATCCTCGTACAAAATTGTACGAGATTCACTGACACAAATTTTAATTTTGATCCGTAGATACAAATTATAATTTTGGAACGCAGCTTAATTGAAAATGACATACACTGCTGCTTTCACTGAAAGTTTTAAGCAGCTTATGCAGCAGTATACATCGTTTTCCGGAAATCGTTCGCTACCGCTTGGGAATATTATACGGCGAAAATTTAAAGATTTTATGTTGGTAGTTGGCAAAGGGACCTGACCGAAAGGGTTTTTGCGTTAAATTCGAGCCGACACATTTTATGCTGAGCGGAATTAATGCTAAAAACTTGCATGGAAAAAAAAAGACAGCCACACAGGGAGATGATACAGATGATGCTCCAGATGATATAATATTTGACAATTCAGTGCATCAGCTGTAGTGTTTCTGTGCTATTAATTTGATTAGGTACATTTTTAGATACATTGATTTTGAATGATCTACTACAATAAATACTTTTAATTAAGTATTCATAATATTATCAAGTATTTTTGTTTCGTTTTGTTTTGTTCATCATAAGTATATTATGTTGTATTGTTTTTATGAAAAACTATATAGTTCATTTTGAAATTGTCAATTTTTTATTATTAATAACTAATCTTGTTTCACAATAAAAATTTGGTAGTAAATCAATGGTAGGTATAATTCTTCTACTTCCCGCCAAAATGTCCTGGTTTAATGTTGTGTACGAGGTTGTGTTGCAAAAGTACGAGATTTTGGACCATGTCTGTACGAGGACAAGCCATCGACGTCTGGCAACACTGTAACAACAATGAATCCAAGAGTACACCACCACACTCAGCGACGGCGACGGGTGTCAACCCTGTTCTTAAAAGTTATAGTGCGCGTACCACGATGTTGCACTCTTAATTCAAAAGTCAGACTTAGTAAGATAGGTAGTAGCTTATTTGTAGGCCTAAGCATAAAAATATTTAAAAAATTGCATTTAAAATGTAATTTAATTACTCATTTAAACAAGTTCAAGATTTTTATTAAATAATTTTTAATGAATGATAAAGGGTTATTAAAAATAGAAGATTATTTAAATGATAAAAATATTTGGACAAGATAGTCTACTCGCATGCACAGTAAAATTTATATCTTTATTTCTTATGTTAATAATTTGATATAGTTTCTTGTGGCACCTATTCTCAGCAGGTAATTTGGTGCAAAATAACTCGTTATGAATCCACTTGCAGAAATAAAATATTTAATTACGTTTTAATTGTTTCAATTCATTAATCTATGATCTGAATTGGAAACAACTAGTATTTCTGTGGTCTGTGGAAACATCTCATCTATCTGTTCAAAGGAGTGCAAAAATTTAATATCCAATTTAGTACATAAATAAAAAAAATCACGCTGTGTCCAAAAATAGTTTAGTATTAATCAAAAGAAGTATGAACCCTATAGAATATACAAGCGTTAGACCAAAAGCGGGAGAATTTTAATAGTGTTCACGTGTTAAGTTGCCCATAGAATTCAGTATAGTGTAGCACATGTGGCATGGTACAAATTTTGTTAAAAGTTTATAGACTGAATAGTATACTTGTTAAGTATAAAAGAAGTAAGATTTTTTTGCTGTATAATGACTACCCCCTACATCTTATTTTATACTAGGATTAGTATGATCAAAGATTTATAACTAACCTCAAGAGCCCGTAGATTTCTTTTCTTTTTAAAATATTTTCTCTATATTGTATCCTCAAAAGAAAAATATGAAAAAAAAATTACTTTTCCAGACCGTTTTTTTTTATTTCAACTTATCCCTAATACTCAGATCTCATACAAAAATAAGTTGGAATAGGGATGTTGACTAATTTTTGGAATTTATTTTGTTTCATAGATAGACCCTATTTATATTTATATAGAGTTTCGTATGACAGGTGATCCGTATGAATAAAGTCCACTATGTCAAACACACAGGTCAAACATTGCGCGGCAAATTTCAAAATTTGTAGAAGCAAAGGAAATATTTTTTTCTGAAGTCTATGTACTCGCATGAATACGTGAAGTCTCTAAACGACAATAATAGCTTCCTAATCGATTAAACATATTTGCAGTCAAATTAACACACAGACAGACTGACACTCCAATTCCCTAGTTCCAAACTAAGCTTATGCTTGTACTATGGATACAAGGCGAACAGATAGGCATACATAGTCATCAGTCACGGCAGCGAATCTCAACAAAAATTAGCCAACTGCGCAAGAGATATTATACTGCAAAATATGTGCGCAAACACAGGTGCACTCTCTATTCCTTAACTCTCATAGTCCGGTGAGACGGCAATTCGACATGACCGGAGAGAGGTCAGGCGCAGGACTAACGGCTTAACTTTCCAAGGCACAGGGATAATATATTATAATTATATATTTCAATATAGAAATACCCAGCCACAAATTTTTGGCGTGACTCGGGATTTGAACCCGGGATCTTTTACTCCTTAGGCGGCGCATGCTAGACCAAAGAGTACAGAAACATTTTATCAACAATTTAACCTTTCATCATTGCTATTTTTATAATTATATCTAAAAAGTATTTACTGATTATGCTTTAAGTTTTAAATCACAAACACACACCGGAGGTTACGAATTTTCGATGTCAACGATATCTATTTCTGAATCAAAACTCTTCCATATTTTTTTTGCTATTTACATGGATATCCTTACATTATTAGTGAAGGTCTCAACTATCCTAACTGTGTAGTTATGTAATTGGTACACTTGAAATCTCAAGAATATTATATGCATCAGTTGATTCCTTTGTCGTAGCTCGACAACAAGTATTTGTGCGAAGGTCCATCTTCATGTTTCAATTATCCATTAGACTGCGACTTACGTATTTGGCTTAAGTTATAAATCATCTATGTATATGATCTTAGTAACAGACTTCGCTAGTGTATATATTTATAAGTAACTAGCTTTTGTCCACGAATTCGTCCGCCTGGAATAATAGTTACGGGCTAACGCTAACTTTAACCCGCGACTTCATTTAAGTAGAAAGTGAAAATATTTTTAAATAAAACGTACATTACGGACTCGTGGCTCAGTAGTAAGGACCCGCGCTCCATAGACGAAGGGTTATGCGGGTTCAAACCCGAGCACGTACCTCTGAATATTTCAAATCTATATAAGTAGATATGTATGTCTACCATTAGCTCGGCGATGAGCGAAAACATCGTGATGAAACCTGCAAATTCAAACAACTTTTTATTTGTAACCATGATAATATATCATACATTATGTAGGTAGTTTCATGAACCATGATCCAAAAATTGTCTAGTCCCCCTATGTCAGGGTTACGAAGGTAATATAGGCAGTCGCTTCAATGTAATTACCAAACTCTCTAAATCTTGGATCATGGTCTAAGCGGACCCCGTCTAACAGGACATAACGCTATGAAGATAATGTACGATATGGAGCTGTTTTATATGATAACCGCCCAAGTGCGAGTCGGACTCGCGCACGACGGGTTCCGTACCAATATTTGGCAAAATACGTGTATGGGGGCCCCCTTAATTTATTTTATTTAAAATAAATTATTTATTTTTGACTTACAACTAAATATTCTTTGAATATTTCTAGTGTTGCCGTTATTAATATCGAGCAAAAAAAGGCCTAAAATATTGCACGTTTGTTGTATGGGAGCCCCCTTAAATATTTATTTTACTCTCTTTTAGTATTTGTTGCTATAAAGGCAACAAAAATACTTACATCATTTATGAAATTTTTTAACTGTTTAGATATCACGGTTCTTGAAATACAGCCTGGTGATCAATGGTCAGACAGACAGACGGACGACGGAGGCTTAGTAATAGGGTCCCATGTTGGTCTAAGACTTAAAAAATAAAGTGCCGACTGTGTTTCTTGCCATGTATGCCGTAAAAGGCGACTAACGGTATATGGGGTTTGTGAGATGTGTTTGTGTAGGCTACGAACTAGCCACTTGTCACTGCATTTTCACAAATTTCCGGCTAACTCAGCCCATTATCCTATGTTGGCCTGGGATTTTAAAAATAGGAGCCAACTGTGTTTCTTGCCTAGCATGTCGTAAAAGGCGACTAATGGTATATGGGGTTTTGGGTGTGTGATTGTGTAGGTGACGAGCTTGTCACTACTTTTTCACAATTTTCCATCTAACCCAGCCCAGTTTTATTTTTGGCTGAATGTGGGTAAAGGCTGCCTGGCCTGCTGACCCTTTGACTCTGCCTACTCCTTCGGGGATTACGGCGTAATATCATACATATCATGTATCTATAAGTCTGATTCACGTGATTATTCCTTAGATAGGCGTCAAAACTCCTTTTCATGCAACGTACTTTTTACGAATCAAAATATTCGGTTCCAAACGTATTATTTAAGTTTATACGATAACATCAAACATCACTGTAAAAAAATATTAATAAACTCCATTAATTAATCTCAACACGATTTACCAATTTTCTTTTTGAATTTATTGTGTACTAGGGTAAGATGGGGAAATGGCGGTCAGCGGGCAATGCCAGTCACGTCAAAATTTGACACTTGCAAAAACTTTTTGCCATCGGTACTAGTGTCGCCATCTAGTATGCGACCGAGTAAACTTATTGACCAAGCGGCGCCATTTTCTTTCGCGCGCAGTGAGTGTGACAGCTGTGTAAATGTTTGGACGTGTTTTGTTGTAACAAAATTTAAAATTTGGCTAAAGGTAAGCTTTAAGTGATTTATACCAATCAATATCCTTCTTAAAGTTAATTACTATACATTTGCTAGTGTGTCGAATGTGCTTGTTGAATTTTATGAAAGCTACTTACGTTTTTCGTAATCAACCAAAAACACCGTTGTTGTATTTTGGGGTTATGGCAATCATTCTTAGCGGGCAATACCGGTCAGTGACTGGTATTACCCCGTATCGAATTATAAGACAATTTATTATTTGTTTGTTTGTTAATTTAATGTCTTATTTTTATACTTAAACAGGAAAATGGACAAAAGAAGAGTTAGCAAAGGCTCTTGAAGCCGTTAGTGCAGGAAATTCTTTAAGGTCAACTGCCAAAAAGTTCAGCATCCCCTTCAGTACGCTACAAGAGCGCATCAAGAAGAATGTTCCAGTTACAGGTCCTAGAGAAGGACATTCTACTTTTTCGCCAGAAGTAGAAAAGAGTATGGCTGAGAATATAAAACTTCTAGCCAAACTTTTTTACGGCCTAAGTCCATTGCAAGTTCGTAATGCAGCTGTCATTTATGCCGAGAAACATAACATAAAGCACAACTTCAACAGGGAGAGGAAGCTAGCAGGAAAAGATTGGCTCTATGGTTTTTTAAAGAGAAATCCTTCAATAACTATTCGCCAACCAGAGGCAACCAGCATGAATCGTGTGACAGAATTTAACAAAGATGAAGTTAACTTGTTCTTTCAAAACTTGATAGACGTTATGGAAAAACACAAGTTTACTGGATCTAAAGTGTACAATATGGATGAGACTGGTGTGACCACCGTGCAAGATCCTGGTACAATCATTGCCGAAAAGGGACAGAAGAGAGTCGGGTCAATTTCCAGCTATGAAAGGGGAAAAAACATAACTGTAATTTGCGCCATGTCGGCTTCAGGATCTTACATACCTCCAATGTTTATTTACCCACGGCAAAGAATGTCACCTCAATTGTGCAAAGAATAGTAATAATTTTGTTTTTATGTGATGTTATTTTTGGTTAAAATATAAAAATGTTTGGGTTCATTTAAGTTAAAATATTAAAAATTTTAATAATATGAAAAAATGTTGTTTTATTATGTTTTGTTTACATTTTAAAAGTAACCGTGTGTTATTTTTTAGTGACCCGTCATACCCCAACATTAGACCGGCATTACCCGCACCTGCGGGTAATGCCGGTCGACGGAGGCTTTTACAAGATAATTAAAAAATAAGAAACCCGTAATAGATTGATAATTTGCCTCATATATATCTATAGCCCACTATATAAGCTATGTAAAAAGTCAGTTACCTATACCGTAAGTCCCATAAATAAAATATAAAATGGATTACTGCGTAAGTGACCGCCATTCCCCCATCTTACCCTAATTTTAATTTAGCTAAAATATCATAAGAATTGCATACCTACTACGAGAATCCGAAAGTTTACTCAAAGAGATTGACACTACTACTCACATCACATCATATCATTATATCGATATGGCATCGATATGGCATCACATCATATTAATGACTGGATGACAGGGCATCTTGTCATCGAGTTAGGATATTTTACTAAAGATATTTCTTACGCCTACATTTCAAACGAAAAAATGTTCCGAACCAAGTAGTTAACAACACATTAAAACTTTTTTCACATATTACTATATTTGAGAACATTGATAAACTAATCAAAAAGGATACCGTGATTTTAACTATGTAAAAAAAATATACAGGAAGCGGTTAGGTATCACTTCATGCTTTAATGAAAACAAGTGTCCCCTAGATATACATTTTTTTTTTCCTTATTTTAAATTCAATTTTTTATCCAAATCGCTTCTCTATGAAACCGTTGTGAGCCGCTAATCAATAATGCTGTACCTAAAACTGCGTAAGGTTAAGTATAAAATCTAATGGGTAGGTACTGAAAATATTCCCATTTGATATTTATATTTTAACAAAATGCAAGTTAATTTGTATTTTTAAATTTTACTTCTTAACATTAGTGATTTAATGGATATGTTTATTTTCAATCTTATACACAAGTGCTGTCGTACAGGTACTGTACTACTTATATAATAATTGAATTAAATATGTGGCCAACGGACATGTGACTTTAAATAATCATGGAAAGAAAGCAGTCACGAAAATAAAAGCTTGGACAAAAATGTATGTATATAATTTTACCAAACTAAGTACTTTAAAAATAACGATAGTAAATACGTAGTTAATTTCACAGCCATTTAGATTCATAATTGACAGGTACTTAGGAATAATAAGAAAAAACAGTTGCAATTATAAATTAATCGGCTTAAAATCCGCCCAACAACATTCGCGTCTGTAAACAGACAAGTCTGCATAAAGCGGCGGGCGCGAGCATTCCTGTGTGGCAGCATCCATCTTTCCTCCCGTTAGTCGCCCGTGGGCGCCAAGCAGCAAGGTGCATAGGCGAGAGTGGACACCGCTCGCGCCAAGACGAAGCAGATGTGAGGGGTTGTGACTAGCGAGCCGCCCCCGTTTCCCACGCGCGACCCTTGCATCTGCCGCGCGAAGTTCGGACCCTTCTTACGGAGTTAACCTTCAATACTCATTACTCAACAATAAGACGTATACTTATTATTTTTCTACCCTAGCACTGATTTAGACTAACGGGACTCATTCGTAGCCACGAGCTCGGGTCGGACACAGCTCACTACTTTTCTTTTTAGTTTACAATCCTAGGCTACGATTCTTTTTTTTGTGCAGTGCGTTTGTTTTGTTTAAGTTTATAGATATGAACAAGAATTTGAATATTTGGAACCATTTGATGAACACTCAGAATAACAATATCCAACCAGCAATGGATTTGGCAGGTAAGTGTTAAAAGGTGTTTTCCCTTTTTCTTATGTTCTGTATTAATGAGTATATACCTAAAAGGCAACGCTCTAATAAAGAGTGTTCTTTCATGAATTTCAACACTAATTTCGAACAAGTTTCGGTTAAGAACTTCATTATGGAAATTCCCGCTATTTCTTGGCTATCTCCTTTGAGTTTGAGAAAACAATTATTGAATTTGGATTATTGCACAAAATAAGCGCAGGAAAGGTCAATGCGCTATCCAACCAAACAAGTCTCAACATTTACTTTCTGCACCATTACCTAAGGTTTTTATTATGTTTCGATATTTTGGAAAGAGTAACGAAAACGAACCTATTAAAAGTAAAAAATAAATTCACTTAGGCCAATGTAATAGGTACGTATTTTAGTACTTATAAATTTGAAGTCGGTGCCAAGTAAATGCTTAAATTGTACAATTACAATTATCACTCAACAGATAAATTTTCCTTGATAATCAGGCCAACAAAATTACACTTTTTGTTTGGTGCCGAGATGATTCATATTTTTTTTAATTGATCAGTACCAGCCTAATACAATTCTGTTATAAACATTTCCCCATCACGTCTTATTTTTAAGTTAGTTGACTACAAACATTGACAAATAAGCTATTTAAAAAAAAACGATTTATTTAACAGCATAGACATTATGAATCTATTTAATAGTAAATATGTTTTTTATTTTAATGCTTTTTAAATTAAGACTACTATTTTTCTAAGGAAAGATATGGTTGAGATTTTCTATATTTTTTATACATTGTGAGCTTTACCCGTAGTATGGACGAATTCTTTATAGCACTCTAATGCGAATATTTGATCAGGCATCAACATAGCTATATAATTTATATTATTTAATAAAAATATTGGGATTATTACTTTCTATAAAAGATGATAAGTATCAGTTATTTAGTATTAATGATTTTATTTATTAATACTAAAGCCGGGCCTGATAGCCAGATTTCATAACTTTGTTATTAAATATCTCAAAAATGTGACGTAATAGGCAAATTTGGATGATTGAATCTGTGTCAACTGTTACTGATTTATCAAAAAAACAGTGAGTTGATTTTGCACCATAAACACTGTTGACCTGTGAATTACCTACTAATATTAGCTTCAATTGAACTAAGTCATTAACTTGGCACCGACTTCAAAATTATAAGTATTAAAAAAAAGTATTACTTTGGCCTAAGTAAATTTATTTTTTACTTTTATTAGGTTCGTTTTTGAAGTCGGTTTAAATTTTTTGTTTAAAATTGTATTAAACTATGAAATACAACTGCGCCGCACACGAAAACAGTTAAGTATTTAAACAATTAAATCTCCTAAAACAAATCATTGTCCCCAAACAATCAGTTCTTTGTAATGTATGGCTAGGTAATTAGTATTTATGAGAAAAACTGCTTAAGTACATTTTCCTTAACTTATTAAAGAAATATCAAACTATCTTAGGTTCATAATTTAAATAAGTATTGCAGAAATTTTTTATCTTTGGAAATATTTTTTTGTAAGTGGCTCATTATTTTGTACTAAGAAACGTAGTTGTATAGTGTATACGTTTATGAAGAAATAATATATTCAAGTCAATAAAGCCATTTACTAGAAAGTCCTCAGACAACTTCGATTTAGATGATTTCTTTTTTAGGTTATTATATACTATTCAAATCAGAAACCTCTTGAAGTGTGGAAGGAACGATTTATGTTCTTATAAATATTTAATATCAACCATATTTTTAGTTTTTTTTTTTACTTCGACCTTAACCATTGAAAACAAAGAAAAAGGACATTTATATTTACATTAATTTAAAAAAAAAAGTAATATATTCATTTTTTAAAAATGTTTTGAACAATTTAATATTCAGAGTTATTGTTGTGTAACACTGTAATAGAAGTAATAACATACATTCATACCATCACGCCCGCAGTCCCCGAAGGAGGTAGTCACACCGTTGGTCACCTTTTATGTCATGCTAGGCAAGGAACATTGTTACCATATTCTCTTAGGTCTCAGACCAACATGGAATATATGACACGTAAAAAAAAGAAGTACATAGTTAACTTTATTACTTGTAAACATTTTAATATAAATGTTTGTACAAATAAAGCAAATATTATGTTAGACTATTTCAAGCGTTTCGGGGACCTAATCTTTACCATGTTATGGGTGGCTACTGCAGTCATTTCCACTGCCAACAATGCATGCCGGTGAGCACTGTAGACCAGTTTTTCTACAGCCACATGCTAAGCACATCCTGCTGTTTTGCAAAATGTGTCATTACGACATTTTAGTAAAAGAAACCTGGGTTTAAAAAGTACATTGGAGCGTGATGTAAATATGTTTTTTTGCAAATTTGAACATTTTCAAAAGACTTAAAAAAAAGGAGGAGTTTCTCAATTCGACCGTATGTATTTTTTTATTTATGTATGTTCGCGGTTAACATCGTCGTTTGAAACGATTTTGATAATTTTTTTTTGTTTAAAAGGGGATATCCCAACTGTGGTCCCATGATAAGGAAACCAAGATCTGATGATGACATCCCAGAAAAATCGAGGAGAACCTTTACAAAATCGTAGGGGCGGCTAGTGCGTTTGTTAATTTTATCATTAAGTATTTTAAAGCACTACAATTTAATGAAGTAATTGGTCTCATATAAATTTGGAAAAAAAATCTAAACTTACCTAAGGATAAGAAAACAGGGGATGATTGATTGTTCACTCATATATGACCACGCATTTCTTTTTAAAGAGTAGTCCGATTTTGATAAATCTTTTTTTATTGGAAAGGGTAGGTATACGCCGAAGATAGTCCCATAAAAATTTGGAAAAAAAACAACCCTAAGGGTAGGAAAACAGGGGATGATTGATTATTCACTCAGTGATTGTAAAAATAATAAATATCAGATAGTTACATTGATCTTACATACTCTAAGGCTTACCTTAGAGTATGTAAGATCAATGTTAAGTAGTGATCTCATTAATGAAACTTTCCGTAAGATAATTATATTGATTCTCACAGTTCGAATATGTTCAATAATAATAATATATCATACATTATGTAGGGAGTTTCATGAACCATGATCCAAAAATTGTCTGGTTCCTCTATCTTAGGGTTAGGAAGGTCAGACAGGCAGTCGCTTCAATGTAATTACCAGACTCCCTAAATCCTGGATCATGGTCAAAAGGACCCCGTCTAAACGGGACATAACGCTGGGAAGATGATAAGTATCTTACATACTCTAAGGCTTACCTTAGAGTATGTAAGATCAATGTTAAGTAGTGATCTCATTATTGAAACTTTCCGTAAGATAATTATATTGATTCTCACAGTTCGAATATGTTCAATAATAATAATATATCATACATTATGTAGGTAGTTTCATGAACCATAATCCAAAAATTGTCTGGTTCCTCTATCTTAGGGTTAGGAAGGTCAGACAGGCAGTCGCTTCAATGTAATTACCAGACTCCCTAAATCCTGGATCATGGTCAAAAGGACCCCGTCTAAACGGGACATAACGCTGGGAAGATGATAAGTAGGTAGTTTCATAATTTTTTTCATACCAATAAAAATAATAAATACATTTGTTTATAATTTGTCAATTGGACGTAGTACTACAAATCGGATACAATAAAAACCAATATTAAATGTTAAAAGGGAAAAATATATTTTATCCACGTGTATTGTCTTGTCATGTATCTATGAAAGGCCTTTTTTGTATTTCTGGGAAAATGACTGCTGCTTTGGGTGTGGATTCAATAATTTAAATCTGGTTTGCAGAACTACATCACACTATTGAACATATTCGAAATGTGGTAATTAATTTATATATCTTACTGGAAGTTCCAATAATGAGATCAGATTGCTAGTGTGTAAATAGATAGTATTGGGAGTACACTCATGCCATGTCTATCGAAGGGTAGCTAGGTGCCGACTTTTTCCGCTTCATACAGGTGATCGTTCACAATTTATATTGTAATACATACATACATAACATCACGCCCATAATCCCCGAAGGGGTAGGCAGAGTCAAAAGGGCAGAAAGATCCCTTAACCATATTCAGCCAACTTATTATATTGTAATATCTGCTATAGTCGTCCGCTGTTGGATATTTGGCCTCTCCTTATATACGCATTGAGACCGATATTTGGCATTGCTCACCCAGTCTATGCCGGCCACCTAACTATCGAGCGATTAACAAAAAGTAAAGGCATAGCAAAGTCTATGGTCGCAATCCTTATCAGCGCTTAAGGTCGGTTTTGAGCGCTGCCGATGCACTAGGCTTTTAAATCCATCGGCACCATCTTCTCTTAAATGTTATTTATTTCTTCTCATTCCCAGACCGGCAAATTATTTGTACCCTGATTGAGGCATGCCTACTTAAATCGGTATCTGCACTGCCCGAGTCGTTCAGATTTCTAACCGCTCGACATTTAACTTACTGCCTTAAAACATAAAGTTTATTTTAATAGCATTTAATTTGTAATATAATTTGTTTGTAACATATTTTTTACGAGGCTTGCATTAGCAGATAACTGGTATTATAAGTAGATACTAAGAACCTTTTTTTTCTAAAATTAGATAGGCGAAGAAAACGATTTTAACCGACTTAAAATAAAGGGAGGAGGTTCTCAATTCGACTGTTTTTTATGTTTACTAAATCTAACGCGGACAAAGTCACATCTAATAAATAATATCGTTCATATTTAATAAACTAGTTCCACATTTTCACGTGCAGTTGGATACATAATTATAGAGTTAGAAATGTTGATGCTCTACACGGTATTTTCGTCTCATGTTCGACTGGGACTTAAAACAAATGTGCTGACTGGGTTACAAACCTATGTCGTAAACGGCGATTTTGGTATTGGGTTTGTGATTGTCCATGAACTCAGCTCAATTATGTTTTGAGCTAGAAGCTGATTCAACCACATGAGCTTATTGCTTTGCATACCCTTTCGGGGACTGCGAGCATTATGATTATATAAATATAAATTTATTGACCTACTTCGATGTTTATCCTTGCCTACGCAGTTCACTTCTACCTGCTACATAATCCTTTTAACGATGAAATGCAGGAAAAATAAAGCTCCTCTCTATTATGTTTAATCTGTGAAGTCTTCATTATACAGGGTTATCGAAAACGTAATAAATTTCTTTCATGGAGTTGAAGTAAAGATTATTTTAACGTGCTAAACTAATTGCAGAAATAATTAATTTCTGCAAGTTGTTACCCAAGAAATTATTTTGCGCGTCTACCGTTTTTTGCCCTACTAGCACCCCGACGTAAATGGCCTGCTGAAAAGAGGTGCCGCAAGAAACTCAACAGATGGCCTTTTTTAAATGCGTTCATATGTACTTATATCTAATTTAGTGACATTATAAATTAAACATATATCAGATTGATTATTAATATTTACTGTGCATTCGAGCAGACTATCTTGTTCAAATATTTTAAATTTTTAAATAATCTTCTACTTTATAGTAACCTTTAACATAATAAACATGATTTAATGTAATGCAATTACTAAATTGAATTCTCGGATTGTCTACTTTGTATAACTTTTTTAGTAAAAATAACAGTAAACTCTTTTTTGATTGTGTTAAATTGATGTTTGTATAAGTGATTAATATTACTTTCTACGAATGTAATATCATCGAATTTATTACATGTATTGATTTTTTTATTGGTCAACGCGGGCAACTGTTATTGGTCTACAACTAATATTTGATGTATTACGTGCATGATGATACTCAAACATTGCCCTTTAGTAGCCCAGTATGGTTAGAATGTATTTAATTAATGTTAGTATTCTATTAATGCTAGTAAAATCAATACATTTTACAATCACTTTACAATTACAGAAAATATGTAAATATGAGTGTTCCAATTAAATAGTGGAGAAAATATAGAGTATTGCTAGCCAATCAATTTACATTTTTCAGTGTGCCAATTAAATTGTACTTTTTTATAATGTTGTTTCTTTCTAATAGACAACTTTTGTTCAGACTTTTTAATTACAATTTAAGCATATATGTACAAACTTATTTTTAGTATATACATACATAACATGACGCCCATAATCCCTGAAGGGGTAGGCAGAGTCAAAGGGGCAGCAGGCATAGTATATACGAAACGTGAAAACTGTACAGAATCATTGATAAAACCGATTGCAATTGTAAGTTCCAAGTGGGCGTGGCAGTGAAGCCACAATTCTGCTTAGTAACGCAAGATAACGCAAGACTGCTTGTGTCTAATTGCACCGTATTTCTGCTAGTATGAGGGTTATAATTGCTTTATTGACGTTAAGAATTTTTTTCTTAACATTTGAACTTGGACTAGGAAAGGTCTTAACTACTTTTTCAGAGGTATAGTAAATTAAACCGTTTTTCAAAAAAATAAAGGTATGTTTCCTGATGTAGGACTAATGAGATAAGCATCCTTTGCGACGACAACTAGGCAACAATAAATGTTAGTAACTTTGTGTGTTGTTTTCGATACAATTATAATTTTTTTATTCTGATTCTTTAAACGAAAGTATTTGACCCGTATTTTGGTTTAAATATATACAATAAATTACCTTGTATATAAAAGTAGCACACATCAATATAAGAACACTTTGACGGGGAGAATGCGATCCGACGTCGCATCGAAGAAAACGTTGTGTGTGCCACTTCCAGGGGATTCGGAGAACCTTATCCGCGAAAAGGTGATAGGCCTCCCGGATAAATAAATAAATTCTCTAGACTGATACACCAATTCCCGTTCCAAACTAAGTTTATAAGCTTGTGCTATGGATTTTAGGCGAACGGATAAACATACTTGAATAAGTTTATAAACATTCAAGCCCTATGAACGATAAATGTTCATGTTCATTACGAAACATTTGCCCCTAGCGGAATTAGAACCCGCGCCCCTTGTTATCGTGGCCAGGGTCCGTGAGCACACGACCAACGGGCCTGTCAATAAAATATAAATAAGTAAATATCAGACTACATCACGAACATTGATCTGACTCCGAGGTTAGAGTATATACTTAAATATTTGAATATTAACACCCAGACACAAAACAAACAAAAGTATTCATCACATGAATGTTGCCCTGGGTGGGGATTGAACCCACAACCCTTGGCGCATGGGGCAGGGTCTAGTGACCCTTTCCGACTAGCTTGATGGCGCATTCGGACCACCGAAGCTAGTCGAATATATCTAGGCAGCGAAGTCGAAGCGACCTCACATCCCCACAGGTTCTACTTGAACCCTATTCAAGGAATGTATCGTATTTCCAATCATTCGGTATTATGAACGTTTGACGTGGGACAAGCGCTACTTACAAGTATTGCTACTAAAGCCCCTATAGTAGATCCGGCCCTGGATTGAACTTAAAGTTTAATTCTAACTTGTTAAAGACACATTATGGACAAAGTAATTATTTATTCATAATGACCAATCATTATGAATAATGGCTAATTTTTTATCACATTGTCTGGTCATTATGATATTGCTACGTGACCATTGGGCAATATGATAATAAAGCTACATTGGACAATGTGCGGGGAGGGAAACAAGTTCGTGATACATTCAGCAATCAGAGACCATTGAAATTCATACTATCAATAATCATACGTTTGTTTTATACTAATATTTAGTTTTATATACCGACTTCGTTTTTAATCACAAGTGTAAATGAAAAAATAATAAAATTAAATAATAGGTATGACGAGGAGCGAAGCGAAGAGGAGTGTTAGGTACAACTGCGACCCTATATATGCCAAAACACCAACCCCACGGTCATTAGGCACCGGATGCACAGCCCCGAGCACACGCGCACGTCGAGACAGGCTAGGCCACTCAGGATGTCTCAACTCCTCCACCCAGGAATCAGACGCCGGTCGTCGTCCGGCGTCATGGGCCCACGCTCGCGCTGTGCCCTCTGCTAAGCCGGAGGGACACGCGGAGAGTGTCTCATCGGGGGTGGGCCGCCCAAGTTGAGGGCAGAGCCCTGTCGACGCTTAGGGAGAGGAGATCCCTCCGCGACCCACCGCAATGCAACACAGTGCGCCCCTGTCGGGTTGCCGAGAATAGGGAGGCGAGCAACGTCAAACTCGGCTCCTCCTCTTCCTCGGCAATCCTGGTCCGGCCGCAATGGTTTAATCTCCTCCTTTTTGTTTATTGACTGGTAGTAAGACTAATCTGATGATTTATAAACAGCGATATTGGCGGACGTGAGGCACATATTATATAACTAACTTAGGCCTGCACCCTAGTCCCTTATGTCGGGTGTGCAGTGAGTCCTTAACCAAACCTACAAAGGAACGGCATCATACGAGAGAAACGCTTGTGTTTCAAGCGTCCAAGTTACCGTGCCCGCTTACTATCAAGCCGTACGCTTGTTTGTCACGTGGTATAAAAATATTAGATAAGATAGTCTGACAGACATCGAAATTAAATTAAATGTCGCGAGCGTGAGCCGGACTCCTGGTGTGTCGTTTTATCTCTATCTAAATTTTCTGTCATAGTGACAGAAGGATAGGTAATGTTATTGTGAGCAATGTGTCAAAAGCACATTGCGGATGCGGTATGTTAACCAAAAATAACTTAAAACTATAATCGACGATACCGATGCTAACAGTAGAAGTTTTAAAAAGGAGTGGGGTTATTTATATTACTGAATAGACGGGCTAAATTACTTTCATTCATAAATAATATTTGAAATGTTTACATACTGATAATAAATGTATATTGTTTGGGTGAATATGAATTATTTGAAGGTATCGGTATGGGTATAATCCGTATATAATACTTATTTACTATTGAATATAAAGTTTGTACGTCATAGGTTCAGTGTTCGTTAGTCAACAACGCTTCGACGGCTGAACGGAATTAACTGAAATTTTACTATCAAATATATAAATATTCATATACTTACTTAACTTATTATAACTATACAATTTCTATTCTACGTATGTGAATATAACATGAACGATGATAAAATTAAGCAGCGTACCTACTTGTATGGTAATATACCGAGGACATGAGGTAGATAGCAGCTTGCATATGGCCAAGAATACTCGCATTGCAGTTTTTGCGGGAGCGCAATAGCAGTCAGGAGCAGGTGCGCGGGCGCGGGCGTCGCGGCCGCTCTGTGATGCCAACTTGGGGGATTTTCCCCTAAATCAAGGGGGAAAAATTCTAATGATTTGATGATGTAGGTTTAAGTTTGTTGCCTAGGATATTGTATCCGCTAATGATGTGTTAGGTATCGGGTTTGTGATCTTGTAAGCGACAGGCTAGCCTTTTGTCATTACCTAATGTAACCTAACCTAGTTATAGGTAAGTATATTTTCCTAAAACTGGTTACTGGTTAAAATACAGGTTAAATTAGGTTAAGTACTGAAGAAGAATTCGGCTACTTGGACCCACCCGTTTGGGGATTACAGGCATATTGCTATGTAATTTAGGCAATTTTTTTTAACTTTGCATTTTTCTCTACTTTATGTAAAATTGTATTGTTTTGGAGCTTTTACTGGACCCGCAATCCTTTTTTACATGTTAATATCCAGGAAAAAAAGTTCGGGGTATTTTATTATGAACTAAATTGGTTCAAACTTGGCTAGAATCCTCAAAAGGTAATACCTTTATGGGAAAGATTACTAAGTTTAGTTAGGGGGGAAAATTTCGACTAGTTGGCATCACGCAGGCGGCGCGGCCGGCTCGCTAGTAGTCGCCCGCGTAGAACGCCCCGCGACGCACGTTGCGCCGGCGCCCGCAGCTTGATGGTCCGTGTGTGAATGTCCAATGTTTCCATGCAAGGTGCGGGGGCGGTGGGACCGGTCGTCGGTCTCACGCCCGACCCGCCGACCTTACGTACCGTTCACTGTACGCACCTCCGTTCTCGTGCTAAAACTAAGTGCATCTCAGAAATGCTGTAGATAAAACCTCGATAGTGCGACTCAATGAAGAACATTGTGATTGTGATGTGATTAGAATTTGATAAATGCATCTTATTTTCGCATCTAGAAAGTGCGTTGGGAACATTATAAAATATGTACGTAACTATGTGTATTTTTTTAGTGCTCTTAAAATGATCTACACTGCATTGGATAGCTAAAAGTAAAGAAAAGTACCTAAACTCGTATGTAAATAAATATCAATTGAATGGCAATAATAACTACCAAACTACAAAATGTATCTTTGGTACATACGTTGTAGGTACTTGTTTAGCGTTTACTGAACAATAATTTGTAACAATGGGTAGAATTTAAATTGAAACAGCTATGTAATTTCTCTGAAAAAAAGTATACTTAAATATCTACTATCTGCTGTGGGTACGTAAGTACTTACGTATATCGAGATGTTTGTGGCTGCCACCTCAAATGTTATATGTACCTACCTACTTGGGTTTTAAATTCCACTGAAAACAGACAGTATTTTATTATTTATTAACCGACTTAAAAAAAAAGGAGGAGGTTCTCAATTCGACAGATTTTTTTTATTTTTTATTACGTAGTTGTTATGTGCCTTGTCCTATTTTGTTATCGAGGTAAATAAAGTTAGTAACATGACTTTAATTATATAAAATATAAAAGTGTATAAGTATGGTATTTTTTAGAAGCAGTACCTTGAAAGTATACTTTAAATTAATTAAAAAGTAATAAAGTACTTATGTCAGGTATGCTAAAGAAATTTAATCCCACGTTTAACTCGTTAAAGTTAACTTAATTTATTATAAACTACCGCCCTTCCAAGTATGAAGCTGTTGTGACTCGTTATGGTAACGCCTCTTAATTTTTTTTACTACGATTATATTGTAGAAAAAAACTTTGAAAAGCAGTACCCATATAGAGTCTGTCTCGAGACTTAGGGGATCGCTTTGTATTGAAGCGAAGACATTCCATTGGCGCAAAACCGCCCTCGGTTTACCAATCACACGCAATGGATAAGCTCGCCCATAATTGTTAAGGACAGATGCGCCAAAGGTGCAATGTATTATCGATATTTACACATTTGTTACTTTTTTGCCAAAGTACTCTACATAAAAAAATCGGACTTAGATGATCTTTACATATTTTGAAGGTTTCATTTCCTCCAATACCTAGTTGTTTCATTTTTACATCATTTTCACTATTAGGTTGGTAGGTATATTATGTTGACTTACTTACATTTTAAATTTTATTACCTTCAATAAAATCGAAAAAAAAATAGTTTTTATACTACTGTAATGCTTAGTTAAGTAGTATGTTCATTTAATAGTAACTGAATGTTATTCTTTTTATTCAGGTTGGAAATCGAAAATCAAAGAGGAGGGGCACGGGGAGACCAGCAGCGGCTGCAGCGATAGCATGGCGGAGGTGTCCTTACCGCAGAGTCCTCGGCATCTTCACAAGAGACGGCGACTATCACAGTTACTTGACAAACTCACTGTTCAATTGCGGAATAATAATCACTATCCGCATCCACCCTGGCTCATGCTCACCCCTCCATATCTCGAGGCCACCAAGGCAACGGAGGAGCTTCCACTAGATCTTTCGATCAAATCAGAACCAGTACAGGAAGCTGAGCAGCCCGCTTTCGTGTGCGGTACGTGTGGACAAACTTTTGCTGTTCACGATCGCTTAGCGAAGCACGTCGCATCGAGGCACAGGAATCGCACTCCCGATACATCAAGGGCCTATGAGTGTGACATCTGTCAGCGCCGATTTGCCCGTTCAGACATGCTGACTCGGCACGCTCGCCTGCACACTGGTGTAAAGCCGTACTCGTGCTCCGCCTGTGGGCAAGTGTTCTCGCGCTCGGACCACCTGGCAACCCACCAGCGCACACACACTGGGGAGAAACCCTACCGCTGCCCGGCGTGCCCGTACGCCGCCTGCCGCCGCGACATGATAACGAGGCACATGAGGACCCACGCGCGACGCCCCCAACCCGCTTAAACCAGCAGCAGAGTCAGCGCATTCCTACGAATGTTATTATACATTAGCGTCATATTATTTCGATTGTTCGCAGGCTTAAAGTGCATTTTGTTTATATTTAAGGTACGGTATAATTTGTAAAGTAATATTTTATCTGCATTAATGCAGAGACTGACATTTACTTAATTTAATTTGCAGCGCTTAGTAATTTAAAAAAAAAATTGTAATCTTAAGCACGACAATGGTTGAAGGTCAGTACATCAAATAACGGAATTACCAGGTAAGTGGGACATATCACATTGCACGATGGCAGATTAAGTAATGACAGAATATGTTTGCTGATTTGCGAATGCATAGATTTATATTTTTCGTTATAAGTATCTGCTCAGCGCAATGCGATTTGTCAACTAACAATGAGAGCTGTTTACAATCTGTTTAAATTTACTGACCAATAGCTTAAAATGATTATAACTATCTGGTAAATTCATCCAAAATTCTATAAGATTGTAATTTTTTTAAGTGTGCCATTGTTTAAGATAATTGATTATGCAATTAATAATTTGTAATTTATGTATTTTATTCGTTCATTTATTTATAATATAAGATACGGTATAGTCATTAAATAAAGTCAGTTTAGCCCTTTAATCAAAGTGAAAGAGATGATTACACTTATTCTGTACATACAATATCAACTGATTTGTATGAATCCCTATCTATACTTATAATAAATCTGTAGAGAGGTCAATTCTGTACATGAAATATATTTTCAAAATAAAATAACTATCAGGGGGTGATTAGTGATCGATACTGATGCCAAAAATGCAATCAGTAAATTTTTTGTTTGTCTGTCTGTCTGTCTGTCTGTATGTTCCTTATAGAAACAAAAACTACTCGACGGATTTTAACGAAACTTGGTACAATTATTCTTCATACTCCTGGGCAGGTTATAGTATACTTTTCATCACGCTACAATCAATAGGAGCAGAGTAGTGAAGGGAAATGTTGGGAAAACGGGAGAAGTTACTCCATTTTTTAAGCTTCCGTCGCGTGTGCAGCCTTAATGGTTAAAGTTACATAGAAACCATGTATGACGGAAATAGTCTTTATAATATTAACCATAAATGCGGGTGACACCGCTGGCACAGCTAGTTATACATATAATCAAATTATGCAATGTAAGAAGTGTAGTAAATGTAGGATAGTTCAAACGTAATTGCTGTCTATCGTATAGTAGGCATGTCATATTATTGTTGTATGTACTTATATTAGGCTAACTTTGAGTTTTCTATGTTGTATATTTAATGTGATCAAACTTGTTTTTTGAAGACGTGTAAGATCAATTATAATGAAATGTAAAAAGCTTATTCAAATCTAATGATAAAATACAATAATCAGAATAATGTTTAATGTTACAACTGATTGCTTAATTTATTTTATTGTGCCAAAACGATTCAAAGAAATACTAAGTTTTAAGGCACTGAAATTGATATTATAAATATAACCCTTTCTTATTATTAAACTACAATATTAAAAACTATTTTGACTTAGCATAATGAACGTTTTAATTATTTTTGATTGTAGCGATGCGTAGTATCAGTGCAGGTTTAAAGTTTGACACAGTGAATGTTAGCTATTTTTAATAAAATAGCTAACATTGTAGCTATTTTAATATTTTTTCGTATCATGAGACTAATAAATATCTATTTCTTTCTAAATGTCAATTTTTATCATCCCCCTGCCGGTACACATGTACACAATTTAAACGAACGGCAGGATTAGTCCTAATTAAACAAGTCTGTCATATACGCGTTAATATATTTGTATCACAGAACAAATAGTTTTTTTTGTTCTGTGATTTCTATGGTGGTAAGGCCAGTTTAGGACACGTCCCTGCTAATTTTAATTGAGGCTATTATGATCGTGTTTGTCACGGACTAGTAAAAAAGAAGGACTCCACACCACTAACTAGATGTTGAAGCTCCGCAGGTGCTCCAACTTGACACGCAACTTACGTCACACATTGACAAAAGCGCTCCAAATGACAGATTTCCGATATCTTGAATCCGTAAGAATCTCACGCATTAACGTGGCTTCACGCTGTAGTATGGCAGCGCGGAGTCCTTCTTTTTTTACTAGTCCGTGGTGTATGTATAAGGATATAAACATTGCAGGTAGAAATTTTCATCAGCTCCGTGAAATGATAGGTAGGTCCATAAAACTTTGAAAGATGACCACGCACCTGTAATCGCAGGGAAATCATCTTAAATTAATGATTTATAATTTCAACATCTTCCGTAAATTGATAATGAGCATACCTATATGCAATATCATTTGGTCATATATCCACTTCTATCATCTCGTTGTTACACAGAGACAGTAAAAGCTATAACAATATTTGTATGATCTTGTATTGGCCGATGTAAAACTAACTATTATGTTAGATTTCGAGAGATGCAATGCAAGCATATATTATCATAACATTTATCTACTTATAAAAATATGGCATACAATTAAATGACTAAAATGTAATTCAGTGAAGCTGCTTTACTATATTATATGTATATTTAAATCGTATTACATATATACCTACTTTAATGAATAACCATGAGCTTAAAGTGTTTTAGAATAACTAATTCAGTAGTAAAATGTACGATTATTGCAGTTAAGACCTCTAGTAGTTATATAACAACAATATATAGGTAGTTAATTGTTACGAATTTGACTTCATTATTTAAGAGTTGATCTAATGTAAGTAGTGAGTTGATGTATTGCCGTGTGAATAGTCAGCGTTAGATATAAAAAAAATGATAGATGTTAATCTTAGGGTTTGGTCAATGATATAAATTTGTTTAGTATTTTTTGGCAAATTTTAAAAAATGTTAATAAAATATTTATGTAAGCAATATATTCACTATCTAATATTGTTTTTGCGTGTTTTTTTGTCATTCGAATGACAGCTTGCTAAGTGCGAATGTATTTAAAATGTTGTTTAAAACCTTGTGCGTTTTTAAGTAGGTATATTTTTTAATCCTTAAAGGGGTTAATGTAAATTTTTTATTAGTTCTGTGATAATGATTATTGATTAAGTTTTTATTCGTGGCTACTGTGTTTTGTAAGTATTTATTGGTGTTTTTATTATTATTAAATGACATTTCCAAGTAGAGTTACGGTATTTTCATTGAATCATCCAATCCAAGGCAATCCATATTCATGCTGTTGTACTCCGTTTATAGGCAGGTGCCTATAAACGGAGCAGTGGCACAAGACTTCAAAGTCTTCTGCCGCTTCAAAAACTTAATATAGAAGAGTACTTAACAATTTTTTGGAAACGCTAGTAGGTACATTATGGAGCTAACTAACTAATTAACGGTAGTACATACATGCACAAATAGGCACTTATCACACAACGAATAAATTTCTTCATTCTTAAAGAACTGTTTCATACGTATGCAGGTAACTACGTACATTAAATAAAAAAACTAAATTCAGAGACAACTACTAAAATTAGTTTTATTTTTCAGCGCTTAAAGGCTATTTCTGAATCAAACTGTTGATAAAAAAGAAGTTGTTTCATGATAATAAGACCAAGTTAAAATATAATTACATACCTACTATTATTGTTTTTTTCCATAATAAAAAATGGTTGAATAAATCGAAATAAATAAAATAGTTAAAACACACCAATTCTCTAGTTATATTCCAAAGTTAGCATTTATGCTTGTTTTATGGATATTAGTTAACGGATCCCGCATGGAATAGCTACTTTGGACTAACGTTAAACTTAACCCGCGACTTCGTTTACGTAAAAGGTAAAAATATTTTTAAATTGGGGGTCATGTGCCAAGGGCGTGCTCGTCGCGACTCCTGCCAATCTGATTTCTCGGATTGCAACCTTGGACCGAACTAGTTCCGCAGTGCATGGTAGGGCGTTCCCCCGATGCGACGCGCACCGGCGAGCTCTCGTCGGTGCGAAAAGTGGCGAGTGCGGCGAAGGGGGCCGCCACCCTTCACGCCACGACGAACACAGCGTAACGAGGAGAACAGAGTGCCGTATAGGCACGTGAAATATAAGAGGTGGAATGAAAGATAAGATGTATGAGATGATTGACGTAATGAATGAGAGACGCCTGAATGTTCTGTGCTTGACAGAAACTAAGCGGAAGGGCAGCGATGCAGTGAGCTTCCCGGTGGTATGATGGCTCTGTGGCCTGGTGTGGAGCAGAGTTGTCATGCCAGCGGTGGAGTTGGAGTAGTGCTTTCCTCTCGCTTAGCCTCTGGTGTGAAAGACTATGGATTAGTTGGCCCGAGACTCCTCTGGGTTCGTATTAAACTGGGTATTACGCGAGTCTTTCTGGTTGCAGGCTATGCGCCAGTAAGCTCAGCCAGTCCCCAAGAACTAGAGGAGTTCTAGGAGTCTGTTAGAGAAATTCTGGACCTGACTGAAGGAAATGAGAGGATAATCATGTGTGGAGATTTGAATGGTTGGGTTGACACCAAGCGATCTGACTATGAAGCAGTCCTTGGCCCATATGGAGACAAGAGAGTGAATGATGCTGGTAAGCAAATCTTAGAAGTATGTTTGGAACGGAACCTCCTTGTGGCAAACACTATTTTCCGTCATAAGGATATTCACACGTATACTTGGAGACGGAATGACCAAAAAAATGTAATTGATTTGATTTTAGTTGATAGCCGCCTCCGCAATAGTATATTGGATACAAGAGCCTACAGAGGCCCTACTCTTGAAACAGACCACTACCTGGTAGTATGCCGGTTTGCTGGGCTTTTCAAGAAGTGGAGGCACTGGCGATTGCGTACTCCATGCGAGGGCACTAAAAGGATGAGGAGTGAAAAACTGGAAGATGAAAGTGTAAGGAGTGTGTATGTAGGCTTAGTCAATTTAAGACTTACGAATGCGAGTCTTTCAGACTTAGATGTTGACAAATACTGGAACATTTTGAAAGAGAGTATGGTGAACTGTGCAAAAGAAGCATGTGGATGCGCAAAGAGACGTACAACAATGAAAGGTGACGCATGGTGGGATGAGGAGGTCAAGCCTCCGTAGCGAGAAAGAAGAAGGCCTAGCTTGACTATGTATCTTCTTTGCAAATGGATGAAAGTATGATTGAGATAAAGAAAGAAATATACCGTTATTGCAAGAGTGAAACTAAAGCTTTAGTGAAAGAGAAGCGTGAAAGAGTAACTATAAAAAATAAAAACCGACTTCAAAAAACCCCCCCAAAAAATGTTTATGAAAAAAACACAAGTAAGAACCTGCCTTAATAGCTATATAATTGTCCAAACACTAAAAAGTATAAAATAAATTCTTCCGATTGCTTCGATGAAAGTATTAATCTTTAACACGTATTTAAATATTTACAACAATCAGTTAGTTTTGGAGTCGGTGCCTAACATACATACAAAAAAAAAAATATAAAATAAAAATCAGTCGAATTGAGAAAACTCCTTTTTTTTAAGTCGGTTAATAAGAACCTCCTCCTTTTTTTTGAAGTCGGTTAATGAAGAAGAGAGGCTGACGAATAGTTTCGAGGCTGATTCCAAGCCCTTTTGGAGGGAGGTTAAGCGATCTCGGGGGTATTCGTCGGCGTCCAGAATGGGTAAGATTAAGCTTGTGACATTCTTGCAAACCCGAATGAGGTGTTAGAACGGTGGAGTGAATAATTTGGAGAAATGTATGAGTATGTCTCGGATGTTGGCACTGAGAGTGAGGCTATGTCTGATTCTGTGGTGCCAGCGTCTGATGAAGACATCACTACGACATCACGGGAATAGACAAGGTATCTGCGAAGATGATCAAGCTAGGTGGCGCTAGCGTCCAGGACGCTTTCTGGTTCTTGTTCAATCTATGCTGGAGAAACGGAAAGGTCCCAATGGACTGGAGATGGGCCGTCATCGTGCCTCTGTACAAGGGTGCTGGGTCACGTATGGACTGTGCCAGCCACAGAGCCATCAGTTTGATCAGCTTACCAGCAAAGGTGTATGGCAAGATTATTGAGAGGAGAATGAGGGTGAAATCCGATGAAACGTTGTGGGAGGCACAGGGGGGTTTCCGGAATGGTAGAGGATGCGTGCGCTGCGGAAAATCTGCGGTGTATCGCTCACAGATTGCGTTCGGAATGATGATGTAAGAAAGAGAGTCGGTCTGAAGGACAGTGTCGGAGTCAAGGTAAGAAGAGGCATGCTCCGGTGGTTCGGACACGTGAAAAGAATGGATGACGAAAGATTGACTAAACAGATATACAATGCGAAAGTGGAAGGATGTAGGAGCCGTGGAAGGCCCAGGCTCACCTACCACGACCAGATTGGTCGTGTATTAACAGAAGATGATGTTAGGAGTCATAAAAACCGTAGAGTTTGTATTAAAAGGATTATGAATGTTGAAGAGGCGAGTGAGGTGTGTAAGGATCGTGCCATATGGCGTTCGGTTCTCTCTGCCTACCCCGCTAGGGAAGTGGCGTGAAGTTTAGTTAGTTAGTTATTTTTAAATACGTAGGTACCTGATGGAGCTGTTTTAGGTACCTAATCTCGCTTTTAGTTAAAGTGGGCCTTTAATACGCTAGGTAAAAGTACTGGGTCTTATAATCTTACATCATGTAGATCAGAGGTTCCCAAACTTTTTTTCTGATTGACCACTTTGAAAAAAATTGCTGGTCCTGGTGCCTATATTTCTATATTTCTACCATGTGCCCAGGTGCCAAAAATGTGAAGATTAGATTTGACAATGGAAATTGGCGTTGCGTACGAGTGCCAACCATGAATTAACAGTTTAAAAAATAAATTGTTTGGGTAATAAATTAATTGATTGTGCTGTAAGTGAATGTCAAAAAAGTACTGTTAACTTGAAAGGATATCGGATATTATCTGCCTAAATTAATATGTCAAGCCAACATTTTAGTTCTTCACTATAGAAACCAGATTGACACCCGCTTATAATAGTTTTTATTATATATCTCCCACATACAGACTGAGACAAGTTACAATTTTATTATATGTATAGATAAATGTTTATAAATATCCATGACTTGAGTAGGTACAAATATGTCCATGTTAATCATGCGAAACATTTGCCTCTAACGGGATTCAAACCCGCGGCCCTTGGTTTCGCTGCCAGTGTTTCTGACCACTCGACCAAGGGGCTGACGATATTACTAAATAATTACAAAAGTAATAAAAGTAATGTATCATGATTTACTTACATGTTTTTGTGGCTGCTCTCTAATTGTATAGAGCGATGAGTTCTCGCATTCTCGTTTCCCGGCTTCCTAGTATAATTTTACGGCTATTGGATTTTTTCAACTTGGGCGAAGTTTATGTAATTTAGTATCTTTCCAATTTTCAAAATTCTAAGACCACGGAAAGCATGATAACCGACCCTCGGTATCCTAGGATATAGGAACAGGAAAACCGGAATAACACACATACCTGCAATGTAAGTTTCAGCTCATGAACCATTACTTCAATGCCGATTAGTACCTAGTATAAATCCTTACCTTCTGGAAAATCCACAAGTATCCTAGCAATAGTGTATGAATTCTGACAATATTTTTTCAGTCTTGTATTCCGACACGTAGGTAACGATAATAGAACAGATATGAGCTGCGTTTCGACCACGAACCATATAATGTAGTTTATAACAGTTGCTTTGTGGATACAAGATTTAAATTGGAGCCTAGTTTTTTAATTTCATCAGAACCGCAACTCATTGAAGTGTTTTAAACATTTATCATTACCTATCTACTTTTAGAATCATTCAACATAATATACCTAACTATTTTTAAAAAGGCAGGAAACCTAGACAAGATAATTTGAAACCTCTATTTATCAAGAAACATACGGGCTTTTTTTTCCTTTGAACCTTAATAAGATTTACGTTTGCTACTTTATCAATTATATTATAAATACAAATAACCTAGCCGCATACCTAGTGTCCGCAGATGACAAATAAAAAAAATGCAAGTATCATAACAAGTAAGTATATAAGTATTCAAAAACTGTATTACGGACAGCTAGGTCTTCATCCTCCTAGCATTATGTGCCAACCTTAGTCGGGTTCCGCTTAGACTATGAATGAGCCAGGATTGAAAGAGTGATAATTAAATTAAAGCGGCTGCCGATCTGACCTTAGTTACCCTCAGACAGGGGAACCAGACAATTTGCATCATGGTAACATATTCATAGTTGTTAAAGTGTGCAGATTTTATCTCGATATTTTTCCGCACCGCCGAGCTACTTTTAAAATACTTACATAGATTAAAAAATCCGGGTTCAAACCTGGGCAGGTGCCCGGGTATGAACCCGCTGCCTTCAGATATCGCTCGCGTATCCTAACAACTAAGCTATTATCGTTCTCCGCTCACCGATTTAAGCAGATATATAGTATAATTTATTTTATTTTTGAGTTTTATACCGCAGGACAAATGTCCTACTGTGATATGATGAAAGTATTTTTTTTTTCAGGAACGGGTGGTGATATTACCTACCTACGTTTTTTTATAAATACTGTAACACCCTATTACAGTGGCATAACTATAGGGTGGCAGGACTGGCAAAAAAATAACCGGCCTACATTCGTAAGGGACCCCAGGAGGCCTGTGAATATAGGGACATCCCTATGTTCCAGTATTGAAATAGAACATTGTTATTAATCGAGGACCCGAGCCGACCCGAAACGGGCTTCGAACTGCATAGTTACGCCGCAGGTCGTTTACATGAAAGGTACGTCCGAGCTTTCCTGAAAAGTGATCCTATTGATTAGGTTACTTTATTTAATTTTGGTATACGGAACCCTAAAAATCAACCTGGCAAAACGAAGGTAAATAATTAGGTAATCTTGAGAACCACTCTCTGTTTCTTACTAACTTATAGTTACTAAACTTCACGCCACTTCCCTTGCGGGGGAGGCAGAAGAGCCGAACGCCAAATGGCACGATTTTTACACAAAAATATTTTAAGACGTGATGATAATCTATCTACCTATGCACTATTTGAAACTTTTGAAAATGTACATATTTATAACAGATAAATTATCAAATTAACAATAGGTAATTTTATAGTGCAACTTAATATAAAAAAAACTGAATATCCATGTTTCAAAAATGAATTTGATAATATTATCAGTAATAAAGAGATTTTTCAAAGTTTTAAATAGTGCTTAATCATCACGTGTCTAAAAACGCCCACACTGACACGTTCACTTCATAATGATTGTTAGTCGACATTATTTCGAGCAAGTCTAGCAACAAGTTAAATAGAATGTCCAAAATTCTGTCCTGAGTTTAACAGAATTTGAGTTTTATCTACCGAACCAGAGTAGTTTAGGCAAAGTGACATGAAAAAAAAAATAAGTAGGTACATTAAATACACACAATTTGAAGCAGTAGGTACCAAAGATTTTCCATTTATAAAGTAAATGATGATTTTGGTATCCATGTCAAGAGGAGTCAAATATTGTTGGATAAGTAAACAAAAAATATATAATAATAAATAAATAAATACCAGACTACATTACATTGGACAGTGCATTAAGTCTCGCTGCCACTTCTTCCATTGTCTCGCGTCGTCTGGGTGTTTCCAGTACCTTCGTTGATTCTAGAAGTCCTTGTTATTAACTTTGGAAACTGTTATGTCATGTAAAATGTGTGATGTATTTCCTAGACATTGAGGTTCACAATTATAAGAAATATTATTTGATGAAAACTTTTCTAAGCTTTCATTTCTCATGAACTGTAGAGTAATCCAATTAAGTTGGTAATTCAAAAGTAAGTAAACAATATTATGACGGGCCTTGTGAAATCACGATCTTTATCCTTTTTTAAATGAACAATTACTTTTACTAATTTCGTGTACTTCCCATCATATACCGCGACAGAGCGTCCTAGTAACTTCAGCTTTTGTACCATAACCTCCACAGCGGCACGAAATAAACTCTTGTCACCAAGTGCTGCGAATAAGCATCAGAAACACTAATGAAGGTTATCAGACTCCATGTCTATTGTACTTAAGCCCCAAACATATTGGTGCCTGCCAAGCTCCTTGGTAAGTTTATAAGAAATATAGGTACCTATAACCACGGACGAGAAAAAAAAGAAGGACTCCACCCCTCTAACTAGTCTTTGTGCCTTCCGGTGCTCCACATGACATTTCACTTACAGCACACATAGACGACGACGACGACATTAGTGCTCCACATGACAATTCCTGTCAGTTTTGCTTTGTTTAAGTCACATCGTATTTCAATTCTAATAAAATATAAAAATGCTGACATGTCTGGTAGAATGCTGCCAAAATGATCACCGAATAGTAAAACAATGCGACGGAATCACATTTCATAGGTAAGTTGATAATAATTCAAACGTATTCAGTGATTTATCAAAACCTTACAAAGACGTAATCAACTTTGGTGTTGCTAGAAAATAAAATAAATATCTTACCCGAAAAAAATGGGAAATTAATTCTTTGTTGACAATGTAGATAAATTATATTTCGTTAATTTTAGGTTCTTGCCGGACTTTACAATATAAGTATTTGGGAAAATATTATACAGAACTGCAGAGATGAACCGAACTTGGAGTTTTTATGTACAAAATGAAGCTTAATATGTATAAAAATAATAATAGTGTATTTTTTCAACTATATACTTTTTTATTTTATTGCCTTAATAAAAGATTGAGGCCCTTGCAATACTTTCCTTTATTTATCAAAAGTAAAATGTATTCGCCACTTATAACAGAGATCAAAAAATGGGTAAATATTCCTGATATCTGGTATCCCTAAGAATTCACGCACACGTGCATAAATTTGGCGTCACTCTGTAGTATGACAGCGCGGAGTCCATCTTTTTTTATTCGTCCGAGCCTATAACATGTCGTTTGTTATGACTTTTACGTATCTAAATTACTTACCTACTTATGGCAGCAATTTGCTAGCATACCTAAGTATTGTTTATATAATAACAAGCAAGATTACAAATCCCTATTTAGGCATTTTCTCACGCCGAGACGTATCTTTTACTAAATCTTTACCTTTATTAGGTATAGCAAGTTGATAATGAGATTTGCTTAAGTACCTATAGGTTCGTATTATCGCCTAAACCGAGCTCAGATATTTAAAAAGATATGTGTTGTTATTTAATACAAATATTTTAAGTACCATGTAGTTCCGATTTTACAAACATTCAAAGTTTCGATAAAATTCGAATATACTTGCTTTTTGTTTAGCATCATAACGTACCCGCCCGCACACGTCGATACACTTGCTGCGAATCACAGCTGCAAATCGAGCCGGGTTGTGAAAAGAGCTGCGCCCCGTATCAGATTATTTCTTCGTTTGCAATAAATGTCTCACATATAATACTTAAGGTTTACTTTTTTAGTACTAAACTAAGAATGAAGAATTTGACAAGAGACAATCTTATAATTTGCCAAAAATAAACGGATCCATAGTATCCCTCTATTCAACGAAAAAAAAAAAATTCGTTGCAGCTGAAATACTAAATAGGTATGTGCTGTGATAGATTGTTAGTATTCAAATTAAAAATAGTTAGATGTCTTTAAAGGTACGTGAAATAATAGTTTTGAACTCAGATTTGAATAAATCAATGAACGTTTTTAAAATTAATTTGTTGTCGTTTTTAAGGTACCTAAGTTCTTATTCTCGTAGGCGATTAATAAACAAGGTTTGATGTCTTTAAACTACTATTAACCAAACTAAGCAAAAAACCTAAGAAACCACCAAAAGTAATGATTAACAAAAATTTTATACGATTAGACTCTTGACTGCCTACCCCTTCGGGGATTATGGGCGTGATGTTATGTATGTATGTATGTTATACGAAAAGAAGCAAACGGAATAACTACACGTATCGCATAATATGACACGTTACTGAAAAACATTGTGACCAAAATTATACATTTTAAGAAGTTGCATATTAATTTTATCACCCTAATATTATAAAGGCGAAAGTTTGTGAATGTGTGTGTGTATGTTGTTACTTCTTCACGCAAAAACTGCTGAACGGATATGGATGAAATTTGGCACAGAGATAGATTATAGTCTGGACTAACTTAAAGGTTACTTTTTATCCCGGAAAAATGCACAGTTATTGTAAAATACAGAAATATTAGTCTACGCGGGTGAAGTCGCGGGAAACAGCTAGTTCTGAGAATAGTTAACGATACAATCTGATTGAACGTCTTTTCTCTAGTTATGTCATAGGGGCATGTGTCATAGGGACCAATAAAATTTGTGGACCATGCTAAAACATGGCTAATACGCAAGGAGTTTAAAAATATCCTGACCTACTTATTGAGTGTTGAATGTTGAACATGTCTATACCACGGACTAGGACTCCGCGACACTACCTAGACGTTTGGGCTTTTCCGGTGCTCCAAATGACATTACACTTACATCACACATAGAAATTAGCTCCGAATGACAGTTCCTGTCAGTTTTATTTTGTTTAGGTCACATCGTAATAAATATTTTACCAAATAATCAAAATGCTGATGCAAACGGTAAAATGCTGCAAAAAAAAATAATTTAGAATAAAAAAAGTGCGATGGAATCACTTTTACAGATATTTAGTGAATATTAACATACAAAGACGTATTCAACTTCGATGTTGCTAGGAAACAAAATAAATATCTTACCCAAAAAATTCGGAATTTCGTTCTTTGTTATCTATGACAAAATATTTGTATAAAAAATATTTATATAAAAAAAATAAATCTATATTATCTTCTTAAAATAGATACACGTTGTCCTTTGCAATTGGGGTCCTTACAATAACTTCCTTTATTTGTCTAAAGTAAAATTATTCACCATTTTTAATACTCCCCTTCAAATCATAAACGCAGGGGGGCATTTTTTTCCAAAATGAGTTTATTATATACTAGCTGTGCCAGCGGTGTCACCCGCGTTTATGGTTAACATTATAAAGACTATTTCCGTCATACATGATTTCTATTTATTTATTTATTTATTTATTTATTTTAATTCAAATTAAACGGCAGATGCCAATTACAATAATTGAATTACATTAATTAATTGTAACTATGTAACTTTAACCATTAAGGCTGCACACGCGACCGTTTTCCCAACATTTCCCTTCACTACTCTGCTCCTATTGATTGTAGCGTGATGAAAAGTATACTATAACCTGCCCAGGAGTATGAAGAATAATTGTGCCAAGTTTCGTTAAAATCCGTCGAGTAGTTTTTGTTTCTATAAGGAACATACAGACAGACAGACAAAAATTTTACTGATTGCATTTTTGGCATCAGTATCGATCACTAATCACCCCCTCAATCATAGTTATTTTGAAAATATATTTCATGTACAGAATTGACCTCTCTACAGATTTATTATAAGTATAGATTCTTCATCAGCGCTAGAAGATCTTACCAGGAATAAAACCCGTTTTTCTCTAGCTATATTATTTCTTGTAGGTACATCATTCCTTAGCATAAACGTCGTGGGTGCGATGAGAACTCTTTATAAGTAGGTAATATTAAATGGTTGCCTACTTTACCCTATCCATAGCATAAACGCAGTGGGAGCTTTACTCAGCGATCTAAACATAACAATTACAAAAAGAACTGCGACCGTCACCCTAAAATAAAAATATCCCTTAAAACTTATCGAAAAATCGTGACCACTAGTCAGCGAATACCCAGAACTCTAAACAAAAAAAAATTAAAATACCGTATTATAGCAACATGGAAATGTATAAATCTAGTCCCTACTGTACTGCATTAAAAATTTACCATAACTTACCTTTACAATTACGTTTAGAACCTAATGTAAATTCCTTTCTAAAAAACTTAAACTAATGCTTATTAATAAATACTATTACAACTTAATCGAATACTATTACAATACATTCATTCAAAAAGAAGTCATAGTAACCGTCTGATATAATATAATAATAATTAATTAGCACAGGTATAGTCTAGAACAGCTATACTCAATGTGTGTTCCGCGGAACCCTGGGGTTCCGTGAAGCCTTTCTGGGGGTTCCACGAAAATTGGTACTGATCATAAATATCATAACTCCTGGGGGAAAATCCGTCAAAAGACGATTATTACACCCCTCCCCCCCCGCACTGCCGCCCGCGCTGTTCTAGGGTCCCGTCAAATACTCCGCTTCCTAAAAGGGTTCCATAGCATAAAAAGTTTGAGAAGCACTGGTCTAGAGATAAGAAAAATAATAAAAGTATTCGTCACACGTCCATTAACATAATGTTTAGTGCTATGCCTAAATAGGTAACATGATGTACAGTATAATTTTATATAATATCTTGTATCACAATCATATAATGCAATATTTGAATTTGAATTAAAAAAAAACTTGTGACCTCAATATTTCTTTGGCAAATCTAGGACATGAAAAGTGTGTAGTTTGCGCTTACTTTCTATTGCCTAACAAGGACCATGCTCAAAATCGAAGAACAGATTGCGAAGTTTGCTGCAGTTACGAAAAGCACAAGGAGAAATGTATTTTCAGTCGATCAAAATATCAAGAAGATGTAAGCCTGACACAGACACAACCTTTTACATAATTGACCAGCAAAAAGTTGTAATGTTACCATTGCAACCTTAGTATGATTTACCAGAATCGGCGAAAGATGAGGAGATATAGTTTATAACAACTTCGTTTTTCCTACTTTCCTTTTCATTCTATGTAATGAACTACTTTTTAACAAATTTCATTTATTAATTCAACTATTTATTAAATACATACATACATAACATCACGCCCATGATCCCCGAAGGGGTAGGTAGAGTCGAAGGGGCAGCAAGCCCCTTCAACCACATTCAGCCAAAAACAAAGCCGGGCTGGGTCAGATGGAAAGTTGTGAAAAAGCAGTGACAAGCGGCTAACCTGTCGCCTACACAATCACACACCCAAAACCCGATATACCATTAGTCGCCTTTTACGACATGCTAGGCAAGAACCACAGTTGGCATATTCTTTTTAAGTCCCAGACCAACATGGGACAATGGGCTGGGTTGGATGGAAAGCTGTGAAAAGGAGTGACAAGTGGCTAGTTCGTCGCCTACTCAGTCACATACCCAAAAGCCCGTAAACCATTAGTCGCCTCTTACGACATGCTAGGCAAGAATCACAGTTGGCACATTCTTTTTTTTTGTCCCAGATCAACATGGGCCAAGTCCCAGACCAACATGGGACAAAAAAACTTTAAAATACTTTTGTTATAATTTTATTGCTTCCATTTAAATAGATTTTTGCTCCGTGTCATGTAGTAGGTACTGCGAACGCGAAAACGTCACACTTATAAACGCAGTAAGAAATCTTACGGCATAACTTGAATAAATTTTAGGTAGAAATGGTACACATAAACGCAGTAAGTAACAAACCCACTGCGTTCATGGCTTGTTTAGGCCTACTAAAAAGTTGATTTCTTGCTAGCAGTAAGCACATTTTTTTATTTAAACAAACAAAACAATCATAGCTTCACGCCCATAATCCCCGAAGGGGATTTAAAGTTTATCAAATATTTATTATAAATGTAATTATGGACCTAAAAACTCATTAGTGAATAAAAGTTTTTATAGCAGTTGTGACAGCATTAGATTCACCCAAAACTTTGAGGGCGTTTATCTAACTGCCAAATGGTCGTTATTGCGTTTGGAGGGCAGAATATAGATTAAAAAATGGGTAAATATTTCTGATATCTGGTATCCCTAAGAATCTCACGCACACACGCATAAATGTGAGTGAGTGAGGACACTCTGTAGTATGACAGCGCGGAGTCCTTCTTTTTTTGCTAGTCCGTGGTCTATACTTAAACCGATAATTAATAACCAAAATATTAAGCCTGTACAAATAATTAAAAATTATAAAGTGGATTTTATTTCCACAAAAGACATAAAAATTCTACTAAATTGGTAGATAAATACCTAATTAAAGTTATAGAATCACTGCCCGAGTATGATAAAAAATAGTATATTGTCTTTGATATTCTAACGCCATCTAGTATTATTTTTTAGCATGATAACACGGCTTTTTCGTGCGGGTAACACAGGCAGAAATAGGTAGGTACCTACAATGTATTTTTCTCATGAATCGTAGTTCTCATCATCGCCGCCATTTTGGCGTCACAGTCGCATTGATTCAAACGCCCTCATTGGAAAATTTCTGAAGTTGTTGTCGGGCTACATTTAATTCTAAGTTCATTTATCGAAAAGTTATCAATTATTAATATATTAACATAATTCATAGGTAAGTATTAAGTTTGTTTTTCCATTATATGATAGAAAGTGACACAATGTCATAAGATCACTCGTGTGGATTTCTACGGTGAAACTTCTATTTGGCGTTGACGACAGCGCCGTCTGTGTTGTATTTTCTCAGCTTTTAGTTTGTGGCGCTAAATTGTTGTTATGAGTGTGTTTTGATTATTTCTTATTTTACTTGAATTATTATAATGATTCGTTTGGTGCGCACGATTTTATTATATTGGCAAATAATAGTGGTTCTTAAGATGGCGGCTATAGCCATCAATTTCTCGTATCCGTCCAGTGAGTTGTGATTTTAGGCTAGATCATTAATGAAAAAAAACAAGGTAAGTTTTTTCTAAAAATAATAATTACCACGGAAACTTGTACCAGACTGTTAAATAATATTTAACAAAACGGTTATAAATATTGTATTTTAAGGGATCCAAATAATTGTTACATTTACGGTATAACCTGATCTAACCATAAAAATTTCGTTGCAAGTCAACGGAGCCTAACTTTCTAACCCCATTTTTAGTCAGAAAATTTGTTCTTACTAAATTCATATTGCAACTTAAGTTATAGCTGTCTATCACCATTTTATTTATATGTGCACTTTAATTTTAACTTTCTGTAAAATAACTGGATCCAATTGAAATAAACTCAATTATTTATTTATTTTTAGAACAATTACATTTGGTTCAACACAAGCAATAAAATTCCCATTGTACTACTCATTATTAGGCAGTTTCCAAATAAGCAATTAGAGTAATATTTATCACTTACATCAATCTATAAATTGCTTCAGAATTTTCTTGTGAAAATATTTTGTTGAGACACCTATAGACATCTGCCTACTAAGCCACAAGACGGGCAAGACTAGTTCCAATAATTGTGTCTCAAAATGATGTTGATTGGATAAACATTAAACATGCTACAAAATTCTGACAAAGTTAATATACAGTAAACTGTCCTGGTAAATCAAGCCTTGTCCCCCAACACGCAACATTTAGCTCTGCTATTTTTAGTGAATATACTAACTAACTAAACTTCACGCCACTTCCCTAGCGGGGTAGGCAGAGAGAACCGAACGCCATATGGCACGATCCTTACACACCTCACTCGCCTCTTCAACATTCATAATCCTTTTCATACAAGCTCTACGATTTTTATGACTCCTAACATCACCTTCTTTTAATACACGACCAATCTGGTCGTGGTAGGTGAGCCTGGGCCTTCCGCGGCTCGTACATCCTTCCACATTCGCATTGTATATCTGTTTAGTCAATCTTTCGTCATCCATTCTTTCTACATGTCCGAACCAACGGAGCATGCCTCTTCTTACCTTGACTCCGACGCTGTCCTTTAGACCAACTCTCTTTTTAGTGAATATCTTTGCTGTATATTAGTTTCATGTAACAGAAATGTATTCATATAATTACTTATTATCTGACAATTTTGTTATCTTACAGCCATGCCTCCCCCTGACAAAAAAGGAGTAAAGAAACCTATATTACAAACATACTCTCTTCAAGAACCCACAACTGTTCTTGGTAAGTTGTGTTTTATCAAATAATTCAAACCTTTTATTGTAAATTTCTCTGATATTAACAATAGAAATGTTTATGAATGTATTTATACATAGTGGAACATGTCTAATCTATTTTATATAAAGCTTATCTAATTATATGGGCTAAAAGAATCAATCCACAAGGTTTATTGCTTGTCATTTTGCAGTTAATGGCACAAGTGATGAAGATCAAGACAATAGTGGAGTCACATATTTTGTGGATGAAGAGGGCAGATACTACTACCAGCCTGCAGGGGATAATCAGAGTATTGTTACATTGCCAACCACTGTTACTGAAGATAATGAGGTAAAACAAGCATATAGTTTTTGAGCAATATCATGGTTTATATGCAAAATGGGTCAAACCATCAATGAACTCAAATAAGCAATTATGTATGCTTGTATTTAACATTACAATTTAGATGTAAATTTTTATTGAGATTAAATTTGGATTAATCCATCAGTGACTCTCAGCTTTGCTTTCTCATATTTATTATTAAATTGTAGTCATTTGTAATTATACATAAACATCTGTCCATGACACAATAATCTGTTTCATGCCATAGGTCTTAATAGTACTTAGATTGCTTGGCTAAGGCTTCGCACATCTTTAATCTAGTATTTTTATTTTGTAGGGAATTGGAGAAGACGATCAAATGCTTGTGGATGGCGATGGATACCAAACAGTGACTTTAGTGCCTTCAGATAGTGGTAATGGTGAAGTTAGCTATGTGCTTGTTGTCCAAGAAGAAAACAAACCAGTCGTTAATATCGACATTAAAGTAGACCAGGTAAATACGAAGTTGCTGGAATCCAATCAATTGCCAAGGAAGAAAGAATTTTCCTATAATATCTTACTTGAATACTACTTGAATATTTAGTAAAATATTTAACAAATGCTACTCATTATTATAGGATAAAATAAATGAAGAAAAGAATGATGATGTGTATAACTTTGAAGATGAAGAAGCCGGAGAGGGCGAAGGGTCCGAAGAGGAAGAAGATGCAGGTGCCGCTAGTAATTCTAAGAAAACGACTACGTCCTCCAAGCGGAAGTACCTTCGCCCACACTTCACTTGCACATTTTGCTCCTATACTAGCCACAGACGGTAAGCAACCTGTATAAGTCATTAAAACAAGGCATTAATGGACTTCTTTTTTCGTCCTACCCCTTTGGGGATTATGGGCGTAATGTTATGTATGTATGTATGTAATTATTATCTAAGTATTGCAGAAGTAGTTGGTAATTACAATGGCCATGTATTAAATGAATGTATGGTAATTATAGTTTTCTCAGAAAAACTGTGATGCAAGGTTTTATATTACTATATTATAATGGTTGTTTTAAATACCTGTTAGTAAATTACACTTTCCAAAACAATTAGGAAGTTCAAAATGACACATAACATATTTTGATAATTTATCTTTTCTTTTAATTATTTTTTAAATTTGTTATATGAATTCGAATCTCATAGAAAAAGAAATAATAATTCTACATTCAATAGAGTTACTAGAACTTACATTTAAAGTTTTAATAGCGAAAGGTCTGTTAATTCATGAATTAGACAGGTAACTATGTACAGAACACAGAACAGTCTGACTAGACATTCTCGATGTTTGTAATCTTAAATTGTTATCAATTCTGTATTATATTAGTTAGTGGTCTAAGTCAGGGTTTTTTCCCTCAGGTACCTGTTACTACGGCACATGAAGTCCCATTCAGAAGACCGGCCCCATAAGTGCACGGTATGCGAACGCGGTTTCAAGACAATCGCCTCGCTGCAAAACCACGTAAACATGCACAATGGCGTCAAGCCACACGTCTGCAAATACTGTAATAGTCCGTTTACTACCTCTGGTGAGTTTAATCTTTCTAATATTATAATGCGAGTGTAGCTCTATTCCTTTTTATGCTTAAAATGTTTCACCAATTTTGATAAAAATTTGCACATGAGATGTTTCCCCGCTGTTTAAAGTGGACGAAGGCTACTTTAATCTGGAAATATTTAATTCCTGCAGTATAGGCCTTAGTCTTTGTGACAGACCAAAAATCTATGCAGAAAGAGCTGTGCCTTCAGATGGTTTCTGAATTAAAATTATATTATTGAGAACAGATGTATTCGGAATTACGGACAATGATCTACCGACGAGGCCAAATGCGGAATACACCCGTCCAACTAACTAACTATACATCCGGCGTAATCTTATACTTAATAATTCAAAAATACTACATACAATATTTATGATAAGGAAAAATAAAATTAAGTATGTAAACACCATAAGTTAAAAATCAGAAAACCAGTTATGAATCAAATGTAGACACAAATTTAATATAAAAAAATGCATGATTGCTCTAGGGTATTGCTTTCTCGCAGATTATGAGCGTAGTATAGTATACAAATAAGTTATAAGAATGACCAATCTGTTTAAATGTATTGTGCAACAAAAATGCTTGTTTTTCAATGTTATGGCGTGATTGTATCTCTCTTGTCATTGACACAGGCGAGCTGGTCCGTCACGTACGCTACAAGCACACACACGAGAAACCTCACAAATGCACCGAATGCGACTACGCCTCGGTGGAGCTGTCCAAACTGCGCCGCCACGTGCGATGTCACACTGGAGAAAGGCCTTATCAAGTAAGTTTGCCTGTTAGGATACACACTGGATACTTAGGAATTGCCTTGGAATAATATCAGGGACCTCTCTATCGGAAGAGTCTTGCGCATAAGGTACATATAACATTTGTACCTTTTTAAAAAAAGGTGTGAGAAAGAACTTATGAATGGCTATCTATGACGTCAATGGCATAAAATATTTGGGTTGATAACTTGCTGTAGATTGTACGTACAGTATCATGTAGAAAAGTGCCAATTCGTCTTTTTGAGATTATCTTATATTTTCCATGTTCTCAGGTGCTAGGTAAATATTGACAATTGTTCGTTAGTATCCCTAAAAACTCAGAAACAGTTATAACAATATATGTTCAGAAGTGGTTCAAAGGAAAACTATAGGAAAAATCGGAGAACATGGCCATATTAAGTTTGTTTGTTGACTTAGCTAGCATAAAATGATATGATAATTTGCTCGTTCGTCCAGTGCCCAAACTGCACGTACGCGTCCCCGGACACGTTCAAGCTGAAGCGGCACCTGCGCACGCACACGGGCGAGAAGCCCTACAAGTGCGAACACTGCAACATGTGCTTCACGCAGTCCAACTCGCTCAAAGCGCACAAGCTCATACACAATGGTACCTATGTTTTATAATTTATACAAATTATATTCAAGTTGCTGTTTGTAGTATCAAAATAACAAATTCATGTTAAATTCGTGTGAAATTCAGGCCCGTTGGTCGAGTGGTCAAAGACCCTGGCTACCAAACAGAGGGTCGCGGGTTCGAATCCCGCTAGGGTCAAATGTTTTGTATGGATAAACATGGACATTTGTACTCGAGTTATGTATGTTAATAAACGTATTTAAGTATGTCTATCCATTTATCTTTTAGTTAAAAAACAACTGAAATACGTACACACTATCTCGCCTGCGCCATCCCAACACAATAACATACCTAATTTTACTAGTCATGCCAGACAAAGCACAGTTGGTACGTTATTTTATGTCTCAGACCAACATGGGACCGCAAACAAGTTGATTGGATAATGGGTTGTGCAAATGGAAAATGATGAGACAATGAGGTGATTATCGAATGTACTCCGAAAGGTAGACAAACTGTTAGAGTTCACTTGGTATTGGATTCGTAGTTTAATTTAAATATCTTTATTCTATGTATACTGAAGTTGTTGTGTTTCTGTTTTCTTTATTTATATTGAAATTACATAGAAAAGGCAGTTCATTGAATGCCGGTAAAATACTGGGAGACTTAAGTAGGTATCTTCGTTGATATCCAACTTTGCACAAATTACAAAACATTCTCAGATTAGCTGGGAAACAAGAAAAAACTATTTTGTGTTTTGCCTTTTTTTTTAAGAATTGTGATTATATCAATTTTTGTACAACTTGCGCAGTATCCGAGAAGCCCGTGTATGCTTGCGAGCTGTGTCCGGCTAAATGCGGCCGCAAAACGGACCTGCGAATACACGTGCAGAAGCTGCACACCTCCGACAAGCCTCTCAAGTGCAAGCGCTGCGGGAAGTCCTTTCCCGACCGCTACTCTTGCAAAATACACAATAAGGTTTGTAACTTCATTTGTAAGTCACCCCGCTGCTAAGTGCTTTGGTACCAACCAAAAGGATGGCATTTTGTGCAACCCCCTAATTCACATTACGCCTGCTATCCCGAAGTGTCATGGCTATGACTATTATTTTCTAGCAAGTAAAACTGTTTCTTTTTCTTAACCGAGGAGTGCGGGTTCAAACCCGGGCACGATCCTCTGGATTTTTTAAATCTATGTATTTATACCACTAGCTCGACGGTGAGGGAAAACATCGTGATGAAACCTGCAAATTCAAATAACTTTGGATTTGTAACCATGATCCAAAACATTGTCTGGTTTCCCTATCTTAGGGTTACGAAGGTCAGATCGGCAGTCGTTTCAATGTAATTACCAGACTCGCTAAATCCTGGACCATGGTCTAAGCGGACCCCGTCTAAGCACGGGACATAACGCTAGGAAGATGAAAACTGTTTCTTTTTCTGTGCAGACACACGAAGGTGAGAAATGCTTCAAGTGCGAGCTGTGCCCCTACGCGTCGACGACGCTACGCCACCTCAAGACACATATGTTAAAGCACACGGACGAGAAACCCTTCGCCTGCGAAGAGTGCGATCAGTCCTTCAGGTCGGTTCACAATTATATGTGTCCTCAATGTTGTGCAGTATGATAAGTTTAACAAGTAATAAATGTGTCGATAAGTTTAACAAGTAATAAATGTGTCATGGATAGGTTTAATGGTAAATGGTTGCCAGGATATCATCATAAAAATTGTTTTATTAATTTCTCAGATATAATAGTTTAATCATATCCATATACATTAGATACGATGAGGTATTATTATATTATATATTACGATATTTTACCTATTATTCGTTCTAATACATTCGTTCTAATCCGTTTCAACCAACTTATCTAAGTAAACAATATTTTTACCTTTCATAGACAAAAGCAGTTGTTAAGACGGCATCAAAACCTGTACCACAACCCGGACTACGTGCCAAAGCCGCCGAAGGAGAAGACGCACACGTGCCACGAGTGCAAGCGGACGTTCGCGCGCAAGGGCAACCTCATCCGGCACCTCGCCGTGCACGATCCCGAATCCGGGCACGAAGCGCGCGCGCTCGCGCTCAAACTCGGCCGGCAGAAGCGGGTCAAGTACATCGACGGCAGTTTGCAGGTGATTATCTCTCTCATTACGCTTTCAAGCAAACATATCGTTATTTCAAAACTATTCACATTCAAGTAAGCGCCTCTAGTCATCACAAATTACAACCATACAATTGCGAATGATAAACTAGCTTTAATAAAAACTAGACAGTTTTTCTATACTAGAGGTCAGTAAGCCGTATGTTAAAACATGTACAAACAAATAGTAATAACATCCGAATCAAACATTGGTTTGTTAAATTTTTCAATATAGAACCGACTTTTATACGAGTCAAGTTTGCTTTTAGGCGATAAATGCGAAGCGCACATGCGATATAAATAAAGAAATAAAATGCGTCAGCTTCTTGCTTTGCGAATTTATTTTATATTATCAAATCTCTATCAAATTTATTTTATACTCGACAATTTTTTAATGATATGCCAAAATTTTCTATATGACGAAATATACATTCGCGCAAATGCGATAGCATTTTCTTGTATTTTTTTATGTAACTTTCAGTACTTAGTAACCAAGCACAGTGGCGACTTTTAACAATTATATTCGTGTTAGATTTACTTGAAAAAACAGCCTTTAAATATTATAATAAATTTATAATAAAAATTCACTAATAAATCCATTCTTTATTATTCGAAGGAAATGCTTTCTAAAAAAGTTCTACTCTTATATTCATTATAAATTAACAAAAAATTGTGCTGGTTATAATTTCACTGATTAACATTATGGATCGGCGAATTTAATATTTTTTATGTTTAATTGAGCGAACCTATGTAAAAATGTTTTACCCTTTATGAAAAAAATTATATAGATAAATAACAAATCTCTTATTCATGTAAGTCGCGATTATTTATGTTGTATTTTTAAGGTAATGGTTGATTATATTTTAAATATTGGTGATGTTTTTAATAATTTTTTAGAATAAATTATATTATACAGATTATTATCTATAATATATATCTATGTAGTTAAATATCTGACACATTCAAATATCCATCGTTGCTTAGCTACATTTTAATCTAGAAAATGCATAAAACAGCAATATCTTAGAAATAGTTCCAACTTTCTTTTGTCTTGTATTGGTGCATTTTGAATACCCATGTAAGATGCACTGCCATAAAATGCACTTCCCATTGGTTTTTGTCGACATGGATTTATTTAAAAGCATTTTAATTTTATTTCAGTCGGCTGTCGAGGAGGAAGAGGAAGAGGAAGAACAGCAGCAAGAGCAGGACCGCGAGGGAATGGTGCGGTTCGGACTGAACAACGAGCTGCGCCGGGGCGAGCTGGTGGCGGTGACGGACGGCGACCATCAGCAGTACGTAGTGCTGGAGGTGATCCAGCTCGAGGATGGCACCGAACACCAGGTCGCCGTTGTCGCGCCAGATTACATTGAGGAGGAACACCAAGGTAACATACAAAAACTTTAACTGTGGCAGCGGTGGTAACTCAGTGGTAAAGGCATGCACCCTATATGCGAGGGGTGCATGTTAAAATTTGGGCGCGTTTGATCTCCGGATTTTTAAATAGCTTGTGGTATAAATACAACGATACGCCGAGCTAGTGGTATAAATACTACATAGGAATTCATACCACTAACTCGGCGGTGAAGGCAGACATATATTCCAATAAAGGATGTTATTATGATTTCACTTACGGATTTTGAAGGTCGGATCGGCAGTCGCCTCAAAATTATTATCCATGTCGCTAAATCGTGGCATTATAATTATTTTGATGGTTGTAATTTTCTCAATTTAGTCACTACAATTTTATTGTACTGCTACCGTCTTATTAATAAAATATTCTTATTCCTGGCCTAATTCTATCTAACGCTCGGATTAGTTAGTTCCAGGATAACGGCATAGTGACTTCTTGATATTCCTCCAGAGGATTCTTACGAATTTTGTAAAATTTAACACACTGTAGTAGTGGGGTCTGGTTTTCAACCTCATTTATTTCTTCTATGAGTCGCAAATCACCCTCATAATAGTCTCTACTCATTCCAAATAAAGACATTATTTTTCACTATAAAATCTACTAAATACAAACTGCACAGCAATTATTAAGTTTTTTAAGATCGCGCGTGATGAGCGAGCGTCGAAACGAAAGCCAGACCAACCAATGCGTGCCTGACTACCTCCGTAGTCCAGACTTAGTCAGTTGCTTAACTATGTAGTGCCAGGGTTTAACTTTTAATCCGAGAGTAGCATTGTAATAATTTACTCATAGCGTACTCCGTGTTTATTGGTTAATACTGACATAATATTTGGAGTAAAGTCTATTTAACCATAGTTGTTTATTAATAACACAGCTAGAGTTTTATTATAATTTTATTTCATATTTTAATTCTTCATTTCACTTTGGTGATATCAAAACCGTTTTGATTGACAAGCTTTGTTGTAATTACTCTGACACACGAAACATTATTATAATTTTTCAGCCTAACACAAATAAGTTTTTACAGAATTTATCTTTGCAGAAGAAGAAGAGGAAGATGACCAAGATGTCGATAGAAAGGTGTTCAAAGAGGTCAAACCAAAAAGACAAATAGACCCTCTTGAAAAAAGTATCAAGGTCGAAGCAGAGGTGGAAAATTGCTTTGGTTTCGATGTAAGTACAAGGTTACACCATTTTTTTATGTGGCTTTCGAATTAATTTCGAAATAATAAATAGCTATGCAATGGAGGCGGCTACTCTTATTTGGTCTGAAATACGATATGTTATTCAGTTTTTTTGGGATTATAAAGATTTTAAACTGAGATTTGTTAAAATGTTGGCTTCTATTGTAACATTGAACTTAAAGTGAGCTCTATATCTTGGTGTAAACTTTTTACTTTGTGTAGGTAAAGCTTAGCAGACCCACGTTGCTTTTATTTATAAAAAGCAGTCCAAAACATTTTAATCAACCATCTTCAACAAAATACTCTCACAGTAGGACAATTAATAATATCTTTCAACACGAAAAACACTAGTATACAGTTAACCATTATCCCTTATCACAGATTTATGTAAAATGTAGTTAAACATTATAAATATAGTCTATCTTACTATTTTCGTTATTTTTTAGGAAGAAGAGGAAGCTGAAGAAGAAGAGGTCTACAACAAGAAAGTTGTTCTACGCATAGTTTAATAGAGCCAAGTAACACAATAACCCTGCTGCGAGACATTCGCGACATCGTCATCCTCCAGTTCCTTTAGCTAGGTTGACAATACCAATTTGAGATCACAGTTGTTAGTTCAGGGTGCCGCGGGGTTTAGTGAGTATACCCCGGCCACTCAATCTTGGCCGGAGTGGGGTACTCTTTTTTGGAGGGCTCTGGGAGTCCCACACACCGCGCCGTCCCCCCCTAGGGCGGCGTGAAGGTGCCTAATGCATTCCCCGCGTAAAAATTAAAAAAAAAAGTTAAGGATAATTTTCTTTCCTTCACAAACATCCATCATTGTTATTCTGAGCAGGAACAACTCTTGAATTCCTCGTTCATATAAGAGCAACTCCATTAATTGACTCTGTATTATAATATGGTGAAAAAGAAAGAAGTACATAATCCTAAAATAATGATTAGTGGTATTGTTTACCATTTGTATGAGGTTTTAGATTTAATATAAAATGAAAGCTACTACATTATCACAATATTTATGTTGCTGGCTGCGAATAATACAAACTGTGTTAGTTACTTAATCACACATTAAAGAAAGTTTTAAAAATTTAGTTTTATTAATCCTCATAGTGCAGCACATGGTGACTTACAAATAATGCACATAAGGATTTTGGTGAATTGTATATATGCAGTGATATATTATGTAGCGTTAACATTTGCATTGCGCATAGATTGATGTAAGATTCAAAACGATTCGTGTTACAACCGGTAGCGAATTTTTTACCGGAACTAAGCACATAGTTCAAAGGTTTTTTAATAATACAGTTTGATACACCACATATACATTATTATTATTATGCTAGAAACAATTTTATTAACAGATTTATTAAACGTTATCTTAGACAATAATACAGGTTAGTTGCGGAAATTCATGCCATGTTAGGTTACAGATGTTTTCGGCTATAAACATCAATCTCTGCCCCTGTTAATGGTGTTTACGGCGAACTGTGCTATTACTTATATGTTATAAAAATAGAAGTATAGAGTTACAGAACGTTTCATACGCATTCATTCGGAATTGTATGCAACTATCATCATTGAGATATCAATACTTTATATACAAGAAGATTAAGCCACTAGAGGTATTTTATATATTTAATTAGGGCTATTATATCACCTAAATGATAGTTTTATGCAATTGGCTAAAATATTATTAAAATAAATATTGTGATTGGACAACTTGCCAAGATAAATCATTTTATAATATTACAAGTGTTTGTTCTTAGTGTCATAGCTATGTATGATATAACAAATTATGATAGTTGTATACATATTGCATTTCATTGTATAGATTACAAGCTAAAGCATAATTTTAAGGTCTGTGACTGTGAGAGTAGTTTCAATTATAATAGCCTCAAGACAACATTGTATATTATGATGTTATTATATTCTAAACTATTTACGATTTTATTAGGTGATTATGGATGTGCCTATACAGCAATGGCTCCCTAGAAGATTGCATTGTTTATAAATATTACATTAGTGAAACTCTTCATATAAAATATTATGCATAGTTAACGGACTCATTACATACATTATATAAATTGCAGACAATAAATTTACTAAGCCGATTGCTCATATAACTGAAGTATAATAACAATCTCATAAGAAATTTGCTGTAAATCGTTGAAGAGTTCCCTCGACTGTCTTTCGGCTCTATCATCAAATCGACTCCACACCTTCATTCAATTGTAGTGCTTTAAAATACCTAATGATAAAATTAACAAACGCCATAGCCGCCCCTACAACTTTCGAAGGTTCCCCTCGATTTCTCTGGGATGTCATCATCAGATCCGGCTTTCCTTATCATGGTACCACCCTTGAGATATCTCCTTCCCAACAAAAAAAGAATCATCAAAATTGGTTTATAAACGGCGATGTTATCCGCGGACAAACATATATACGGTCGAATTGAGAACCTCCGCCTTTTTATGAAGTCGGTTAAAAATAATAAATGAGAATGAAAGATAACTTGCGTATTGTTCTGTATGAAGAGCAACAGGATAGGATGTTAAATATTTTAACTATTTTTTTTACACAACACGCGTTTACCTTGTAATATTATACCTCATTGGCTTATATACACCATATGCAATTATTAGGTTACAATAGAATGTATTAATGTAATTTATACATAATTTGTAGTCCCGTTTTGTATATTGAAATAGGGCATACTTATAAATTACCACAATAATACACTCTACACATGCTATCTGTGTTATTGAGCGTTAGGACTGATCCGGGTATCACTAAAAGTAACGTTATGCGATACATGTTTTTAATATACTTAATAACGACGAACGAAGATACGTCTTAAGGAACAGCAAACTGTGTATTATTGCGTGGACTGGGTGAGCGCGCGTTCGTAAACCATGTGCGGTAAAAATACGTGAAGTATCGTTAATTTTAAAACACTCCATGTTTTTTAAACACACCAATATTATAACGATAATTTTAATATATAAACAGTTTAGATACCAGAGGGTGTCGTAGTCAATCTCTCATTGAGAGCGACCTGTTTTAATTTGTCTGCGTCGTCCATTTAATATCGCCCCGCTATAGATAAATTGTGATTACCTTCTGTTGTAGTCGACGCCGAATTGTTTATGTAATAAGTATTTGTTATTATTATAAAGCATGCGATAGTGCTGTAAAGATCATTCTAAACATTGTATAAATGCAAATTTTAATAGATATCGTTGTATAGTTGTTTAGTGTATAGAAAAATAGGATAGGTTCAATTTAATGTTGCCACATCACGATCATCCTACTTGTAAGTTAAATTAAATAAATGAGTTGGAATGGCTGTATTAGCTTTTATTTATAATAATACTAAATAATCCACTACTAACTACTAATAATCCACACTAGGCAACAAAATTACACTATTTTTTGTTTCCGAAACAATTCATTTCTTTTTTACTGATCAGTACCAGCACAATACAATTTAGTTATCAAGATTGTCCTATCAGCTCCCATTTTGTAGTTATTTGACTACAAACATTTAAAAACAAGCTATTTAAACGATTTTGACGATTTATTTAACAGTTTAAAAATGATTGATACATAATCTTAATACATCTGTTTGATAGTAGGTATGGATAACATATCAATACACATCGAATTAAAATGCTAATATTCTTCTATGCAAAGATATGTCTAGATAAGTTTTTCCATATTTTTTTCATATCTTGTAAGCTGTGCCTTTTGTACGAACGAATTTTTTATACTTTGCTATTGCGAATATTTTGCGAGTCATCAATTAAGCCATATAATTTATACTGTTAATAAAAAATTTGGGAGTATTTCACAAAATATGATACATTTTTAATATTTAATATTTATGAATTGATTTATCAATACTAAAGCCACGTCTTATAGCCAATTTTAGTCAATTTCGCCCCAAATATCACAAAAATGTGAGCTGATTGAACAATTTTAAAAACCAGATCTGCATCAGCTGTTACTACTTTATCAGAAATGACCTGTGAATCATACCTAGGTAATAATTGTTTTAATGAACCTCGACGCCTTCGTTGGTTTAGATTTTACGACGAATCCTAATACAATAGGATTCAAAAAAGTATATATCTCTACCTTTTTAGAATATTCCAATGTCAGTAGCTAAAGTACTTGCATTATGACAAAAAAAAACACCGAACGTACCACAAACCCTAGGCCTCAGGTCATGGATTCCTCCTTCATCAACAACCTTCTGTTTTACGGGGATCGAACCAGCGCGACTTAAATTCGGCGTAAAGTCTAAACCATTGCACCAACCATTGAAGCCGTCGGAATATTTTTAAAGAATCAATTAAAATGTTATTGGTATAACTTAAAAACAATGTGCCAACTATGTTTCTTGTCTAGCATGTCGTAAAAGGCGATTAATGATGGATTTGTCATTATTTATGCGACGAATTTGTTACAATTTTCAATAGAGAATATTCATGAAATAAATGTCATTTAACGCATTCATCTGAAAATATATAAAAAATAACATACTAAACAAGAACCACGACACAAGACCAACGAGATAAAACAGTTTTAAACAAATATGTCTATCTCACGAAGGATTTTTCTATGGTCATTGTATAGGTATAGGCGCTGAGGCATTTGACGTCACATGCCACATCGGATCTCTTAGTCTAACCAATAACTTTGAACGTCTTCCTTATTTGTTTATCTGTGTTATAGAAGACTTAGACAAATAAATAAAAAAAAATCATGCATATTCCCTAATAACTCCGTAATAAGGTACGCACTGTCAGACGAGGGACATTTGTCCGTCGAGGACAAAATAATAGAAAAAAAAGTAATTTGTCCACTGAAACCGACATCTCTATGAAACGCGTAACAAAGACTAAAAAATATCCCGTGAGTTGAAGTTCTTAACGTTATTTTCGTTCTATTATATCCGGCGTCCGGTGGACTTTTATGAGCGAATACGAGGGCCTTTTTGTCCGTGGAAAAAGATCATTTACAACTTCATTAGCCAACGCACACGAGGGACTAAATGTCTACAAGTAGACATCAACAGTCCGGACCCTCATACGGACCATGCAAAAGTACGGGATAGTCCCTGAAAATGTTAGAACTAAGCTATGGAACATCAACGCACACGGGATATTTTAGTCCTTGTTATGCGCTCGATAGAGATGTCCGTTCCAGCGAAAATCTCTATTTTTTCCATGATTAGAGGAGTTTTGTGACGGCGGACAAAAGTTTCTAGTCTGCGCGGACCGTTAACCCTACTCAACTTTATCTTTGGCTGCAGTTTAAGGAGTGGCGTGAAGGTTTTTCTGGGGCGGGTCATTAGAATAAAACACCAATATATTTGCCAAATTTTATTACTGTAAACGATTCAAACCATTTGTTGCCTGTTGTTTTACATACTATGTCTCTATAATTAAAATTAGTTAATATTACAAGAAATGGTTCTATTTATATACTGCAAATATAATTATATATTAATTATATGTAGCTACTAAAATTGTGTAAAAGCCAATTTGAACACAGTATTTTTTGACCTTATATTATAGGTTCGAATATAACGTAGGACTTTAAATACATCAGCGAAAAAGTTTTTTGACATCGAATTGTTTGTTTGCAGTATTGGGATGGGAAAATATCAGTGTATATTGGTGTTCTTTAGGCAGCATAATTTTAAACCTCCATTTTAAAATAACGATTCAAGGATTTAGGAGTCACCACTAATATAATATTACATACATACATACATAACATCACGCCCATAATCCCCGAAGGGGTAGGCAGAGTCAAAGAGGCAGCAGGCCCCTTTAACCACATTCAGCCAGAAATATAACAATATTACTATAATATTACTTTGTGTCGTATTTAATTATTCTACCATTAACTATTTTCAAACCAATAATACGTTGCTCATATCGTCAATGTATATATAAGGGTTTCATTACATGTACAACATCGATGCCTGTCGAAACGGATCAATTGATTGGCCCGGTTGATGATCGAAACTGAAGATGTCAAATTCGCCAATCGAATCGATTCTTCGTATTTTAATGTCTTAATTCTACTTAGAAATAAATAAATATTCATAATATAGATGTCTCACTGATACCAACTAGCGCATTACCGTATCTAGTTTGACTATGAATTTCCGTTCTGAATAATGTAAAACTGTATAAAATGTATAGTCCAGTCAAATAAGGGGTTGAACCTTAGAATTGGAGGTAAAAAGCGAAAAACTCATATCGACCTTTATTTTGCCATTCTAAACGTTGTTTCAAAAGTTTCATAAAATCTCGTGACCGTCTTTAAGATATTTAAGGTCACAGTGCCCAAAAATTTGTTTTTTAAGAATATCTCGTTTTCTCTATCTCCAATCGTATTTGCATTTATAAATATTGTAGAGGATAACATTTTCTAAAATTTTTTTTATACATACTTACATCAAACCTTTTTTGAGTTAAGGAGGCAATGTGTAGAGCGCTCCACATAACTTGTATAATAAACTAAGATTCACGGTTACGTGAATCTCTTATTATACAGGTGTTTACGATGGAAAAATAAAGGTATGCCTTTTCATTTTTATACCTCTCATTCCGAGGTTGACCCTCTTTTCCGACTTATTTGACTGGACCTAGTACAATAGATGTCGTCGATTATGACAACATCTAATAACAGATCTAGCATACTTCTGCTGCATATTTTGTACTCTAATCACGTAGGCCGATTTGATGGCATATTTTGATCACAACCACTGTGCCGAATCTTTGGTAGAGAGTAAACCGTTGTTGAGTCGTTGTGAAAAATCTTTCCAAACCTCTCATCAAGGATGATGGGTTTGGGATATGTGGATTATTTTTTAAGAAAGAATGAAGATATTTTTATTATATGGAATCAACATACATCTTCTCGATATAACCCTGAACACTTTGCGACTTTGAAAAGGCTGATCAATTATGCACGGTACAGCAGTTATGGTCAAAGTATAGATACCCACATATATTAACTAGACAATTATCAATCATATGCGTTTTGCACAAAACGTAGTAAATAGGGATGATGACTGCAATAAAAAACTTAATTCTATTTAGTCTGTGAATTAGATTATACAAAAATACTAGACACATATTTTTCGCTTTATCAAATAAACAAAAAATCACAAAGATAAAGAGCATCAAAGTTTTGGAGTGGGGGCTTGCGACGTCACGTCACTATTTTGTAAAAATTGTACGAAAGCGTGACGTCTCTCAATCTTCGAATCTTCTTCAATGTTTGTTTGACAAATAAATAAAAAAATACGTGTTCAATACATATATTTTTTTAAATCTAACTGACGGACTAAACAGAATTTTTTAGTCATCTAGCCTATTACGTTAACGGGAAAGACTGCGATTTTAGGATTATTCCACTCTGCCCCACCAAGGCGCCCCACTGGTGGGGCAAAGTGGAACGCTTTAAAATTCGCAGTGGAATCTGCCCCACTAAATCGATTTAGTGGGGCAGATTCCACTGTTTTAAAATTAGGTGTATTCTGCCCCACTAGGGTCGGCACTTTAGAGGGTAGGTGGGTTTACTCATATTGCAATATTTGTCTATTTTAGTTTTATGGTACTTAGCAAGTAGCATTAGATGTGGTATATGGTAGTATATAACATGAAACTATGAATGTTTTTAAAAAAAATATATAATTTGTTTTTAAATCACAGATCAGACACTATTGATTGAAAAGAAAATATTCAAAAATATAACTTAAAAACATAATTTTTAATAACATATTTAAAATTAAATGAGCTAGATTTTCTTATGATGCTTATATAATTATGTGACTTAATATGTAAAATTTTAAGACACATAATTGAATTTGTTCCGTGTTGGTCTGGGACTATAAAATAATTTGCCAACTGTGTTTCTTGCCTAGCATGTCGTAAAAGGCGACTAATGGTATATGGGGTTTTGGGTATGTGATTGAGTAGGCGACGAGCTAGCCACTTGTCACTACTTTTTCACAATTTTCCATCTAACCCAGCCCAGCTACCAACCTGGCCACGTAGTGTGCGATCGCTTTCGAGATACTTCGGCCGTATAGACATCCTATGGCCGCGAAGTTCAAATTCGGATGATTATTGTATTTTCCCATAGTTTCCCATATTGTTTCCCGACTGCGCAACGCAAAGTAGTGGTAATGTGTTTATTTTCTGTATTTCTTATTCATTACAGCTGTATCCATATTCAACCGTGCCTAGAACTCATTTCTTTTTTCCAATAAAATAACCCTGAGATGGTCTACATACAATCCAGCCATTATAATATTTTGTTTTCAATCAATGGTGTCTGATCTGAAATTCAAAAAACAAATTATATATATTTTTTAAACATTTATACAACGTGTTAATAAAAAAGCGCATAACCTGAAACTAGTTTGTTTAGAATCGAGGAAGAATCGATTCCACTAATAAAAAATAGGGGTTAAATTTTAACTAAAAAAATATTCTAATTACTCTGTATTTGGGCCATTACTCAACTCTAGTATGCGCCGGCACACAGCGGCAACGTCGCATTAGATCGCGCGCCATACGCACCATAGACTTTTTACTTTGCAACAAACACAAGAAAACAATAAAAGTTAATTACCTTCGTAAGAATTCCGCGAAAATTAAATTTAATAATTTAAGTAATTCTTCTATAATATAAAATTAAGTTGGGGTGTCTGAGGTTTTGCGCTTTTTCATTAACACGTTGTAGTTTAATTTAACATACTACCATAAAACTTAAATAGACAAATATTACAATATGAGTAAACCCACCTACCCTCTAAAGTGCCGACCCTAGTGGGGCAGAATATATGCCCCACTAAATCGATTTAGTGGGGCAGATTCCACAGCGAATTTTAAAGCGTTCCACTTTGCCCCACCAGTGGGGCGCCTTGGTGGGGCAAAGTGGAATAATCCCAATTTTATTGGTTTGTGACATTAATATCTACTAGGACTGAAATTTTAAGTTGACCAGTTAATGACCGTTTTATAATAATCAATGGTGATATGAAACGAAATCACACTATAATAAATTCTCACTATCGTTTGTAAGGTCGATGCTTATTTTGTAAAATTGTAAACTGCTGAACATACAATGATTTTAAAATGAACATACGTCATGCATATGTTACCGGAAATGTGTGAAACCTGGGAATTTAATACAATTCCTAGGAAATGTATACAATTCCGAGGCTAGTTAGGAAATTTATAAATATTATTTCAAAGATTTTTGTCATACACACATCCTAGGAAATGTATAAAACGAATGTTTTCTGTGAATAAAAATAATAAAACTACTTAGTAAACTGAGAATCAGAGTTATCTTTGAATAAAATAAAGGGCACGAACCTAAACTTAAAATGTCTAGGATTGAAATGCCGGGTGATTAAAATATCGGATGATTAAAAATGTCGATAGTCATTATACCTAAGTAAAAATGTCAACATTTAATACACTTAAGTTCGTTATAATTCATGTTCATTTTGTCTTGTTATAACAAAACTATATGATATATACATAAACATGTAAATAGTAAAGATCCAAAAGCAGTATGACTTTTGTCACGGCTCCGACGCTGCAGGTCTCCGGCGGGCCCACGCGTACTAATCGTCGCAGAAAGCTTTCGCTCACAACCGCAGCTTCGGCTTTTCAGCCTCAGCCGCGGTTTCTCGTTTGCAGCCTCCTGCTCCTCAGCCCGCAGGCCGCCTCGCAGACAAGACTATGTATAGGCGAATTTACAGCAATTCATTTCTATCACTAAAACCTAATAAATTAGCAAATGTGCATCGACCGAAGCCGGGACGAGCCGCTAGTATTTAATAATTTCATAATTTCGGGTCATACAAAATATTCCAAGTAAAATTATATTTAAAGGTATTCTACAAAACAAGAGAATTCCATTATATGACTTTAACTTATTAAAAATATATCGATGTTTAGGTCCGCTACCCCTGCGTACCCATTGACATCTTAAATTTAATACATTTCCGATCGCTATTTAGGAAATGCATAGATTTCCTAGGAAATATGTCTAATATAATTTATTTCACACATTTCCGCGCGATTTTAGGAATTGTATACAATAAAGGATTACATACATTTCCGTTAACACATACATTTAAAGGTATATAGCCTTGAGCATCAGATAAACACGCACGCAATCCGAGCATACCTACATTTCGACGATTAAAAATAGAGTATGCAAATCTATCCAAAAACTATCCCGATACAAAAAATCTCACTTTTCATATTGCTTAAAATATAACATACCTAATTACATTAATCCATTTGTACTGATTATCAATATAGATGTTTTTATTATTGTGTATAAAGGCGCAGAATATGTCGTTCAGAAGTATATTTTATATTTATACAACCTTATTTATAGTATATCCGAAAACTGAAATCTGTACAGAATCATTAATAAAATTGATTGCAATATTTGTATACCATGAAGTTGACTTGTAACTTCGTGATATTTTGAAATGCTATATATTTTTATACTGATTTTTTTAATTAAAATATTTAAGCCGAGTTTCGGTTTTCGTATATACTAAAATAACCTTGTGCAAGCTCTTAATGTATATTGGGTATTACGGAATTACAAATTGTAACTTTGATTCAAGATATTTAACATTATCTTATTATTTAGGCTTATAATCTATAGATTATAGTTTTCGTTGGTAATAGTAGTTGGCTAATATTCAAGTTGATAATAATAGGGTAGATGGCACCACCGATCATTTAACATATTTTTTATGAGCCGTCAAATTGCAATGCTTCCTTAAGTTTGCATACTCAACTAACGGACGATTAATTGTTTCGATTCAATTAAAAAACAAAATGTGTAAATGAATGAAATTAGTATGTGGTCTTAAAAAATGTGTTCTTTTAATTTAACTATGACCGAGTTTCTCGTGCATGGTGGCATCATCCCTATTATACTTATCTATAAGTATTTACGAAACAGTTTAAGATTCAAAATTTATTGATGTTTTTGATAATCTTGATATTAAAACAGTTTTTTCTACTTAATTCTTGATTAAACTTTTTGGTGGAATCAATATTACAAGAAGAAATAATACATTTAGAAAAGTAAATGACCTTCATAGCACTGACGACGTCAATGAGTCTATGTAGGTAATTAATTTAAGTGTCAAGAGTAGATGATGTGAAATTCAGGGGCAACATTTCTACGTCAGCGTTTTTCGCTTTATATATATTATTGTGGCATAATCCTGGCACCATGTATCTTACTATTTTTGATTTAAAAGCTACACCTAATATATTTTAATAAACTACAATCACCTAATTATACAGTAAACTTTTTTTGTTTTATTAGATACGAATTTATAGATATATTTTCTATAGTAAGGCCATCGAGACAAATTGTAGAATTAAAATGATCTAAGAATTGAATATGTCGTTACTAATTAATATACGTATCCTATTACTATAGATACATTAATATATCATATGTACGCAAATTTTAGAAACGTTACTATCACTATTTTTTAGATATTGTTGATTACTTCATTGATAGCGTATTTGTGAAAGTTTTTTTTTCTTACCTAATACATAGTTATCTACGATAACACACGACCGCGAACGATGGGCGACACGTTGCCAGTCAATTTGTGGAGCGAACGTTGGCGCTGCTTGCTACCTATAATGCGTATTACGATAGTCCGATAATCTTGGGCTCTCCTACTATCGGTAACTGGCACAATGCATTATTTATTAACAAAATCGATTCTTTGTAGTTATGGTAGCCAATTTTAACTAGTAATTTATGACTTTTTTATTAAGCATTACTTTTAAACTATAGCTGGTAAATGAATGTAAATATATAATTAATTTAATTTGCTTACGCTTTAAAAAGCTTTTCTGTAGTTAGTGATTATTATTTCATATGCTTCTTAACAATATAATTGATTAATTTTGCGATAATTACCAAATATGCACATAGTTCACTGAATTTTTGAGCGTCACTTGAGAAGGACAATAGGAAACATCAATGTCGATCTATAGAAGTATGAGAACAACTTCATCATTATAAGAGTAGCTCATTACTTTGACCATCTGTTTGTTAGTTTGCGTTCATGTGTCAGCAAACAAATTTACACCCCAATTAAAGCTCTTCAATTAATTATTATTTTAGTAATAAGGGTATGTACCTTTACATAATTATATATTAACTCTACTTGTTTATTATGCTATAAGTTTTGATACTATTTATTCCATTCAAAAAAATATTTATCACAAAAACAATGTTCCTATAAAAATCGTCACTCTATATTTATTGTGATAAATAATTATCGCCAGCATTAATAACACCTCTATTTTTGTATCAAGGAATATTGATTTTATCGTCATATTGATAAGTTTTTCACTAGGTCCTTGGGATCGTCCATTAAATAACGTCCAACTCGAAAGAAAGATGAGAG